>BGPR01000017.1:1694627-1951772 GCA_013235015.1 Araneus ventricosus | reverse complement strand
TTTCATTTTTATAAATTTTAAAGGATATCATTCACGTTATAGTGATTTCATTTGTTTTAAAGATCTTGCGAAACTCCGAGACACTAAGGAGGGCTATCCACAGTGTATTTACAGAATTTTGGTTTCGGTGCCGGACATTCATGAGCTAGAGACCAGGTTCCGGTAAAGATGTGCCGAGTATTAAGGCCTGGTGTTTTTCAATCTATCATGAGTCAAAGGCCTTCCTGCTGGTGTGGTGTGAAAGTTTGAAGAGAGGGTACCGACACAGATACCTTCCTCGTCATCTAAACACGATTCAAAATGACGAGATTTGACCCAAAATAGCCCCCTTGTAGCTTCAGTAATAGACGTTAGTCTGACTAAACTGATGAAAGATATGTAATAAATATGAAATTGTTTAAGAACATATTCATTTTTCCAGGAAAATTATTTCAAATTTTGAACTATTTCTTCTGAAATTTTCATAATGTTTTTTACATTATTATTATACTATAAAGTAATTCAATCAAATTAGCATAAATGTATTCGCAGTTCCTTTTATTTATTGATAAAAAATGAATAAAGTTTATCGAAATGCATAAGACTTCAAAATGTCCCATGCTCATTAAATCATGAAATATATTTATTTTTCTTATTTTTTATGTGCATGTGAATTCTTTTCCATCTTTTGCATGTTTGGCATTGCTTAACTTACGATTTTCACTTCAGACACAGAATTACTTGAACTTTAACTGAAACTTTCAAGAAGTGTTAGTACTACTTACCAAAAACCAATATAAACGAATACCATTTGAAGAGCACTATTGATTGATTCATTTATTCATTTGTGTTCACCAGCATTTTCGCTTTATTTCGAAAAATTATTCACTGTAGTTTTAAATTTTTCAAAATTGTGGAATGTCTGATACCCCAAGAATATGGGTCTTGGGAAGTTTAGAGAGGAGGATGCTACCTGGGCTTCGCAAAGTGAAAAACTGCGAGTCTATGTGAGTTACCCCACCCGGGGGCACCACGAGTACGTGGAAGAGAAGCCGTCGGATAAGTAAATAGGTTCTCGCTTCCCTAGTGGGCGAATATGGTTGAGTTACCTCCATTCTGGTGACGGGACGTACCTCTTTCAGGAGGGGTTGGGCCGTGGCCGGTGATAGCTATTTGGACTCTGACATCAGTTTTCGACTACTGTCGTGGCAACTGTTCTTCTATTGACCCTGGATGCCTAGACAGGGCCGGGGTAACTGCTTCGTGAGTCTATGAAGGTTGCGGTGTCCTGGTGGCGGTTACAGAACCGGAGCGCTGCGGGCATATGCGGGTTGCGATGGTCCTGCAGTGGTTTCAGAACTGAAGGACTGCCGGCTTGAACTCGATTCTAACTATGATCGACAAGCATAGCCAAAAATGACTCTTTCGCCATAACACTTAAATACAAATCAATCCTCCGAAACCTTCTGTGTACAAACGCCTGGTTTATGTTAAATCCGTCGGTTACAAACATCCTCCCGATGGAGTGGTGTGGAAGTCTGGAGAGGAGATGGGGTTTTCCGGCTTAAATGCCGTACTCGTTACCAGCCCAGTGTTCAAAATGGCGAAGTCCATCCCAAAACAACCTTCTTATTTCTATAAGAAGAAGAGTGTTAGATTAATTGAACTAGCTTTATGTTATAGCTTCTGTAGCGTACCGTATCCGAGAGGTGAACTTGAAAAACATGTGTATTTAAATTAAATTATTGTATTCAGACGCTTAAAAAAATGAATTAAATGGCATTAGAAACGTTTGCTTCAACAAAGCCCGTGGTTTACTGCGCAGATTTGTTTCCCAAATATGCCATGTAAATTAAAATCTTGTAAACGAATCCTGAAATGTAGCATCACATTTCATTTTGAAAATACGTATGCAATAAAACTAACAAATCCATTTGAATCCACAATATTATATATTCTTTAAGTTAAGGAATATATTTTTAAGTAAATACTCATCGATTCAATCAAAACAGTACGCATAATATAATGTTTGAATTTGTCTTAAAGTCTTAAACTGAAATTCAAGTGTCTTGTAAACCAAAGTTCTTCGCATTTGTTCCTACATGTCCAAAATCGTGCAATTAGAATCGAATTCGTGTAAGTTGAGGGCTAATTGTCTTTTCTGTATTTCTCGATCATTTTAAAAATAAATATTAATTTAAAAAAGTTGATTAAATAAGGCTCTCTTTTAAACATATCGAAAATATAGCGTGGAACATTATTTGGAGCATATATATATATATATATATATATATATATATATATATATATATATATGAAAAATCTTTTTAGCTTGTGTTGGTTAATCCAATGAAGAGGCAGTCTTTGACGAGTGAAGATGAGTTTATTTTATTCTATCATACTTTAATCATAGGTTTCAGGTAATTTTAAATAATTCGGAAAAATATCAAGCCATTGTTAAAGTATAAATAGACGCGAACGCGGTCACCGGCGACGAAGAAAAGCCACGCCGAAACCAGGCTTCTGGTACGAAGGTTACACGATTTTAAAAAGAGGAAGTTGCACCACGCAGCGAGATTAAGTAGTATCGGAAAAGAGGGGAATTCCCTAACGTCAGACCGGTTGAAACTGGATTTCAGCCCGTTGAAGTGACAGTTAATTGTGTTTTAGAGTTTAAGTATAAATAATTTTAAGGATTAAATTTTGAGTAGCGTTTTTTAAAAATTAGGAACGTGTTAATTTATTACATATATATATATATATAAAATGTATTCATTATTGTAGTCGTTAAAACAAAACAGCAGGCCGAGTTAAAATCTAAATTTCCATTTTATTTATCGGAGAGTGACGAAATGTACGTACATCTTCGTTTAAGTTTTAAGCCAAAAGTGAACAGAATATCCCTGCTTTTTCTCAGGTAGGGATTTTAACAGATAGACATGTGATCAAAGTGAAGGGAATAATAGCTATTTTTAGTATATTACGTAAGTGTTTTAGGGGAAATTCATGGCGACAATAAGTCGCTGATTTCGCGATTTATGTTGGCGCGTGGAAGCAATTAGAATATTCTTTTATCAATAAATATGTCAAAACGAGAGATTTAATATACCTCCAGAGCGGGAAATAGAACGAAACTGGAGTTGAAGAAAAGTGATTTTGGAATGCATTAAGACTTTAAAATATATAACATTAGAATCTAAAAGAAAATTAAGTGAGATTATTACATATATATATATATATATATATATATAGGGCAGTTTTGCCATTGAAGTAGATTACTATAGAACAGAAAGAAAAAAATAATTTTTGTGACAAGGTTGATCACAGAAAGTAGAGTCAGATTTTTTTCCGGTTTTCTCTTTTTTAAATTAAAGTCAATGTAAGATATTCACTTTTCATGGTAATTAAGAACCTACCTCAGGTCATTTGTTTTGTTTTGTTTTTTAATATAAATTCAAAGGCTGTTTTAATCACTATTTATATGCAATACTATAATAGAGTTATCTCCAAACTATGAAATGATAGAGACGTGATTTCTGCGTCACCCGAGTAAAATTCACTTAAAGTTTGGAAATACATTTAAACAAAAAATTTGAAGAAATTTATGTTTATTTAAAATAATAAAGTATGAAAAGAAATACAAGATTAACCATTTTTAATTTTCTTCTGCTTCTCTTCTCAATTTAAAACTTTCCAAATTTGGAAGAAATCTAGTTTGCAGTGATTACTTTCAAAATTGACACAAGGTGAATATCAGAGAATCTGAATTTTAATGGATAGTTCCTTACTTTCATATGTGCATATAACCGCTCTCATCGATAAGCACTTCCAAACATGCAAATACGGATTTTCGAAAGTTTTCAAACTTGACAAATAAACATATCTTAAATTTAAGTACTCCAAATTTATTCAAATTTTTCTTCGAATCAGAACTGCATTGGATCTCAGTTACCTCCATTAACATATGATCAGATGCTGATTCAGCAATTAGGAAACAAAGAAGATTTCTGAAATTTTAAAACTTAAAGACTTGTAAATTTTAAACGTTAAACTTAAGCAATTAAGCTTCCGTCAAAACTTCTTCTGTATACTGTTGTAATATTGGCTGAGTTCCACGTTTCAGGCACAATATTAATTGGGATGGGTTTGACAAACTTTTCTAAAACTTATTCCATTTTCTAATGAATAATATTTTTTAGTCTCGATAGATGGCAGCACGAAATGCTAAATATTTAGCATTTACAGAAAAGGGATACTATTTAGCAATTTAACATCCCTAGTTATAACAGAGACCGATGGATTATCATTTTGCCTAAAGGTGCCCCAGTTGAGTAAAAATCAAAAAAATGAGCCAAAGTTATCGTTTTTACTCTATTTCGAGTATTGTTCTTTCCCAGGGCCGGATTAAGCCCAGAGGGGCCTACAGGCAATGCAAATTCTTGGCACCCCTCACCTCCCTAACTTCCAAAACCAGATATTTTTTATTTATTTCAATTTAGTCTTTTTTATAAGCAGCTTTTAAGTAACAATTATTATCAAAAACTAAAATGGCAAAACATTTGCTACAGGAATGATCAGGGGCGTATTTAAGCTTGTTGGGGGCCCCTCTAAAAGTAAGACGCATGTACTTGAAAATATCGACTTGTTAGTTGTGACGATTTAAAATAAGATAATTTGCCATATTTTTAATCAGAGTAACTATATTTTTGTTAATAAAAATTGCTTTTTAATTAATCTATTGATTGATTTTAATTACCTAATTAATTAGTTTAATTAGTATTTGACTATAATTAATACGTTTTCTATTCAGTAATTTTAAATTTATATCTGAAATCCGTGTTCGTAATTATTCACATGAAGTATTATCGAAATAATTTAGGATCCATTTTATAAAAGTAAAAGTAATTCGCTTTTTCCTAAATTAAAATCTCTAAGGAAAAAAAATCAGCAAAAATATCTGTCATTCACAAATATTACTTCACAAGTTGGAATTAGTTCTCAAAAAAAATGTAATAATGTATTCATAATATAGTTTGAGCCTTATAGAGTAAATGAATTATTTTAAGAAAATGTTTTTAAGGAAACTATTTCTATTTTCTGAATTTATTACATGGATTCTTTATTTCTATATTTCTACATGTGTTCAAAACACAAAACCAATTAATTACTGTAGGAATATAATTAATGACACATAATTAAATCAAGCATATTGTCAGGTGAAATGTCCTATGCTAAAGTATCGCTTTTACTTGTATGATAAAATTAAATTATATATGTGGGATTCCGTTCAGGAACAAAACGATCACATAAGGGTTACCTTTAAGAGGTTAGTGGCTTGGGATTTATGTTTAGGGGGATTTTAAGGATTCAAACCGATAATAACCTACAACAAAATACTATTTAAAATAAAAGAGGAGACTTTGCGATTAAACACAACAAATATTTATTAAAACATTAGGGAAAATTTACAGGGGGGGAAAGGTATATGTACATAGAAAAGTTAAGATGATTTACATGGAGACATGATTATAACAGTGAGCTAGATTAATTAGGAATAGTTAGTATGGATTACGATTAATGTTTAAAAGTTATGTTAAAGATTTAGTATGAGGAGAGCCGAGGAGTACCATTATAAAGTTAATCGAGGCATGCTACTTACGACCGGGAGATCGGACGGCTTAAACGCCAAAAGTAATTAACAGAAGAACGAGAGAAGTTAAAGCATTTCGGTTGCCTGTGGTGCTGCTCTGCTCTCTCTGAGCTTGCACTCGAGTTTTGTTCAAGAAAAAGATGGCGCTGCTTGTCGCAGAACAGTATCTCCGTCTATTGCCAGAAAGCCTAATTAATCTAGCTCGTACATGTTGCAATGATTAAACAGTACTTTACGGGTAATTTCCTACATATATTAGCCTACAAAATCAATTGTCAGTTTCATTTACATTAAAAGAACTTGTTTATACCTTTAGTTTTAAAATCTACCTAGATTTTATAACCATCTACTACATCCAAAACTAGATTTTAAATCCATAAATACAGAATGATATCGCCCTAAATGAACAGTTTCCATCACCTACAATAAGTATTTTACAATATTTTTGACACGCCACTTTGATGGAACTTATTACGATCAAAACATCTTTAAATTATAGGTAACTAACGCTTACCTTTGTTTTGGTCGTATCAGGATTTCTTCATAGTGGAGTGGCTTTAATCTAATCTGAAATCTCTTTATTATGTGGCAGGTATGAAGTCAGGGAGTAAATCTTTAAGAATGAAAATATTTAATAATGATTAAGTTTACATGATTAATTTTACATTTACAAAAGTTAGAAAAAGGGGATTACAAAAACGCGCGTAGCAAAGTTGGCCGCTAAAACCAAGAGAAAGCAAGGTAAACAAAACCCCTGGTGGCGGGGAAGGAAAGTTCTCTTCAGTTAATTTCAGTCCCTGGTGGTTTCCGACAGAACTGTTGGGATCTATATATTTAAAATAATATGGTAAAACCTTCAGACAGTTCACCAGCCACAACCATTCGACGGATTTTGTTAATTTTTATTTTATATGAAAGCTTATGCGATCTAGATGCATTCGGATTTTTAAATCTTTAGCGGCATTTCTTCTCTTCAAGCACCATGATTGTGATAATAAAAAGCGGTTTTAAACAATCATAAATATTCTCAAATGACACTTAAAATGTGTTTAACAGAAGTGCGGATGGTAAACAGAAGAACGAAAGATATTGAACCCTCTAAAATAGTTTAATGACTGCAAGGGAACGTTGTCTTATCTACTGAACCATTACTACTAATGACAAATGATATTCCATGAAAAGAACAGCACATCAATCATTCTTATCATTCAAACAATAGCTTCCTGAGAAGTTGTTTTCTTTGAAATGATTGGGTTTCCTTCTCAAGCCTGGGAAAGTGAATATCTGGTCATCTGTACCACTATCGGTATAATTTCAGAGAAGCTACTAATTCAGTTGAGTATCGTACTACACAGACCTCCAGTGATGCTGTAAAAATAATCAAAGGCGGTTTTGCTTAGTATTTTTCCTAGGAAACCGGAAGAGAACCGTACCGGCAATTAGGGCTTTGAGAAAGTGCGGAATGTATGTGCGCAGTACCTAACAACTATTAACGAGATTTCTTCTGTTCAGGCACTCTGATTGCGATAATAAATCGCGATTTTGCTGAGTTAAAATCGGATATGTGAACAGATTCATAGAGGGATATTATCTATAGTGATATTTTTAAAAAAACGTTTCATTTCGGGGGCCCCTTTGGGACCGCGGGCCTAGTCTTTAATATGCGCCTGGGAATGATGACAAGACGCGACAAGAATCTTCCAGAATCTTAGAGATACCACGTAGCGCCGATGTAAGAACTTTTGGTCGTAGAAGGAAATTAGAAAGTTTTACATGTAGAAAGGAAATTTCGAAAACCTTCTCCAGCATTTGTTCTGTTTTTCTAATGCAAATCTCTTTATTAAAATGCTTTGTTACTTTTACATGTTACTGTTTTATTTCCTTTCTTCTTTGTATTTCTTTTTGCCCTAGTTCGTGAAGAATGCATTTTCGACCCTGCAATGCTATGTTATTCCGAATCGTCTTTTTTCTGTGTCCCTTATCCCTCCTGCAAGTTTGTCGGACTTGTACTGAATCACCCTGTATACACTTTTTCCAATCAAAATACAGAGCACAAATACTTTACAGATTCGTAAACATTCTTTTATCTCTTTTGATTAGAATTATTATGTTAAAAGTGTTGTGGCGTCAAAAGATAAAATAACTTTAAAACAAAATAAGTGAAGTGCTTACTTATTTAAGCAGTTGGGTTTAATTTTCAATCACCGTATTTTATCATAATATATTTTATCATATTGATGATATAAGAAGATCGTTACATGTAAAAAATAGTCACCGTACCTTTACGATGTTATGGGATTTTTTATTTATTTATTATTATTATTTTGTAAGAACTCGTGTTCAGAGGCATGGCGTTAAGTGCGTTTCTGCTTTTTTGTAATGTTTTCACAGCCATATGTCGTCGGGAAGGAAAGAAAAAACAATATGGGGATTACAGCCCTTGTTGCTTCAAATCCCATAACTCCTATCATTCAAGTTCAAAACAATACCATGGCCTGGGGTTCAGATGCTGAAACTCTTTGATATCTACTAACTGTGACTCTCAGATACTAGGGGATGACAGTCTTTGCCGCTATAGATCCCAAACAAAACCAAACTTCATGGTCTGGGTACAATTTTCCCACTCCCTGTCACTATTTGGCTGCATACTAGTTTACTGACTTTAGGCGGTATACTAGTATGCAGCCGCTTCAGGCGCAGTCACCAGATGGGCTTCAAATCCCTTGGAAAAAATTCCTTAAAAACTATAAAAGTACACCAAATACATTTAGGATACTCAGGGAAAATAAAACTCTAAGAAATGAAAGAAAATATAAGGTTTTTAACTAAAATTTTAATTTTGAAGTTCTTAAAAATAGTTTAAATAATTTAAAGTTTTTAAATACAATTTTATTTCAGTGATATTTGTAAGATAAACCAATAAGTGAAATGAAATTAGTTAGTATTTTAGTATATGCAGGTGTACATAAACATTGAATGATTACATGCTAAAACTGCCTACAACAATGTTTTTTCTAGGTAACTAAATACCGCTATAAACAGGTTTTAATGTATATACATCTTAAACTAAAAATCAATGAAAAATATCCGAGTTCCGAAGGGATACGAGGGCCACAGAAACTTTATTGCAGAACAGCCCTCACAAGGTTTAATCCGACCCAGTTGACACACCGCGCTGCAATTCATGTTTCTCTCCCATGGGCGGCTGTTCTAAAAGCGCTTTGCTTTATCTGGCGGCGCCGAACTAAAGTGAAAAATGAAATTTTGCTGTAATGATATTTAATTGTTATGTTTATATTATCGAATTTATTATACAAGTTATATTTATAATATTGAGTTGAAATAAAATAAATCCTACTTTTTTTTCAATTAATATACGTTAAATTTCCATTATTTTAATTTTCAACTAAATGGAAATTTTTTCTAGTTACTAAACGAACTAAATTGTTGTTGGTACGCACAGGCTGATGAAACATTCAAGTGCGAGCCACCGGTGGTACGCGCCGCGTGAACGTGTTAAAACCCCAATGCAACTTACATTAACACTGTTCACATTCACTGTTTTTCACATTAAACCTCATTTTATAAAATAACTTCCACAAGGAATATTTCAAAAGAGTTTTGAAGAGATGTTACACAATACGTTTGGCGGAAGTAGCAGTATAGTTTAATGGTGCAATAGCCATATTTCGCTATGCTGCACCAAACAAATGATTATAATACATTTGGCGTCGTTAAGTTAAACGTGCGCATTCAGTAAAAATGTCAGAAATAGATTCACAGAGTTGAATATTGGATATAAATGTTGCCTTAATAATTTAAAAGGTTTAAGGTGTGTCTTAAAAATGTAGAAACAGTTAAAGTTTTTAGACAAAGTTTCAAGAAACGGAAAAGGCGATAATTTATCAAATCAGGCGCAAGAATTTTTTAAAATAAAATTTGCATACTATACCCATGCACATGTGCTGTAAAGGAGTCTTATTCATAAAAAAAATAAGAAAATCATTTTTTTTTTTTTACCTGTAATGTAACAGTGCCGCAGACCTTAAATTTTCCAGAGATGAGTTGTGCGAAAGTTTGATGCTTAAAGGAAATAACTTACTTAGTTCCGAGAAATCAGGAAAAATACCTAGTTGTTTCTAAAACTTGAACTTTCGGCGATAAAGACCTGTCAGACACAGGAAAGATTATCGCTTCATAATGCGATTGGTTTTCTCACAATAGTCTCAAAGACAAATTTTTCACTTATTATGTAGCAGAGTTGCTAAGACACAGACAATCGTCGTATTATAGACAGGCAAAATATTGTATTCCAAAAGATGCCCATTTACCAAAACTTACTGAAAACTATAAACAAGGCCTCTTGTTATAGGGCAGAAAAAAAAATGCACTAGAAGAATAATGGATCCAAGGAATATTCTCACATAAGAAAAAAAATTAATTCTGGTAGTCCCGATGACAGGCTTAGTTACTGGCACGATCTAAAACTTGAGCCTCTCTAATTATGTACAAGCAAAGACGGGGAAGATGGTTTGGCCAGTCATCTTAGTCAATGATACCACATATATTGCATTTCTAGATAGCAGGGAAAAGTCAATGTTATTAAGACTTGCGCGATAGCCATACTTTAAAAATCAAGAAATTCAAGGTAGATCCGATTATGTTTCCCAGCAGGACAACTCATCTATTTATAACTTCTCGTCTAACTAGTAGTGGTTCAACGCCTATAACTGTCATGCGGTGGGCTATTCACAATCCTCACATAAACCCCATAGAGAACCCACGGGGAAAGCTTTCATGTCGCGTTTATACCTCTGGAATGTAATTTGAAGCACTAAAGCAGCAGATTGAATAAATAGTTTTGAAATCGATCCACATATTCACAAAAATTAGAAGACAGCAGGCCCAATATAGTTAGTTCATGATGTAATGTGAAGAAAAAAAACGAATGCTGGCTGCTTTATGAAATATTCAGGTAACTCCTGAATATTTCATGTAAATCGAGAATAATCATTTGAAGAATCTAATTCTTTCGGCAGAGCTAATCCAGTTGAAACTTTTCATGAGTATGTGTACAAAATCTGCTTGTATTAGTGTGCAGAATAAAATTCACTGTTTGCAGTGGCAAATCCAGGATTCGGGTCGGGGGGTCTGAGATCATAATAATTTTGTATCATAGTGATGAATGTCAAACTTCATGGCTCATATAAACCAAAACACTTTAACTTTATAGGCTTTCCTCTCCTGACAATAAAAATAGTAAAGAACACTACAATACTTTCAATAATTTAATAAAAAATGCAATGAAATAGCTGACCAAAAAATGTATTCAACCGCACCAACGCTACAAGTGCAATGACTAGAAAAGTAGGAAAATTTTAAAGCAATGTTGTCACGATTTTATTACTATTCTTTTAAAATGAAAATTAAGATCAAACAGTTGTAGTGATCTTAAATTAAATCAAGAATTTTGGTATAGCTCTGGGTGGGGCTGCAGCCTGATAGCCCCTCCCCTGGATTCGCCACTGTTTGTATTAAATAAACTAAAAGAATAATTAATAATGTATAAACTTTTTACTTGTTTTATTTTGTCACCAGTACTGTTTAAAAACTATGAAATTCTAATAATAATGGAAATGAACTTATACTTTTTAAAACTATTAATTGGTCTCTTTAAATTCTTGTGCACACTTGAAAGAATTTCAGAAAAATAAAATATATAATGATTAGCATGGTTTTTAAAAATTTCTGTTCATTTCAAATTCATCTAAAATATATTGAAAAAGGTTTTTTTTTTCTTTTTTAGAAAAAAACTGAAATATGTAGGTGCCTAGAATTTGGTTATTGAATAAGATGACTCAAGTAAAATGCAAAATCAAGAAAAGTCAGTTTATTAAAATCAAGCTAAATCTGAGTAAAACAAACAGGCAGACAAATTTAAAAATTTTAATATTACATATATACATCTAATAACTTCAAAATTACATTAGGTCAACAGCCATTAAAAACTATAAATACACATAAGAATGCACAACAAAATTAAACAAATGAGCCAATTGTCTAAAATATTTTGAAAACAGAACATGTATGTACAAAGGATTAAAACTATGAGATTTGTGTACAAAAGTTTTTGTGTACATTTTATAAATATATTTCGTATGATAACGTTCCAGTGTTACAGTTTTGGCACTGAAACTAAAATTTTTCAAAAAATGTCGTCTACATTTAAAATTTACATAGATCGACATAACATCATCAACTTTTTGAAAAAAGTTACCTTAAATTAAACATTTTTCATTATCAGTAAGGACAATATGTTATTTATTTACTTATTAAGTCCATTGGTAGAGTTTATAACAATATATAGCTGCATAGATAGAAGAGTATGAGCATGAATCATTGCATATTTCTCAGCTTAGAGTTATTTTTAATATTCAGTTTAAAAAAAGAGATCACAGAGTACTTAACGAATTTAAAGTACAGTAATTTATAGTCAAAACATCTGAATACAATATTTATCCATGTATTACATTTTTCTTGCATAAATAAACAACAAATTATACTTCTAATAAATTTCAACTAAGGATATTTTTCCCTTTTCTTTATAAATGCAGAAAATTTTTGTTATCCTGTAAGAATCCCTCCTACGGAAAGTTGACTTTAGAAAGAAATGCAATGAACCTTAAAAGATTTTTTATTAAAATAAAATACAAACAAGCAAGATAATACAAGGCAAAACTAAAATTTCAAAAAACTGAGCAGGCTTTTGATAAAAATACAAATGAAGCAAGATGACATTTCTTTTTAACATATATTCAATATGAAATAATATCTTCCATTTTTATGAAGATTTAACAACAAAATAAAATTTAGAAAAGATATAGGAAGTATCAAGATAAAATCAAGTGAGTATCCTAAACTGCAAGTATTTTCAGATGAATTTATAATTAACCTTCTATATTCCTCCATTTAAAGAGAAATGATTATTGAACAACTTTTGAAATTTATTACTTAGTAATATTTGTAATCAGTTTTTAAGAAAATAAATATACATTTTTTTTTAAAAAAATATAACCATGAGTACCTCAGAGTAGATAAACAAGAGTATTATAAAACCTACAGAAAATTTTACATCGTTGAACATCAAAGTGAAAAATAATCAAAAATTAAATTTTATTACATAACCTTTTTCAATGAATAAATCAATTCTTTAAAAATAAAATATACACTATAGGAATTTATTATTATTTTATATATGTTCTTTGCAAAAACTATAAAATAAAACCTGACATTTTCCAAAATGCATTAACATTTGTATATTAGGTATTATTAACATATGTGTTCATGAAACAACAGATTTAAACCGACTTAGACACTGAAAAATTAGTTAACCATAAGAAATAAAAATCTCTTGCGTTCACAAACAAGTAAACACATTTATTTATCTATAACCAAATTATTATCAAATATACAAGAAATAAATATTCAGAATAGATAAAAATTAATGGCACGAAAACCAAATATGAAAACACACACTTCTTTTAGTACAGATTTTTACATTTTTATTTTTTACAAATATACAAACTTATGACAAACACAGATAAACAATGACTGTTCACAAAATGTGAATTCCCGAACTTAAATATAACAATATGATCTTTACAGTTCAATTCATTTAAATAAATAGAAATAAAAAAATACCGATGAAAGATACTTTGAGCAATACACTTAATGAAATAATACAAAAGATAAGAAACAACATAAAAATAAATGCTCACTGATTTATTTTCAAATTTGAGTGTCAATACTTGTCAAAAGTTGGGATGTATATTTACTATCCAGAGGTATTCAAACATAACACAATAACTGGCAGATGATTAAAACATAATAGCAACAAAAAAAAAATGAATTTGATGATATATGTAATTTTAATTAGAATTTTGAACATGAAAAAAATCATACACTGCAATTTTTTTCTGATGAAAAGCTTTACTTAATATCTAATATAGTAAAATTAAAATGTGTGATACAGAATTAATGATTTTTATTAAATTGCCAAGAATTGATATGCTGCACACATAGTGATATGTTTTACAGCAGGAATCTAACAGGAGGCAACTTTTTAAAAATGATTAAATATTAATTTATTTGCTTAGCAAGAAAGTAAAATCTCAGCCATGAGAAGTTGCTATCTTTGACTGCATTATACAATATGATAAGCCGTAAATTTTTTTTAATTTCAAAAACTCATATAAAGTGTAAGTGTATGCAAAACTTTATTAAAATGATAGATATAAATAAAACATCACCACAAAATAAATACTCTGTTGTGCATTTGACTTCCATGCAATATTCAATTATATTCTTTAAAAAAGTTTTAACTGCAATATAAAAGAAAAAAGTTTATTTGCAAGAATATCATGCATAAATTTTATGAGTCACTTCAAGCTTTCACTTAACTTACTTATATTTCCTAAACTTTAAAATTAAATTAATGGCATCATATTTAAATGCCCACATACATAAGGAAGAAATAAAATTTAGATAAAAAAATGTGATAATCACTGGAAGTCAAACAGTTTTCATAGGCTAAAACTACTAAGCATTCAAACAAAACTGCTCATTGACAACACAGCAAAACAAATTTGACATTAAAAAAAATATAGCATGAAATATTTTCTGAAATGCAAAACAATTTTGACATGAAAAAAAAATAAAAAAAAGGCCACCAAATTAGGTAAAAAGAGAGAGGGTAGAGGAATTTTTAAGACCTTATAAAAGGGTTCAACTTGAAAGGCATAGAAAAATTAATTAATCTCAGAATATTTGCATTGTGATACTGTTCAACTGCAGTCAAAACAAAAGGATATATAAACTGTATGTATTCAACACTACAATAAATTTCTGGCAATCGAATCTTGATTTTGTTTAAACCAGACATTTTGTACTTGCTTTTGCTCTGACTACAGTCTGCATTGTCTGAAATGTTAAAAGAAAAACAGACAAAGCAAATAACAGCATACAGAACATTCTGAATTTTCAGTCCAATTACTTCTAAAATCTGAAACTAATATGATAAATTTGAGTTGGAATATAAGAAAATAAAAATTTTAGATATAAAAGACAGCATCATAATCGTATTTCTTGTAATTATTTTAAAAACTGCAACAAACTTTTTCGTTCAAAAAATTTCCTTTCCATGAGTTATTTAAAAAAAAATGTAAAATTGAATCTTTTTGACATTAAACTCCTTCCAAGTCATGAAATTCATTATTCGTCCATAGAAACACCAAAAAAAAAAAATCAAAATAAGTAATTTCAATTAATTTACAGTTTTAAAGTCATTCACATTTTGAGTAATAAGTGAAATGCATATTTCAACAGCCAACAAAAAAATTAATTCAGCTCTGAATTTATGAGTGTGAGTGGATAAATTCGTAAAGTTATACCAATCCTGAACTTAAGGTAAAAATGTTCCAAAACAGATTGGAAGTCACATATACGCAGAAATTCAACAGATATTTTCCAATACTTCACTCTAACAAGAGTTCTGAAAATTTGTACCAGTCATAGGCTTTCATTCTCAGTAATTTTTTTAAGTACAATCAACATCAATACACAAATTAAACACAAGTTCTAATGAATGAGCAAACAAATTTTAAAAAACAATTCTTAAACTAAAATAAAAATCACATTGCAAATTTCAGTATAAATGAAAAAAGATTACTCAACAGAAGATTTTAGAAATGACAAAAAGAAAATTTCTATATTTTACATAATCTTAAGAAACTTATCTATAGCATAAATGTGCAAATTACATGAATATGTGTAAAAAGCAAATGCACTTACATAATAGAAAAAATGCAAATTATATAAATTGCATTTTGATGGCCCCCAATTCCATGAAAAAAAGTAGCAAGCAAATCAGTTATAACTTTAAAGCTATACTCTAAAAAGAGCAAAATATCCATATTTTTTATTCAAGTAGAATTATTATTTTTATAAGCTATAGTTAACAAATAAAAGTAGAAAGCTATTATTACATAGACCATTAAAAATATTTTAATATACAGTAAACAAAGTTTTAAGAATTTTTTTTTTCTTTAGCAGGAACAGAGCAGCTGTTTTCACATCTTTCATAATTTAGTATTATTCAACCAACTCATTCACAAAAGTGAGACCATTTCAAACTGTTTTAGCCAAAATGCATCAAACATTCAATAAAAAATAAGAAAAGTAAGCTTCATAAAATATCTTACGAAAGTTATATTTATCCAGACTATACAGAAACTACATTTGCTAAAGAATGACATTCAATAAAAAATGGCTTTTGGATAACTGCAGAATTGTCAAAATAACTAACTTTCAGAAATATCAATTGCATAGTTATTTGATCAACTAAAATATGCTTAACATGTAATATGCTTAAATGAATTGTCATTCTAAATGGCTATAAATGTTTTAAAATTTGTTAATACTTGAAAAATTTGTTTTTAAATGCAGCACAAAAAAAATTAATGAATGTTGAGAGGATATGGATAATAAAGGCGAAGATAAATTGGGTCTAATTCATTGTACTTGAAAAATACAGTATTCATCCTACTGATATTTAAGTTTGTTTATTACTGTGAAAGATAAAAAAATTCACTTTCCGCACACAGACACAAAAAAAGTACAAAAAAGATTATTTTCAAATCAATATAACTCATTTTTTTTTCATTAAAGAGTAGTTCAAGAGTTTTCAACAGATAGAAGCTAATGAAAAGTCAAACAATAAATTCTGCTTAATGATAGTTAAGAAAAAATGGTAGAACAAACTAATAATAATGAATTTCGATCCCTATTTCATTCAGGTTCAATTTGACCATAAACAGGAAGTATAATTGCATGAATATTAAGCCAGAAGAATTTAATTAAACATTTATTAAAAACTGAAAACTTTAATATAATTTTGAAAGTACTGGGAACAGGATTTTGAATTGGCACACAGTAAGCATTAAATGTAAAAAAAAAAAATCTTCGCTGTCAAGTCAATAAAGGATTCTAAAAATGGATTGCATATTAAATCAGTTAAAAAAAATTTCAGTCCTTAAGTACAACAGTTTCTAAATCAACGAGAACAGTTTCTAGCACAAGACAAACACTAAAATGCTGTACTTTGATTTCTGATAATAACAATAATTCATTAAGTTTAAAGAAGACTAAGAAAATCTTAAACTGTATCATTTTTTTTCAGGTGCAACAAATTCGTAGTATACCAACTTAGGGACAACTACAAACTGAATGAATCCCACAAAAAAGAATCTTAAGAAGAATTAAACAACCAAAGCACTTATCAAGACATTCAAATTCAAAACATACGTATCATAAAATTGGTAAATCATGCAATGTTTTTCATTAGAAAATGCATTAAAACTTATTTTAATCACAAACATATCATTTTAGTCGCAACAATTTACCGAAATGACAAGCGAACGATAAATTTAACTGCAAAATAGCAAAAGTCACTGCATGAATAAAAAAAAGACTATTTTTACAACAGTAAAATGTTCTTTAAAAAAACATTTGAAAACCTTAATAACTTTGAACTAACAAGTCTGTATACCTTGTTCTATTCAAGGCATTTTTTTAAAAAATGAAATTTTTTACAAACTAATTGTGATCTGATCATTTTAAATGAAAAAAAAATAGAAAGAATGAAAAGGGAAATTTATTCTGGCAAGCAAGTTCCTTGTTTTGGTGTTCATTAATTTAAATACTTAAAAACAAGCTCTGGTTTCAAGTCCTATGATTAACCCCAAAAGCAGAGTATTCATATTGTAAATGTAAACAAACATGCAAGTTTACAGCATTTAAAAAAGTTATGTCTTAAAATATTTGCAAAAAGAGTTAAATTAATTGTACGAATTTTTCAATTGGATGAAAACACAAAGAACGTTTAGTCAAAAAAAAAGTTGCATTCACCAAAATCCTATCACTTTCCAAAGATATCTAGCCTAGTATTTTTCAACACCTGAACATTTCTAAAATGAAAAAAAAAATTAAAACTCACTAATCTAACAATTTATTTTGTATCCTGAGAAATTAAAATGGAATAGCAGCAAAAGCATTATTAAATGGAACATTATGGATTAGGACTTAAAAAATAGCTTTATAATTACTCCAATTTCATTTGTATTAAAACAGAGGAGAAAAAAAAAATAAGAAACTATAATTTCACTAGTGATAAAACTTGCATAGTCTTTTACAAAACAATATATTGCAACAGATTAAATATTTGCATAACCCATGGGGCATTACTGTATTTCACATAGAATTGCATATCCTATGTTTACAGTAGGGAATCTTGCAATTAAGATATATAAAAATCACTTTCTGCTAAAAGATTCTATGATGCAAAACCTAATTTCTAAATTCTTAACTCTACAGAGCAAATTTTTTTGAAGCCCATGATAGACAAAAATTACCCACAATAACGGATTAATATTTAGAAAACATTTACTTTGGAATACAAATCAGTAAAAGATTTGTAAAATGTTTTTAGAATAACACACATTACAATACATTCACATTACTTTTGGAAGCAAAGTTTGCAACATCAAGAATTTCTTTTAATAAACAATAAAGACATCACAGTAATATTTGCTGACAAAAACTTCATTTACTTATATCTTCATAAAGTATAGATATATCAACATTTATAACGAAAATGGCACAAATCCTTCCGTATGCTGGAATTTCATTTAACCTAGTACTTCTTCAAATGACCTATAGCACAAAATACATGTAATCATTGAATGAATGAGAATATTGATGTCTGGAAATGAAGACTGGCATAATTAAAAGTCATTAATGAAACAGTCATTGTGTTTCAAACAGCATTGTTCAATTGTACTTGCTAAAATGTAATATAAATGAAATGCATAAGATGTCAATTTGGTTTGCACAAGCATCATAACTTGTCAGTCATTAAAATGGGAGGACAGATCCAGCTGTACACAACAAACACATTTATACATCATGCTACAGGAACTCCAACAGCAGGACAGATATGAAAGACACCATCAAAACATGAATGTCATTTGGGAAATGCATGATGACCCAAAAAACCATACGTCTAATCTGATCACATTCAGGAATGACTTTTGGCAATTAGTTTTGTGCTAAAGTTTAACCCTTCAGCTAGCAGGGGAAGACAATTCTTGGCCCACTGAATTTACAGCACTGGATGTTCCAGTGACAGGTAATAATAATACAGATGAGTTAGGCTCTTCAGACAATGACAAATGAGCTGTATGGCTATTTGACGTTTTAACTTTTGAAGGAATTTTCCTGTAAAATAAATAAAAAAAAATGAGAAATGTTTATAATCATAAAATATATTCCAGTGTATGAAATTACAATTCTTTGTTTCATTTGTAGTAAAGAATTATCAAATGAGTTATGTTACAAAACAGAATATTTAGTAAAAATTTGTGAATGAAAATCAGCAACATTAGAGTGATCTTAGTATGCTTTTGTTCCAGTACTACAATCATCAGAAACATGATACACTACATATCCAATAGAACAGACACACAAAGTGTTTTAGAATTTATGTCAGAAAATCAATATGTAAATTGCTTTGCAATACTTTCATTACACATAAAACAAGTATTTCTATGTATGTTTTAAAAGAATAAATTTTATTAGATGTATATTTTAACTTCCAAGCATTTTTTCCATGAATTAAACTTCAAAGCGTTCAATTTTTTTCACATGATTTCAACCACCAATATCCACTCAGTATTTAAAAACATACATAATGAGTTAATTCCAGTCAAATGTTGAAATAAAATAGAATGACATTCAGATTTCCCATGATCGAACTTTCATCTTCAATATTGAAAGTTTAGGATAAAATTTATTATGTAATGTCACAGATCCGATCATACATAAAAGAATCAGACAATCTAACAATCCTCACCACCTTCAGCTCTGAATTCAATGATGAACAAATAACATTATACCAGATATATTAATTGAATTGAAATTCATCTTGATACATAATAATGATATTGTCAGCAACGAAATTATAAAAATGAATGTTTAACATCTTTTTTTAATATTTCGGAAATTATTCACCATACATGAAAACTGCCATTCCCAATCAATTTATCCTTTAAAAAATTTTGTTAAAAGAAATGCAGTTAATTTTTTGAAGTCATGTTTACTAGGCTTTCGTCATGGACATGAAATAAAGATCACAACCAGCACATAAAAATACAATTAACAATTCTCCCTTAAAATCAGAATAATAATCCATAGAAGTCTCCTGACACGAATATGAGTTATAGAATTGACATACAGAAGCTACAGAAATAGAAATCAATAATATTAATCACTTTAGAAAAAAAATGTGCTTCTAGCAAGGGTCACCAGAATTATGTTATACTATTAATTACTAAACACAAATGTGTGACTTTCTACATTAACGTAACAAAAAATATGTTTTGCAAAATTACTTAGCTATAATTTCAAAATTTCTACTGATAAAACTAATCTATTTCAATTAATAAAAAGTCGAAAAAAAAAGGCTCCATGGAATAAATGCAAAATTTTTCAAAAAAAAACTGCTAAAAGTCTAATAAAAACTTCGAAATTTATTTATTTGCATCAACAAAAAAATTCTTTCCTATGAATCAGGTAATAATGTACAGGGTCGCTTACATAGGAAGTTAGTGGGCCATCTTGATTCAACATGGAGCCTTCTTTCCAACTGGATAAATTTTCAACAACAAAAACTCCTAGAAAAAAAGCACAGCACTTAAGAATAAACATGAAAACCTGTATGCTTATCTTTCCATTTCAATTCAAATTAAGTCTATGTAGCTTTAGCTTGCATATAATAAACACAAAATATCAAATAAATATACCACTAATTTTATTTTTGTCAATTAGCTTGCTTTCAATCAAAATTTGTTAAAAAAATTTATATTAAGAATGTATATTTAAGAAAATACCAACAAACAATGGTACTTGAGGATAAAATTTCAGTTATAAAAAAGTTTTACCCACTTTTAATTTATATCTTTAACCCCCTCCCACCCCAAGCACCCAATTATTTTGATTTTAAAGTTTTAAAAAGACAAAAATTAACTGGATACTGAATTTTTTGTATATTTAATCAAATTTCTAAAGTCTTAAGAATATTTTATTCCTGGAATTTTAAGAAACTATGCACATAAACATGAGTTCCCAGCTTTTGAACTCAACATCAGAAAGAGAAAATGGGGAATCAGAAGAGTTTGGCTGCTTACAGGGTTATATGGTAATTAGTCCAGTTTTACATGTCTTAAATAATATTTTTATCCTTATTCCCAGATAGCAATTTTAGTTTGCAGCAATCTTGCTGTGCAAATCTGCAAGCTTGCAGCAAGTTTGACACGAAAGAGTGCAAGCTTGAAAAAAGTTAATGCAAACGAGTTAGTCATTATGCGTCAAACTTGTCACAAGCTTGCCGCGTCGAACTCATTGCAAACTATAGCAAAAACAGAGTAGGAAGAAAGAGTTCGAACCCCCTACATCTCGCTTCCTAAACCTGTCGTCCTAACCACTTAGACAGCTAGACTCTGGTTGGAGAAGATAGATTGCGCTATAATAGATTGCGCATACGATTTATTTTAAACTGTTTTCTTGATTTCATTAATTTTTTTAAACTTTGTGTTGAGAATATGATTCGAAGTCAAAGAGAGAGCGATTTTCGCTAATAACTACGTTTTGCTAGTAGAATAAATTATGAAAGTAGGGTTCAAAGTAATTACTTTTAAAATGGGACAAAATGTAAGTTATTATTTTTCAACAAACAATGACTGTTTTTTAGGTTTAATTTTGTTTATGAACGTTAAAATTTCAACATTAAGAAAAGGGCTATATATATTTTTCTTTAAAGTGCGACTTGTATATTTAGTAAAAAGATAGAGAATTTTTCAAAATTTTTTTATAAAAAAGTTTTTTTTACAAATTATCATTGATTTATTGAATTAATAAAAAGAAGGACGGTCTAGGAGATGATTTTAAAAATCAGATGTTTTTTAAAACAGAGATAAAGATTATCTGTAAGTGTGCTGTATCATCTTTGCAGCAAACTTGTTTTGCAATTGTGGTGTGAAGTTTGTCATAAAAATTTCATAGCAAACTTGTTTTGCAAATGGGTTGGTCGATTATGCTTTGTTACTTTGCAGGAAGTTTGCTGCAAAGTTGCCAGATCAAGTTTGTCATGACAAGCTAATATCTAGAAAAATCAAACTTGCTACAAGTGTACATGCTATCTGGGTTATAACTGAATTCATGATACAACATATTAATACAGCACTAAGACATGCAAAGCATGTAAAGACAACAGTTTTATAGATCTGAACCAAAATAAATAGTTTTATAGATCAGAATCAAAACAGTGATTTTTTAATATGAATGGGTTGCACTCTTATTATTACCAATTCAAAGAAAAAGTTAAAATTTTGCACAAATTAGACATCGTGGAATATAAAACTACTCATATTGTAGAACTGACTGTTACCTTTATGCTAATGGACAATCGAATTAAATCTGTTTGTTTAACAATAAATGCAAAATTCAGATAAAGTACTGTAAGCCAAGTTATATAGGAAAGGTTCAAGTATAGGTTGTTCAGCGAAATACGGACAAATACTGAACTCAAAATCAAAGAAAAATATCCTTCATAGAAAATTCGAAATTTTAAAAAATTTCAAAGAACAGAAAATTAATTTTGATATATTACATACCACAGAAAGTAATTGATTTTAAAGCCAGACTGAAGCATCATCATTCCTACAAACTGTATTTCTATTTCTAATCAGCAAATAAATACAGGGTTGTTAAAATTAAAGATTGCCAATTCAGAAGGCTCTAGAGCAGGTTCTATGACTCCAAAAGAAACAAAATTTCACTAGAATGTAGTACAACTGATGCGCTCTATGAAAACCAATAAAAAAGTTACAATTTTCGTCAGTAGATAGCGCGGCGCCAATATCTGAGGTGATTTTTTCCAGATTGTTTTAATTATTATTAATAATGAAGCAAAACCGAATAGTCCATTTGAGTTTTTTTTTTTTTCTTTCTTCTTCTTTTTAACAAAAAACACTGCAGAAATTTAGTTCTGAACCCAGTCTTCTTTCGCTCAAAAAAGCAATTTTTTGCAAGAAAATGCACCACCTCAGACTATTTTTTCCTGCTTTCATAAAAGAGAGAGAGAGAAGAAGAAAAGATAGAATTTTAAAGAAAAAATAGTGTGAGGTGATACACTTTCTTGCATAAAAACCATGTTTTGTACGAAAAAAGACTGTGTTCACAGTTGAATTAATGCAGTGTTTTTAGTTAAACAAACAAACAAAAAAAAAACCTCAAATGGACTATTCAATTCTGCTTCAGTAATAATAATAAAACTGAAAAATCACCTCAGATATTTACAAAGCGCCATCTATTGACGAAAATTTCAACTTTTCTCTGGTTTTCGTAGAACACATCACTTGTTCTACATACTAGTGAAATTTCGTTTCATTTCGGAGCACTAGAATCGGCTCTGGTGCCTTCTCAATGGACGAACTTTAATTATAACAACCCTGTACATAGAAAAATGTCTGCTTTTTAAGCTATGCATTAAATTTTAAAAGGCAAGAATAATGCATTCAACCACACTGAGTAATAGCAGTAATTTTACCTCTATAGCAACCCTTTTTCTTTAATAGGAAAAAATTACCCCCAAAAAATTTTGAAATAAACGTAGACAAAATAAAGTCAGCATGATAAGAAAATCTAAAATGCATTTTTTTAACTATGGCAGTTGCAGGTCAAAACACACATATCTTGAAGAAATATTCCTGCATTTCTAATGATATATCACTGCTTTCTATAAGGACAAAAATTCATAAAATGTTGCAATACTTATATCAACCAAAAGTATTTGACAATATACAAATATTTAACAAGACACAAATATCTAGCTATAATAAGAAGTTATGCTGAACCAGAAGTTAAAAAAAAAAAAATGTTAGATGTTTAAAAAAAAAGTTATAATTTTATTACATTCTTTAAAATATTTTAAAATCTTCTAAATTGCATATCCAGTAATATTGAATAAAATCTCCCTAAAATATATAAAACATTCTCAAACATAATTTATACAAAGCTTGCATACTTCAAGAAATTACTTCAAAAGAGATCTGGAAGAGATTTCTTCTGTAACAAGATGATTTAATAGCCATAGAATACAAAACTAGTTTTTCCAAAGCCACCAAAGCATTTGCCACCAGTTTGGAGTTATAAAAATAGGCAAATGAAAATTAACAAACAAAAATAGTTATATTCAAAATTTTCAGTTACATTATTCATTCATATTTACTGAACTAAGTTCAGATTTGGGGCTTCTTTTTAGATTCTATATATGATGTTTCATGGAAAAAACTTTTATAAAATTCATTCAAAACTCACAATATTTGTACGGTAAAAAACTACTGGGTAGTAGGCCATCTCCAGTGATCACCATTGACGAGGTTGGTGCCTATCTCAATTTTACTATCATCCACAATTTTATTACAGCTATTTAGTAAAATTATTAAAGTTGAAAACTCTAAATCTTTAGTGCTACAAAAGGTTTATAAAAAATATCACACAATAACAAACAAAACACCACAGTCAAAAAGACATTTCAGCAGTAGAGTAACTCTCAAGTACTTAAGAGTACCCAAATAATTTGTTCATATGTATTCTTACTTTAGCAGAGACCAATAGAAAAAATACCTTTACCTTTGTGTGAATTGTTGATTTCAGAAACTACACGAGTCAATAATATTAAAATAAAGGAAGCTTAGTAAATTTTTTCCCCTTTAATGTGACTTTAAATGACTATTGTCATTTCTTCACTCATTATGTAAATACCCCTTTAGAATGTGAAAACAGCATAAACGCAATTTTTAAGTGAAAAAAAAAATGATTTCTGTTAATTCTACAACCAATGATTCAAATGAAAAATAAAAAGAAACAACAATTTGTTGCAAAACAGAATATGTAGTCACACTCGATTAGAAGATTAACACATATGCACTATTTAACCAGGAATAACTTATAACTAACTGATGTGCATTGTAGGAAATCTTAAGATATTTGCAACGACCCATATATAAAACTAGAATACAAAAATTGACATCTTTAAATAACGAGTTATATTCTTATGCAGATACATGCAAATAAACATATATACAAGCAGACAAGAACATCTAATGCATAAATTGCACTTAAATCCAGCAGCAACTATGAATATAAATTATTTTTATATTTATCTGCAGCAAGCGGAATTACTTCGATATTAGTTCAACAGTACAGTTATACAAGCTACAACTGAAATAAATTTAAGTGTGTACAATAATTAAGTAGATATATAACAATTAACAACTGGAATTAATTAAATATGACAGTTAAGAGATTTAAAGTGATTTTAAGAGCATACATATCAATGGAAATACAAAAACCTTTATACTGGGTGGTCATAAATTATTGAACCCATTTCAAAAATTAATTTTAAAAAAAAACCCTATAATGTAGCAACTTCTTTTTTTTTTAATGAGAGTAACTAAAAAAGTTTTTTTTACCGGATAGGTAATGGGCCATTATGACACACTAAATCTCCTGCAGCGGAAGAATCCCAACGCAAGTGTCAAAATAGCTACCGTGCAGCAGAAGGCATGTCTATTCCACAAAAGCAAATCAAATGCAACAGTTCAAAGATGTTTTCGCCTAGAGTATCAAAATTTCCAGTCTCCAAGTAAAGCTCCATCAAGTGTTAATATGAGCAATTTCAAGGAACAGGCAATGTGCATCATAGGAAAGGTGCTGGACGACCACCAGTCTCAGAGAAAGTTGCTGAACGAGTGAGGGAGACTTTCACTCCTTAATTGCTCATTATAAACGCTTAATGGAGTTCTTACTTGGAGGCCGACAATTTCAATACTCTAACCAAAAACATCTTTCGTGGAACCAGAGACGTGTCAAACATGCCTTCTGCTGCACGGTAGCCATTTTTACACTGGCGTTGGATTCGGCAGATTTAGTGCACTCTAATGGCACATTACATATTTGAAGAAAACTTTTCAGCTACTCTCTCATTTAAAAAAAAAAACGAAGTTGCTACATTACAGGGTTTATTTAAATTAATTTTTGAAATGGGTCCAATAATTTATGACCACATTATATTTCCTATAATTATTTAAGAAGACATTTCCACTGAAAAACTCACTCTGTTTGACATAGGCCTAAATAACAAGAAAGATGAAACTTCTAAAATAATCGTACTTACTAACTGGTGAACTATTTCACACTATCACTCTGAAAAATTATTCCTGCAATAATGCCGCAGTTTGTAATGAGCAAGGAGGATTCATCATTTTCAGATGAGAAAAATTTTTGTAACAAATATTTGCGAAAAATTTATTCTTAATTATTCGAACAAATGGGAAACAGAAGGTAAGATTCCATCTGATTAGATCAAGTAATAAAATGTATGAGAGAGAGTTGTCAGCTTTTAAATTCTGAATGCTTTATAAAATCCTATCTGTCAGTTTTTCATGTTAGTTCCGGAAAAAGTACATCAACAACAACACTTTGATGAACACTTTAATCCTAGAATGCTACCCATTCGTGTCCTGGACAAAGCCAATAACAAATAGTTTTAACCTGCTTCCCCTAAAACAGGAAATGGGACGTGCGACTCAGTACCTTTATATGACCTTGGCTACTACAGATAAGGACATTCCTTCTTACCGAAATATTTCCACTAGTGGCATTTTTGGAACAATATTCGTCTCACAGACGAATGGTTAGCTGTAACATTTGCATTTCAGAATCCGACTTAGATTTGTTTCTGTGTTGCCATGAAGATGTCAAAGTATTTTTGCAGAGAAAATTTTTTGGGTAGACCTGAGGCTATCCGGGATCTGTTAAAAGAATTAAGTGATGAAAAGAATTCTATTTTGGGGGATGAATCAGAAAAAAATGATTTTATTGAAGTTGAAAATCACGAATTCATAGAAAGTGACAAAGGTGAAAATGAGGAATTATCATTTGACAATAAAGATGAAGAAGAAACAATGCTTGAAAAACAAACCCAGGAAGATGAAAATATGAAGTTGAAATATGAAGCTAAAAAAGTTGAAAAAATTCCGATATTTTTCAGTCATGTGACAAATATATTATTTACCTCAGTAAAATTCAGCTCACTGGTAAAGACAAGTCAAAGTGGTCATCTGTTCCTAAATCAAGCAACACAAGAACAGCATCTCGAAATATTATTCATTTTATTCAAGGACCAAAGGACTCAGCAAAAGAACTTTACACTCCTCTTGAATAACTTAATCATTTTTTTACTCCTCAAATGTTGGAAATAATTGTTTCTCATACTGATTCTGAAATAAAAAGAAAAAAAGAAAGTTACGCTGAAAAAATGTTCACTATCGGAAACCTATATTGACAAAATTAAAGCTTTATTGGGATTACTTGTTCTATCAGTGGCTATGAAAAATAATCATTTAGCATCAAATGAGTTATTTGATGCAACATTATGCAGTCAGTAGTACAAAGATGGAATGAGTGAAGTTAGATTCCATTTTTTGTTGAATTGTCTACATTTTGACTCAAAAGAAACTAGAGTAGAGAGAAAAGAAAAAGATAAATTTGCACCAATCAGAGAGATTTGGGATGAATTCTTTAAGAGTTGTATGGATTCTTACAATCCAGGATCCTATGTTACTATTGATGAACAGTTATTAGCTTTTCGAGGAAGGTATCCTTTTAAAATGTACAAACCGAATAAGCCTGCAAAATATGGCATCAAAATAGTAACGATGTGCTAAGTAGGAACAAACTATACGATCAATGCAATACCTTATTTGGGTTCGAATACTCAAACTAAAGGTATTCATCTAGCAACTTACTTCGTCAAAGAATCAACAAGAAACATTCAAGGGACTAATAGAAAAATGTCATGATGGATAACTGGTTCACATCGATAGCCTTAGCTGAAAACTTCCTAGGAGTCCAAAGAATTTAACAATTTTAGGAACTGTCCAGAAAAGTAAAAGAGAAATTCCTCCAGGACTCAGTTACGTTCATGAAGTATTGGAACTGCAATGTACTGTTTTGACAAAGCGAAAACTCTTCTGTCCTATAAAATAAAACCAAATAAGCGTGTTATTCTTCTGTGTACATTCCATGAAAAACCAAAAGTAAATCAAGAAAGAAGGAAACCGGAAATGATAAAATTTTATAATTCCATAAAAGGGGCCATAGACACATTGGATCAGATGTGTAACAATATGTCATGTAGTAGAAAACACGCCGATGGCCTCTTTGCGTGTTTGATGGCATGATAAATATCAGTTTAGAGAATGCACATGTTATATATGTGCAAAATCTGAAAAGGTATTATAGAGAAAAAAGGTCACAATAAAGCTCAGTGAAGATCTTCTTGTTCCATGGATGAAGAAGCGTTTCAATGTACCAACTTTGCCTCGATCACAAAGAACAATTATACGGGAATTGTTGAAATTATATCTGTACACTCAACCTCCCAAACAATCCGACAGTGAAAAAAGAAAAATTTGTGTATTTTGCCGTACAATTTGCACAGAATGATGCACAACTTTTGTCAAACATGTTCCAGAGCAATGTGTGGAGAACATCATGCTAACCTGTGTAAAGACTGCTTTGAAAATAAATAAATTATACTTTCTCGCTTACTTGAAGTTCAAGCGCCATGAAATCATCTGTAGGTAGTATACTTTTATTCTAATTAGCTTTTAAAATAGGTTTTAAACACGCTTATGCACACTTCGTCTCGAAGACAAATGGTTACTATTCCTGTAAGTTTTTCAAAGGGTAGCATTCTAGGGTTAAGTAAATGAAAACTTTTAAACAGAATCAAGAATTTGACTGACCAATTTTTAGTTTTTTTACGGAACGGGAAACAACCAGTAGGTTCAACAGGAGGAGGTTGGTCAAGCATCAAATCTGGACTTGGAGTTCCATCAGGGCCAAAAACATTTAATTCTGAGAAACATTCTGTTTCAATCATCTGTAAGAAAGCAAAATGAATTTTTCTTTTTTAATACAGAAAAGGAAACAAATATTTTCTAGTAGCAACAAAGAACAGTTATGTATTCATTACTGATAACTTTAATTAGCATAAACAAAAACACATTTAAATAATAAAATTAATGAAACTCAAAATTACAAGAAAAGTTCCTAAATGCAGACTTTTATTGAACATACTACAATTTAGACATTAGATGGTTTTTAGTGACAGATCCAATAAAAAAACAAATTCAAAATAATTTTTTAAAACGTTTTATTAAAGGTAAAGGTAATTTCAGAAATACAATGGTAGTGAATTCTGTATTACTTGTAAGTTTTTCATACACATATCTCCGATAAGTTAACATCAATACCATAATAAATTGCATTATTATAAGATTATGGATCAAAATGAATTATAATTCATCCTGAAGATCACAAAGCATAAACATGTTAAAGACAAATGATCTGAAGATCTTTAAAAAAAGAAAAAGGCTCTTCACAGTGACAAAATTATAATTTCCATACAGGTTATGCAGATACTTAATTTGATCAATTCAATACCAGGTTTTGAATAAAAGTTTTTTTATTCATATAAACCCTGAATAGAAAAAATATTTTACCTCATTCTGCCATGGTATGGAAATGCTTCCCATGTTGAATTTGCTATAAAATGAGTCATCACTAGCATCTAAATTGACACCCTTTACAGTAGAAAATTGTTCTATATCCAAAACATCTTTAGCATACACAGCATGAGGCTAAAAAAAGTCACAACATTACAAAATGGCAATTTCAGATTTAGATGCATTGCATACAACAGGAAATTCAAGTTACCAAGTTATCATAAAATTTACTCTAATCTCTTGACTAGAGAAAATTTTAAATACAAAATCTAAAGGAGGAGGGGAATATAGACATCAAAATGTACATGAATTTGTGAAGATATTTCCCAAATTTATCATTCGCGTTTGTATTCCTGTGGAGAAATTTAGATCAATGTGTTTTTATTTCCATAACTGTTTACAATGCAGAGAGATATATTTAACCTGGTCACAAGCTAATAACTTCCCGATATGCTCTAAATTTATTGAAATAGTATATATCTGATTATGCAGAAACAAATTTCTTTATATTTCACCATTCTTATGAAAAATGCATTAATGAAACCAAATGAACACATAGCTCTAATTTCAATTCAAAGTACGCTTAATAGTATATATGCAGTGCTGGCACAAATTTTTTTTGAATAACCTCTAAACCATAGAGTAAGATAGAGATAGCCTACAGGGTTGTAGGAGTGTTCCAACACTGAGGCATGAGAACGTTGGCAAAAACGAGTTTGCCAATATCGCTGGAAACTTCCACCGTAATGTTATTCCTATGAAGTAAGCCTTACTTGCCGTGCGTCGAGCTGCCACTTTTCATGAAAAATGGTTGTTTCGTGCTGTGCTTATTATGGGTGTACTGAAAGATCTGTCAAAGGGGGTCATTTTACATTTCATTGATTAGTTATCTGTATAATTTTTATTTTTATAAATATACATAAAATTGTTTTAAAATGATTTTGAATGCATAATGTGTAGTTCTCATACTGCAAAATAACTGTAATTTTACTTTGTATAATGCTTGTAAAGATTTTTTTTCCTGGAAATAGTGTTATTTATAACTAAAGTAATAAGTACAAAAAAGCCTAAATTGACAGATTCGTTCTATCACTCACTAATGCAATTAAATCGAATGTTTTGCTTATTTCTGTACAATGGCGCAGTTTGGCTCTTTCTTTTCTGAAATTGGCGGGTTTTCTGAAATAAGCATAGTTTGTAATTCGAACTTTATAAGTGATTGTTTATAAAGAAAAAAAAACCAATTCAGCTTGTCATAATTCTTCAGAAAAATATAAAAGCTAAATTTAGAAAAAATTATATACTATATTAATTGCATTTAAGGTGTTTGATAATCTTAAAATCGTAATCTTGCATTTGTTTTTATCATAATGCCTGCGGTGACTATATTTTATTTATCTCACATGACTATTTTATTTATCTAAGTAAATAAAATAGTACTTTCTATCCATGAAATTGTAAACTATTTCATTAATTGATTTCAAATTATTTAAAAACACTTCATCTTCGCATTTTTTAATATATGTTTTAAAAACATTTTTCAATGCCAATCATAATTTGCGTTCAATGCGTTTCATTTTTAGATAGTTTATCTTATGTGTGACGGAACGAATTTTTAATCTCTTTTAATTAATAATACCAAAGGATGGTTTTCAAAATTGGCTTTGAATTGCGAATAAAATAATGAGATGCAATTTTCAGTTGTTTATATGTTGAATGTCAATAATTAACACCCATCGGATGCGTCAGACAAAAGAAACTGATGAGTATTTAAATGTCAAAAGGAGTTATATTTCATATTAAATTAAAATAGTAAAATTATTTAATATGGACTGGGTCCATTATTTGTGCAACCTTTGCATGTTATGAATATATTTATTCGTATTTACTGTCAATGCGTTTAACATTTAGTTTTGAGATTCAAAATAGTCTAATTAATTAATGTTTGCGTTGTTATATATAAGAACAAAATTATATACTATCTCATAAAATAGAATTCATTGAAGCATATATATTTGTCTTAATTTCATTGGTATATTTTTTATGAATGCATTTCAGCTTTCCCAAAGATGTATTTCATAGAAAGTTATGGGAAAAACAACTACGATGCGATAATTTCACATCAAATAACAGTACAAGAATTTGTTCGAAACATTTTGTGGCAGAGTGCTTCGAAAAGGAACAGTTTGGAAACATATTTCAGAAACGGGTTATCTTTACTGTTATTTCCTTCAAGCTTAAAACCATTAAGTTTATAAAAACATTACTTAAATATATTTCATTTGATTAAAGATAATATAATCCATTTAATAATATTATTAATAATTAATTAATTAATACTGATAAAAATCAAGACTGAAGTTATTTAAATACGATTTTTTTTACTGTGATTTAAAACCGATATTCAAGATAAATTCTTTCTCAAACATTTAATTTTATGGCAAAAACTAAGGCCGGCGGCAAAAAATTTGTTGCTAAAACTGTGGAAATCAGTCAGGGTACCAACCAGAACAACATATTAAAAAATTAACTCTACTCTAATTTTTGTGTCTATTTTCTACTATTTCGCTGGACTAATACAATTAGTTACTTTTCCTTTAGTAATTGTTCAGCCAAGTGCTTAAAACTCGCCAAACTAATGATTGAGAGCCAAACCATGGTAAACATGGACACTTGGTTCTCCCCTCAAAGTTGCCCATCTTGGCACCCGCGTGTGGTTTTGTTATCAATGGAGCGCTCTCTCTATGTAGTATCTTATACTCTAAGCTCTAAACCTTCTAAAGAGGGATTATTAGAGCCTTCTTTCACTCCCTTCTAACTTCTACAAAACATTGAATGAAAAATTAGTCCTTTCACTTTTAAGATGCATTCAAGATTCTATTTTCAGTGTTTTAAACTACAGGAATACTTAATTAGTAATAATTTTACTTTCAAATGCCATAAACAAGGCATTATGGAGTACGAGAAAAAAGGGGGATGAAATAATTTAGAAATTTAACACACTTCTCAAAACAAAATTTCAGACATTTCTCACCAAAATTGCTATTTCACAATAAGTTTAAAATAATATTGGAATGGTAGAATAATGAAATAGCAGTCCACATTCTTTCATATCAGTATTTAAAAGATAATGAAATTACTATAGCAGCCTGACATCTTAGACATTGCTGGCTAACCAGCATTTCAAAATGTGACCCAGTGAAAAGTAGGATGCAATGGTAAGTGAAAGTACAATAAAAATCTTCCAACTACACATCTCTATAACATTTTTCAAAAATGCTATTCAAAACAGTGTTAAAAACAAAATATTCTGATACTCAAAATTTGTTATCTAAATTCATGAGAATCAGATTCTGAATTAAGCACAGAAATTAAGATTCTTTGCATAATTATTTCTATTAAGGAAATGGGGGGGGGGGAGATGAAATGCAGCTACAGCTGATTTTTAAGCAAAAACCATTAAGAATGAGAAAAAAAATTAATAACACAATTTTTAACTAGAAGATCACGTGTTAAGTTAAAATACCAATGCAAACAATTTCATAGCCAGATTTTTCTCTGAAAAATAAAAAATGAAGTAAGCTAAAACATTTATCGACACTTGAAAAAGTTTTAAGGAATATATTCATTTTTCTTGAACTGCAGCAACTTAGACCTTATATTAAACAACTCTCCAAAAAATTTTAAGTAGTCATATCATAAAGACTTTTTATTGGTTAGTCAATAAGTTTCTCTGAACTTAAAAATTCTGCTTTTGTTTTTTCTTAAGAAAATGTGTAAGAAGATCTATAAGAGGATAATGCTCTGCATTGCTTCAATGCAAATGAACGAATATTCATAATAAAAATTATCAAATAACACATTAAGAGATTTTCAAAAATTTACATAATAAAAGTACGAAAAAAGAAAATTTGATCACAAAAATAAGAACACTAGAACAATATAAAAATTATGACTATTATAGATAATTCAATAAAAACAAAGGTTTATGAGAAAATATCACAGAAAACATTGACATTATTCCTCATCATTTCAGGATGGCTTTACATAAGTATATCAACTTACATCAGGCACAAATGGAGGTTGAAGAATGCCAGCTTCTAGCCTCTTCCAATTAATACTCTTAAAAAAAGGATGAGCTTTAACTTCTAAAGATCCATGTCGTCCTTTATTGCATCCTAGCCTTTCTTTAACAGACTTTTTTAACAACTGAAAAAGAAACATATTTAAACATCACAATACCTGTGGAATAGGTATTTAAAATAAATATATAATAAATACTTCTGGAACATTATATTATCTTTACTAAGTTAATCACATATTATTAACACTAAAAAAAATAAGTGTTTTATACTATGAAACGAATTCATTTAGATAATGTCATTATCATTTTATTTGCATCATATTAGTAAGGAAAAAAACTGGAAATTATAAACATTACCTACTTCATTCTAAATGTAAAATATTGCACTCTCAAGTTTCAACGATTTCACTTTAAACAATGAAAAAATGCTACATTATTTTTAGAGAGAACGATTACTTAGAATTGTTTTTTAAAACAGGAATAATACATGAAATTGAATGAAGGTACTGATTTTATGGCATAAGGCAATGCTATTTAAAAAATGATAACTTATTGATTATATGAGTGTTTACAACAGTTACACAAACTTTGCATGTCTATGTTACTTTTATTTACAATTCAAATTCATGTATTAAAAAGTCTACAATTAAAACTCAAGTGATAGTAAATTAGAAATAAAATGTTGATTCAGTTAAAATTTTTTTAAAATTTTATAAATAAAAATTCAAGAAACAGAGAGACAGAGAGAGAGAGAATCAGTATAATTTTTAATAATGTTAATAAAATATTTTCTGCGACACTGGTTACTTTTAAATATTTCTTCAAGAAAACTTACTGCTTGACAGAGAGATTTTGCATCTTCACTAAATTTCGTTGAATATCTTTCTTTATCTTCTTTAACTCGGCGCTCCACTTCTTCTCTCTTTACTTTTTCCTTTCGAGCTCGAAATGGTGCCTTTTAAAATAGAAAATATAGCTTATGAAGTGGTTAGTAGCTTTTATAACTTTTAATGCGCTTATTTCATAAAAAAGATTTTTACCTGTCCTTCAATCATTTCATATATGAAACAACCAAGACTAAACCAATCAGGGCTGAACGTATATTTTTCATTGTCTATAACTTCAGGAGCTAAGGAAATACAATTTCAATGAGTATTAAACAAAAGAATGCACTTAAATAAAACTAACATAATAGAAAAAATGGCATGTATTAGGATTTTTAAATATATCAAACAAATATAATTCCAATTCAATGAAACTAGCATATAACACCAACCACTGGTCATAAAATCACAGCTATCATAACATCTTGAATATTCTAATAATACTGCTTTATAAATCAAAAGCAAACCAAACACTTTTTTTTTATTTTTGCAAAAAAATATCAATTGACAAACTATTTTATTGTTATCTCATTATTAATAGGAAATTTACATAAATATTCGAAAATATATAATACAGGATCAAAAAGAGAAAAATCAGATTCTAAATGGCTTTCCGAAATTCTTCAGTGTAGATGATATAGTAGGGAGTTTTATAAATATACTTTTACAGAAAACAACAAATAAAAGCAGTAGAAATTTATAAAGGTAAAAGTGTTGAGAATTTATTTAAATTTTTTTACAAATAAAAGTAAGTAAATTAATAGCTAACAATATATTTCATTAAAAGTAAGTGTCATGGTAATGTAATTAAATTTTATGCTTAAATTGAGTAAATTTTTAATATGAACTTAATTTCTATTCTTTGAGGAAATGGCTTTTCATTCACTGTTGTCTTTAGGCTTCATTATTTTAATTTGAATGAATAACCTTAATAATATTATCTAAACTCTGTTCAAATGTTCTATTGACAACTTTACAACAATTTTCAAGGGTTTCCTTCTTGTAGTCTCTCTTAGCTTCAAACAAATAAAATTTCATCAAATAAGATGCAAATGCTCCAAGTTTTTCAAATTGATAATTTTTACAGGAAAAATAATTCCCAAATTTACTTTGTTCATGAAGAGGAAAACCCCCCAAAATTTAATCACTGGTTCAGCATACTAAATACAGTACAACCTCGATATCTCAAATCTCTGGGGAAGAGAAAAAAAACTCGAGATAAAGAGTTTTCGAGCTATCAAGGTTTTGACAAAATTTTAAAAATATCCCACAAACTACTTTTTTGCAGCTAAAAATTATTCATCAGAAAAATATACACATTCTGCAAATAATTCACAAAGTACTCTTCTCAATGCTTTAATAATTTCAAATTGTCTTATACATGCATACTTGTTTTGACTTAATAACATCCCATTCTTTACAGAAAATACATTTAGTAGTTTCAGAAGAAAAAGTCCTTAATTGAAGTTTGTCGTCTCACAGAATCTTTTTGCAACTGCACAGTTTTTTCTAAAGTAGCAATGGCACAAAATGATTCCAATATTTTCCAAATGATCTGAGATAGCTCCAGAGAAGTTCCACTGCCTTCTCCGCTTCTTGCACGATAACCTTTTCGTGCTCTTGTTGATCCAATTCTTCAGTTTTGTCATCAGAAATTTCTGCATTTATGTTTGCAACAATCACTTTATCTGTCATAGTGCCGCATGTTTGGAGTTCTTTGTTTGCATCCAAGAAATCTTCAAATGAAATATTAGTGATAGAATCCTTTTGTATCGATGCCCACTGTTCTGGATTAATTTCTCTTTCTCCTATCGAGTGCTTAATGGAATCAACTTCCTCTGTTTCATTAGAAGTTTTATTCTTGGAAAATCCTGCTTTGATGAAACATTTTTTTATTGTTTGCTCCAAGATGTTGATAGATGCACAAAGTTTACATTCACCCATACTATCCAGTAGTCTTCTCAAAATTTGTGCTGGATAACCAACTTCGAAGTTCCGGATTATCCCTGATCGAATGGCTGCAATTTTGAAGTCGTATTTGGCGGTAAAAATTTCACTGTGATATTTTTTAGTGTCAGAAAATTAGAGTGAGCATTGCAATTGCCTATGAAGAGGAGAATGCGTCTTTTCTTTTTAGCCATTTCTTTATCAATTCCCTTCAGGAAATCACCAAAAATTTGGCTTATCATCCAAGCCTTTTGATTTGATTTGTACATCATTGGAAATAACTTAATTTTAGCGAAGCACCTCAGCTTTTTGGATTGTCCTATCATAAGAGGAGAAGGCTTTTCTTTACCACTTTGATTAGCTGCCAAGAGCACAGTCACACAAAGCTTACTCTGTTTGCCACCATGGCATTCTTCACCTTTAAATGCAGCCGTTTTGTTAAGTAACCACTGGACGAACAATCCAGTTTCATCTGTGTTAAATACATCATTAGCTTTGTAATCCTTTAAAAGAGAAGGAAGTTCTGAAAGCCACTCTTCACAGGTAGATACATGATGTTCTTTCACCACAAAGTTTCCGAAAAAAAATGTTGTGCCTTTTCTTCAAATTTTTAAGACAGCCATTACTTGCTTTAAATTCACTTTTCGAGTCCAGTTCTTTTGCAAAATCCCTACTTTTTGCTGCAACATCAATCCACTCACAGGAAGGTTTTGATCACGGCATTGGACAAACCATTTTCATACACATCCTTCAACTTCAGGATAGGGCGGATTCCGAATTTTCATTTTCTTTCTGTTTCCAGCATCATAGTTTTTTTTTTTTTATTGTTTCACAGTTTTTTATTATTGTTGAAAAAATGCTGGAAGGGATTTTAAAGTAAGCAGCAATTTCGACTTTCTTTTTTAGTTTGTTTTTGTCCAAAGACTTCAACACTTATTTTATTTATTTTAATCCATATAAAAATTTAAAATTAATCTCTGACTTCACAAGAAATTAACATTTTGAGTTGACGAACAATGATTGCAATGACAAACCAGCAGGAGTAGCCTCCCCTAAACTTTCTTGTACTCATTTCTCAAAAACTCTTGAATAAGGTGTCCCCCGCACCCTCGCGTGGATAAAAATTTCTAATCTGCTCTATGCCCAGAATGCCATGAGTTTCCCCACAACACGTAAAAACAACAAAACAAACAGAAATAAAATAATCTAAGCAGGGTCAGAATTCGCCAAAACGGAGAAAAAGGAGCCAAAAAGGAAGAAAAAGACACCAGGCAGAAGTCATTACACATGAAGTTGATGAAAAGCATGCACAGAGATTGCTCCCAGTATGCATGCGCATGGAGAGTTAAGATTCTCCACAATAGTTAGAAAATTGAATATGCAATTTGAATGCCTTTTTTTTTAACCGATTGAAACAAATATTGGGTACAGATCTATAATTAATTTTAGCATACGTCATACCAAATTTTATTTATCTAAGCCAAAGTGTTTAAGAGTTATAATTTTTACAAGTATGCGATTATACAGACTGACAGACGGTCAACCCTTTAACAGATTTGACTCAAAATTTTATACTGACCTACGTTCCTGATGATAAAACTGTGTACCACATTTTATTTATCTAGCTATTCAAGTTTTTGAGTTATAGTTTTCATATAAACGTAAACAGACAGACTTCCCAGAGACGGATTTTGTCAAAAAGTTTATAGAAACCTACAAATTATGTGTAAAGATCACATACCAAATTTCAACCCTGTAACTCTAATAGTTTTCGAGTTATTGTGTTCACAGACAGACACACAGATATAATTCCAAAATTGTGTTTTTCGGACTCAGGGAATTCTAAATGAAGATTCGTCAAAATCTCGAGATCGCATTTTTTGACAATTACAAAACTTTCTCTTTATATACTTTGTGTACGAGAAAGTAAAAAGTAAGAAAATCATAACAAATCTAAAACAGCATTAACAACCTTAATGGGAAAAACATACGTAAATAAGCAAAAAATGTGAATTGTTAAATTTACAAAAAAGTTACATAAAAATGTTTAAAGCAAATTTATAGATAATGTTATAGCATTTGGCAGAAATCCTACACTGTGTTTGAGGTAACCACTTCAGAAATGGATATATTGGTAAGATAAGTAAATCACACAATAACTGAAATCAAGAGAAAGAAAGAACTCTAGAAAAAAGTGAAATATAAACAAAATATTTCACAGCCATATACTTCAGATTTGGCAAAATGAGAAGTAAAATAATTATCATAAAATTAAAGAAGTGAAATTAACCAAAAGTTAATATAGTACAATAAAAGAAAACATACAACAAAATGCTATGAATAAAATTGACTTGAGAAACAAATTTGGAAATCTTCAGACTTTAGGGTCAAAGAAGCAATTAATAATTATTCAGATCATAGTAAATACTAAGAAGTAAAAATGGCCATTATTTTGCGACATGAATTCTTGTATTTTAATTTTATTCCCATTTGTGAATGATTTTATAAATATATATATTTTATTTTTTAATACTGATATTATATAATTAAAAATTGTTCACTATTCAAAGAAATAAAACAAATTGTAATTCTATTGACTATCAAGATTATGAAAACAAGCCTTTAAATATTACAGAGATAATGAAAGAGGCTACTTCATTTTGTGTTCACCATCTTGCCTGTTATAACAATTATATCATTTTTAAAAAATCTTAAAATCCCATAATAGCAAAAAGGTTACAACTGCCCATTTACCAACACAAAAACAAATTATAGCTATAAAAATATAGATTCACATCTTTGCTTCCATAGCAGCTTATTTTAAAACAGATATATTTTTTTTATGAATTGAGGGCATTCAGTGCCTGCCTTCATTTCGAATTCTTCAAACAAAAAAGTCAAGATTTTTTTCAACATGCAAATTTCAACCCCAATAATTACACCTTTAATCAATGCAGTTTCAATTTGAAATTTGCTTTGAGGCATAAAAGTTGCACAGGAATGAATGATTAAGAGTTTATGAACTCAATATATTGCAATATGATTATTTTTTAAAAGTATACAACTGATTTTGCCTCAAAATGTGAAATGGCAGTACTAGAATTAAAAACAATTAAATGGTAGTAAAATAGTTTTATCCACACAAGGAACATGTTATTTGTTGCTATTTTAAGTATAAGGGTATAAAGAAGATATTTAATTTAAACATTTCTTAGCTTGATTACAGGATATAACATACTGGCAAGAGAAATAAGGGTTCTGAAGTAAAAAGCAAAATGACTGCTCTCACTCCACATATTGATAAATTTTACAAGGAAAAAAGTGTTAGCTTTGATGAAAAAAATGCCATATAAATAAATTATAAAAACGTTATTTAATCATTTATGTTACAAAAATGAGTTCACAAATGAAGACAGATCGTTTGTATGAACATTAAGGAAAATTTTATACCCATGTATCCAACAGTACCAACACGGCCTCTAACCATTTCATCTTCAGAAATCTCAGTAGCTAATCCCAAATCGGATATCCTGACATGGCCTGAAAATATACAATTTTAAAAATTATAAGTGCTATTCAAGCATCTACATAGTTTCGGACAAGAATATTATCCTAATGAGTTATTTAAAATATAAATTAATATAAAATACAGTGATTGGGAATATGTCAGATGCAAAACCACCATATTTTAAGTTTCACGATATTTATTCCATGAAAAATTGAAATCAAGTATCTCAAGAAATTTACATTTAGCATCCAGGTAATTTCAAATTAAAATACACCCTTTTAGTGACAAATTAAATACGCCGCACATCAACTTAAATACTAACCAAAATCTTAAATAAACCACTTCAATTAACAAGATAATTACAAAAAAAAAAAAACCAACTATAAGTTCTTTGACTATTATCTGGCAGCACAATAGCATACAGATACTCAAAATGCTATGGCTTTACTGCTTAAATAAATTATTTGTCATTATTTTTAAACATCAGAGAACTTTTAGAAAACACTCATAACAGTTACTTGAGCAGTTTTTTAATGCAAAAATAAATTTCCACAAAAAGAGCTAGGTAGAAAACACTTTTTTCTCTTTCAGCACAATTTATCAGTTTTCTCCAGAATGAAGAGTAAATTCAACTTAACACAATTAGGGCTAAATCTGATCCCCCCCCATTTCCCTACAGACATTTATTAAAAACCTTAAATGCAATAATCAACATGTTTCAACAAGTTGTCTTTTGACAGACGAGGAAAGCATTTAAAGGTAAAGTGTATAAGAAAACTAAAATATTGTAATGGATTCAAATGATAAGATTTTTTGCTTCAGTTAAGCCAAAACAAAAGAATCAGCATTAAGTATCATAGCACTTAATGCTTTAAGTAGTTTTTATAGAAATACAAAGAAAATGCAAGAAAATTATGTGCATACATTCATAAACATGCACACGCAAATTGGGATATATTAATTAATACATTTTTAGGTCATAAGAAATAAACAAAATTTAATGGAAAACATCTTTATAAAAATGCAGTCTATCAATCTATTTCAATGAAAACAGAGAAGAGCAGATAAATGCTAAAAAATCAAATATTATAAAATTAGCATACCATGATCATCCAAAAGAATATTTTCTGGCTTTAGATCCCTAAAACAAAAAATAAAATTTGCAAAACCACACAGAAAGAAAAGTTACCAACAAAATTATTTAATGGCAAAAATTCTTCCTTATAAAAATGCAATTATAACTTGTGAACCATGCATCCAAGAAACTTACATAATTAACTCAAACCATATCAAAAAATCCTTTTTCTAAAAATAAAAAGGTTTTATTGAAAAAATCTTTTAGTGTTAATTTCAATCAAAAGACGAGTACTCATATGATAGTACGTATAAAAGTACTCGTATAATATAAAAATGTTCCTTCATATAGTTAGATTTAATAGAAACCACGGGCAATCAAAATCAAGCATGTACAAAGTATGTAAAAAGTGGTAATACTTGCATTGTTTGTAATTTATGGGAAAAAGGATAAATGACAATGAGAAAGCACCACTCAGCATTACATCAAAATCAATACTTAATCAGTTAAACCACAAAGAAAAATATTTTTTGAATAAACAAAATATGAAACCTGTATACAATTCCTTGAGCATGTAAATGTTCTAAGCCTTGAGCAACTTCTGCAGCATAAAACCTTGCCCTGGGTAATTCAAATCCAGGTTCACCACCCATATTATAAATATGAAATTTCAAATCTCCACCATTCATTATAGTCAATACCAAGCAAAGTGCATCCTTTGTTTCATATGCATATGCAAGGCTTACCTATAAAAAATAAAATGTACATTAAATATATGGTTCAAGCAATAAACAAAAGATTTAAGACACATTAATATAAATTATGATAAGCAGGTGATTTCATGCTTGGAATTTATATGCCAACAGAGACGACTGGTATAGTTCCATTGAATACAATATGAAAATTCAAGCCACTGCATATGTTTCTGGCTATAGATTTGATTAAAATTCACAAATTAGGTGACCGCTATGCATTTCAAGATATAAAAACATGGTGAAAAAAATATATGCACATTCATTCATGTTTTATCACAATTCTTTATGAATTTTATTTCCATGAGATACATAAACATGTCTGCAACATTAGCAACTCACTTGGATAAGCAGTATGAAATTAAAGATTAAAAAATCACTCAAAATAACTTGATTAAAATGAAGTTACTGAATTTGATTAAAACTCAAATACGTACAACAAATCTTGAATTTATTTTTTGAAGAATATTTTTTTCTATCAGCACCATTGATTCCCCTTTTCTCTTTTTTATCCTTTTCTTTTCTAATTTCTTACAAGCATACATCTTTCCGGTAGCTCTAACTTGACAAGCACAAACTTCTCCAAATCCTCCTTTTCCCAATACACGATACATACGGAAAGTCTTGGCTGTTACAGGTTGACTGAAAGGTAAAAAATGTGTATATACTACCTTTATTTTAAAATGTTTAAATAGGACAAAAAAGTTTATAATTATTAAGGAATAAGTCATGGCCATTTGAAAAAATGAATTATGAAAAGGAATAAGACAAATTTTGGTACAAAAGTCGAGTTTTTTAAATAAATAAATTGAAATCTATGTTAAAATTTTGAAAATGACATAATTTCTAATGTAAGGTTATATTTGATTATTTAATTAGTTAATGATATTTGTGTATAATTGACTAATTAAATGTTAGGAGATTTTCTTAAAGTAGTTTAAATAATAAGGTATAAATTCCAATAAAAGTCACATGTTACATTAGAGAAAATTCTAAAATTTGAAAAAAGTTGCTTAATTAATTATTTTTTCCTTCTTCAACAAATCATCTCTCTCCAAAACACATAGAAAAATATACTAATCTGTGTAAAATTTAAAGTTAATGTTCAAAGAATGAAATAGGATGGTCAGAATGGAATTACACAGCTCCTCTCAGTATGCTCTGCAAAATGGGATTTTTGGAAAATATTTCAAGAACCATCGGATTCTGTTTTTACTGAGTAATAAAAAAAACCTGACTGAGGACTCGTTGCATTAAACAAATTCGCTTTAATGCAGTCCTATTACCCAATAGGCAACATGGCAGGAAGCAAACTTTAGTTAACAATAGTTTTTTCTTGCCACAATAATTTCAGATCAGCGCGAATTCAGATACAAAGATGTAAATTAAAATCGTGCACGTACGAATTCTAAGGTTTTGTTCATAAAGCAACCATTACAGCAGATCTAACCAATAAAACGAACTAAATCATATTTTAGAATAAACAAGAAAATGAAACAGAGATTCATTCTTAAAACTTCAAAATTACTTAATATAAAAAAAAAACATTTAAATTTTGTCACTAAAATTCAATTTTTAAATCTTGAAAACACTCCAAATTAAATAATGAATCCCAACTCCTTTCTTTTATGGCCCATAAACCTTAATACACAAGTATTCAGCATAACGTACTTCCGATTTCTCATACACAGGACTAAAATTTAATGTTCAGTATTTCTGGCTTTTGTTCAGTGTTAGCTGTAGAAAAAAAAATTCATAAAGAGAGGGTGAAATTTAGAATGTCCCGTTCTTTTCTAAATTTGTAGTATTCAAAATAAATTAACAATTAAGAAATGTAATTTCAAAGTAAATGTTATCTGCGAAACTGAAAAAAAAGTCAAGACAGCAAAAACAGATTTCATTTCCGTAATATATAAGTTAACTTCAAATATTTGTATAACATTAGAAATTTAGGGAATAAAATACAGGAAAGATATAGTAAAAAATGCATAGGGGAAAAATGAAATTCAAAACTTCATCTGCAATATGGACTTCACAAATTTAAAATAATATTTAAAATACATGCACATTTCAAATAAATATAGATTATAAGAATTACCTTTCAAGCCATTTCCATTGCAGATACCTATGAAAATACATACTATTTTCAAATTCTTTAAATGGTTCTCTGTATAGAAATTCTTTGACTGACCTGTAAGAAATCAAAGTAAATTAGCGATTTTTCTATTAAATTTTAATTATATGAAGCATACATACAATTTCTCACAAACAATTAAAAAGATATCAATCCTCCAAAACAACTGCTTTTTACAGTTGATTATGGAAAGGTGACAAATCACATTCAGGTTGGAAACAGTAGTTACTGTTCAAATTAAAATAATTTAAATACAGAAAAGGTCTAACAATCCTGATATTAGTAATTAGTAAAAAACAACAATGAAAAGGTAAAAGCATGTGTTTTAATACTTTTAAATAGCTGTAGTTTAGCACTAAATTTATTTTTCCAGTATATTTTTCTTGGTGTTATGATGTAAACGACATGAAAAGAATTTCACCTGATCATTAAAATAAAATTTTAAATTTCAAATTTCGTTTAGGTTATTTATGAGATTGAAATGAACAGAAACATATCTAATAGAAGAGAGTACTATCACAGACAGCGAAAAAATTATTTTTCTTACTTTTTGTAAAATTATACATAGATGCTGGAGATTTAAAGATGTATAAATAAAATAATTCATTGAGTGCTAAAATGAAATGCACAGCTACAGAATTATAAAAAAAAAAAAAACATTTTACCTTAAGATGTAAATATCACTCAAAAGCTATGTGATTTCTAAATAAATTCATTGAAAAGTTTTTTTTTTTTTTATTAAATATATATCCTTGTAATAGATACATTACCTAGCACATTCTGTAAATAGATCTCTGCTTGCTGACTGCAGGTTTGAATTGCATCGCTCAATCAAATCTTCATTGACAACATCTACAAACTCACTTGACTGCAAGAAATATGAAAAAGAATTACAACATATTAATTAAAAAATTTTAAGTTATAAAAAAAAGTTTAAACTTTAGTTAATAACTCACATCTTTAGTAAGGTATTTAGTAAAAACTTCTTGAGCTACATCTGCACGGTCTTCATCTAATTGTACTTCATAAGCATCCTAAAACGATCATACAAAAATAGTTTAAAATTTTCCTGCTAAAATGGTCAATAATTAGAAGATTATATAAAGGAAAAGAGAAATGTCTGCAGTACAAATATAAAATTACTTACCACTATATCTAGAAAATTACAACATTTATGATAATGAGGCCTTGTTTCACAAAACTGCCTAAAAAGTTTATGTCCAATTGGCTGTTGATCTACAACATATGTGTATCTGCAATCTGAAAAAAAAGAAAATCATAAATTTGCTTGAATGAAACTAGGAAAAATTAAGTAAACATTCTCTATATGATAACTAAACGTTTAAATGAAAAGAAGTCATGATTAGCAAAAGTAAAGATTGCTCTAAAACAAATTCTAGTAATATTTTGACAAAATAAATTTTGTTTCAATGATTTAGAACGTGCAGAGACCAATGCTATAATGTAAAAAGTGGCACTGAAAGCACATCAAAAGGTACCACCATGCTCTTTTCATCCTTAAAGCATTTGAGCATCGGTCAAATTTCTACATAAGTAACATTGCTTTAGTCAAACTTAGGACTGAAAATTATTTTTTCTGAAAGTTGTTCATGCAGAAAAGATAAGAAATTAAGTTGCTACTAGTTGCTTTTATTAAGACCATAAAAATTTTAAGTAGTTTCTAAACAAAATTTCACAGGTGCATTATGTTCTATTATTATATTATACTGCACAAATAAAGGCATATTTTTATAGTGACAGTTTAATAAAAAACAAATGCATTTTACTTTATTGTTTATCGATGCAGAATTCAAAATTTAAATTCACAGTATACATAAACCATACAATTAAAATTCAGATAATTGTTAGAAAATGTTTCAAGATGTTGAGGATCAATTTTTTAAATGAATCAGTAGTATGCAGCAATGGAAATTTTCACAAAGAAGCGTAGTATCTGTATTGTGCCTCTCATGTAAAAAAAGATACAATAAATTTTCTCTGTCTTATGAACACAGCGTGTATTATTTAACTAGATGAGTCTCTTTTGGGGATGTGTTGTCGCATTTATTTAACTAAGACACTGTAGAATACTTCATATGTTTATAGATTCCTCGACATTTTTGTATCAATTATAACGCCTATGAATGATTTCATTTTGGCTTATAAATTTAAAATTACGATAATTCGACACACGGGGAAGACAATTAAGAAGAAGAGCGCTTAAAGCAAAAGAAATTAATAGTATCCAAATATCCTATTTGGTTACCATATGCAGTCAATTTTTAAATTCTTTTTACAGATAAAGAACCTATACATCGTTTTAAATTATCAATAATATTTTAGTACCAATACACAATTGCCAATCTTTTTTTATAAATAACCCACTTGTATACATAATAATTACCACTGACCTGAAGTAAGTGGTAGTAGATCCAAGTGGACACTACAACACAAATATAGACATTTTAAAATTAGTTAATTTTTATTTATTTTTCAAAAAAATTACGATTCTAAAACATTCGCTTCCATAGCCATTGGAAGGTCAAACTATATCTATAACCCTGGAATGGTAAAGTTGAGTCAAATCGACTCCTCCTATTCAAACAGCGAAGTCTGCGAAGTAACGTTGCCAATCCAGGGTTAAAATGTTCCGAACAGTTCCTTTAAACCCCTGAATGCGTATCTCGCGGTTTCCGCGGGTTGGAAGCAGGTCTATTTTCTGCTGCATCCTGCGATTTTCACAGGATAATGTGTTTACTTAGTACTTTCATAGCGTTGGATCATATTATACTAATAAAGTTTTGCATATAAATAACTCGCTTGGCTCAACGGTAGTTGAACACGTTTGCAAACGTTGCATCAAAATAGTGATTTTAAAAAATTACATAGTCAGAGGGTTAAATGGGTGAGAACTTTAAAATTTTAAAAAATTCTAATGAAATAAAAATGAATTGCAAATATTTCGTTTATGTGCGGCTGATTTTGTCGAACCAATGGCCATATGAATTACAAGACACTACGAAGCAAAGCAAAGTAAATAGCGGGATATCGTAACCTCGAGTTTGGATAAAATAATGCTTCCCCCCTGGTCTCTCTTATTTCTTTGATTACAGCAATCACCAACAATCGTCTAATGCAAAGTTAATTAAATGAATAAATAAATATGCCACGATGACTATTAGTAAGAAAAGATATTGCTTTAGCAGAACATTTTCTTTGCTAGGACAGAGAAAAACTTTCTCACGGGGGAAAAAAATGCTCTGAAACGTACTGATACAATCAAAAGAGTGACCGACATTCTCAAATCTATAATCACAAAGTTAAATATCTGGGACTTTCGCAAATTGTCTTGATAATGAATCCAAATTGTTTGCTGATAACCAAACTGCATGATTCACAACGGCCCGAGGCCCGGCCAACTGCCCGTGGCGCCGAAGTAAGAATGGGAAGGAAAAAGAAATTGATAGACTTCAGAAATTAAATCATATATTTTTAAAATTTGTTGAATATATTATTTTAGTTTCAATAAGACCACTATATAGTCTTAAATATAGCTGAAAGTTATAACCCTTATCATAATATTATTAAGCGATATTTGTAGGTTAAACACGCATTTCTAAGTAAAAGTTTGTCTGACATTTTCAGACATTATAGAATTTAAAAAATATATATATATGTGTTGGTTGGGAGGGGGGGCATACTGTTGCCTTGCCCAGTTAATAAAGTTACTTCGGGCCGCGTGTGGGAGAAAGAAGAATAAAAGCAGAGACTTCACTCTAACTAAAAGTAGGATATAAGCTCAACTGACAATTTAAGATAATCCGTTTGTTTCTGCACAGTAACAAATAGACATAAAGTAAATCCTCAATACTTAGTAAATGGCCGTGCTATTTCAGTTTAAGCACTCTTGAAATTCTGTTTTAAAGATAATGCATGGGGCCAATTGTAAAATGAGAGCACTAGTAATCGACGCTACGAAAGACAAACCTAGTAAAAGTTTTAAAATAATGGATTTAACAGGGGGAAAGAAAAGCTGACTGAAACAAATGAGAATTAAAACTAAAGAATCGTAAAAGTAACTAGCGATTTCTAAATATCGACAGGGGAAAAAAAAGCTCCTATCGTATGAATAAAAAAAAGGAAACAGGCCAAGTAAAGGAAGGTTAAACAGAGAGCTTAAAACATTTGTTATTGTACATCCAAAAACTACCTTTAATTTTAGTACAAATAAAAAAACTGAAATTCAAGTTATATTAAACGGTTTTTATTCGTTTTCGTTTCATCCGAACATAAACCAACTGTGCAATCTGCTTAGATGCGAATTTATAAAATTTTGTCTTTCCACTAACTTAGTAAACTAAGTCCACGAGTTCGAATCACGAATTTCCATTAAAATCACTTATCAAATGGATGGACATGTGTTGTGAAAATTAGCAGAACGGATTCAGTCGGATTCTCGTTAGATCATGGTTTGCAATTTCCAAGATGTTTGTCTGTTCTATAGAGTCATACTTTATTGTTAGTTCAATAAATCAAATCAATCTATTTTGATTAGGGAATATCAAGTAACTGTGGAGTCAGTCTTTTTTAAAACTAATGCATTTATCATCAAAATGGCAGCTTTCCTGAATAGAGATAAACCAATTTTAGATATGTAAATGAATAAGCGAAATTTTGTTAAGGTCTACATAGGCATACATTAATCATACGATAGTAAACCATGCCACTATTCTATGCTACAAACAGCCCAAGACCACAAAAATACTTACTAGACAGTCTCAAATGAAACTCGGTTTAAATACTTAAAATATAAGATATTTATGTAACTTAAATATTATTAACTATTATATCATCGCTTAACAAGCAACAACACATATCTACGCACATATAATACGCACATTGCATTTATCGATGTAATATATCTGGGCATCAAATTGTTGAATAAAAATGAAAAAGGTTCTGGTAGAAATAACTTATAAAAGGTTTCGCCAAATTAAAGTCCAAAACATCCCAATACCTTCATGTTCGTTAGTATCGAAATGAAATCAATTACTTAGGACAAAAGAAAGCATTTCTAAAACAAGAAAGGACGTCAAAATGCTATTGCCATTAGATTTCTTTCCCGGGAACTCGTAAGGTTTTCATACTTTTTGTATTCCCGGGAACAAAAAATTGCAAAATTATTCAGAAAATCACCTCTCAAGAATGATATTTTACAAAATTATGTTAAAACATAGTTTGGCCATGAAAAGATGGTTTAGTTAGACACCATACCACGCTCGGATAATTTGTTGTCAATGCTTGAAATATTTTTAGAGATAAAATCAGCAATTTCAAAAGCATTAATTGATGTTAAAGAACAATGAATTTTGGATAATGTAGAATTTGAAACTGACTGCAATTGTAGCAGGCTTGAAGCCAATAAAAATTGGTCTAGAAAAACTAAGCAGTCGAAACGCGACTTTGCTAACTGCCGAAGGAGTATTTGCTTTCATTATTGGAGAGTTGAACTAACAAAACTCAGAATTTGCTAAGAATGTGAAATGTTCTATGGTCTAAAGAATTAGTGAGAGACGCAATGTTATTTTAGTTGGATTAATGCAATATCTAAATTTTGGGGAGAAAGTATGATGCTGCTGCAGTTAATGCTGATCTTTTGAATTTACCAAATAAAAAAATCTTTGATTCATCAAGCTAAAGTAATTATCACAAAGCTTTTTTGCGAGGAAGATGAATCAGTGACCACCAACTCCTGGAACTCAGAAGAAGAGAGAACGGAAACTTTGGAAGAGAAATCTCTAACGTTGTACGAAAAATTAGAAAAAGCGATCCACTAAAAAGACGAAGGTCTTGCGTTGTTCAACTAGCAAGAGTTCTAGCTTGAGCAAGATAGTCAAGCAAGAATTACAGTTATTTGACTCAACAGAAAATCGATCATCAAATATTATAAAACTATGCGAGGTATTGAAAACAATTTATCCAACAACAGCTGAAGCTGAGAGGGCATTTTCTGCTGCCTGGTGGCTCAGAATAAAGCTGAGAACTAGGTTGCGTGATAAAAGCATAGATTGCTTATGTTTTCTTAAATCATACTTCAAAAATAAATAATGAATACATTTTATTTGTATTTTGTAGCTCAATATATACAGGAGTGTAAATTTTGGAAGTTATAAATATCCTTGCTTTGTGTAATTATTATTAAAATCAATTAAAAATAACTAAATTTATATTTTTTGAAATCTTGATGCATTCCCGGAAATTCCTGGGAAGAAAAAAAGCCGGGAAATAAGAAAGCCTAACTGACATCGTCAACAAACAAAGAAGGCAATTAGGAAAATAATACTCGATGCAAAGCATGCACACAGACACTATATGCCCAAAAGTATCTGGACACTTTCAGATTTTCCCATTTTTAAGAATTTCTCTAAAAAGTTTTAACTGACTGTCTTTAAACTTCGACCATGTAAAGAATAGACTGTAACTCACATTTTACATTGAAGATTCGATCCTGGGGGCAATTAGGGGACCGTCTACAAACTGATAAAGATGAAAAAAAAATTTGTCCCACCCCGCTTCACAGAATACTGATAACAAGATGAAACTTTCAGTAATGGTTATGTTTAATGTGCATAATATTTACAGGAATTTTCGCAAACTCAGCACAAATATTTGGAAAGATATAGGTTTTCTTAAAAAAATCCCAAATTTTCCCGCCTGTTTTTTGCTTATAACATACAGAGTTTTCTGTTATATTATACGAAACTTACAGAAAAAATGACGAAATGTTAGAGAAGCATTTTGAAAAAGTTTTGAAAAAGTATTTTCAATATTAAAGGAAATATGGGCATTTTTAGTAAATAATGCCTTACTGCGTAAGCACAAAACATAGCGTAATTTTTCTTTCACAACTTTAAAGCCAGACATATAGGGCACTTATACAAAAAATCCAGTTTAATATCATTAGTATTCAGAAAGATATCGTCATTACAACGATCAGAATTTTAGCTCCTATCGAAGAGAAGCTAAAAGATGAGGGGCTGTACACAAATTGATATTTTTTAAACTTATATCTTTGAATAGTTATATTGAATTGTATAGTGGTTAGAATTTGTTGAATACCCATGAACACTTATCAATTACGTGCATAACTTAAATTCCAGCTAATTAGGCACTATAAATAACAAAAATTTTATTACTTTACTTATATTATTTACATGGTTATTAACAAGTTAAATAGTATTACAATTTTATGGCCAAATGATATTTTTAAATATTCTTCTTTTATGGCCAAACAATTTTTTTATCCAATTAATTTCTTTTCTTAAAATATTTTAATAATTCTACAAATATATTGTTTCATTCGTTACAAATATTACAGGTGTTCATGGGCATTCAGCAAATTCTAACCACTATACAATTCAATATAACTATTCAAAGATATAAGCTTAAAAAATATCAATTTTTGTACAACCCGCCATCTTTTAGCTTCTCTTCGACAGGAGCTGAAATTCTGCTCCTTGTAATGCCGATATCTTTCTGAATACTATTGATATTGAACTGAAGTTTTTATATAAGTTGTCCTCACGTGTGTATCTAGGGCCATACTTGAATTGCGAACGCCAAATTCTTTTTACACAGCTACAGATTTTAAAAACTAAGATTCAGTTATGAAAGAATTTAGAAAATACTTCGAAAATCAGCTTCTTTAAATTATCATGCAGTAAAATGGCAGGAATGAACTAAATTTTTAGGGAAATTTCAGTCTAGTCTTGAATCTCTAAAAGGCTTTTAATGGTCATTTACTTCCTTAAAATCTACCATATCAATATTTTTAAAACGGCTTTGCACAATATTATTTAAGAAAGTAAAGGGAATTCCAAAGAAGGCTCAAATTAATTATGTCAAGGTGATTTTCCTATCAGGCTGGTTTCTATCTCCTCATAAAAACATCATATATTAATATTAATACAGCCAATGACCATGAATGCGTCACATATATATAGTATGTATTCTGAAATTAATTTCAATAAAAATTCTACAGCGTAAAAAATGCATTACAACGTCAAGCTCTACCTGGAGAACGTTTCAGTATCATTCATCAACAATTCAATGTCCTTCATAAAGATCGTTTCTGTTTAGTGTGTAACTATCGTTTCTTTGATAATTGCACAAGAGAGCAAACCGAAAGTCAGTGGCCATTTTTCAAAAAAGCTCTTCGCACTAGTATTCTTTTAGGAATCACACAAAGATGAAATTACTTGCCTTTTTATGTTTTGCAATCGAATTTTCACTCACTTCCTCATAATCTATAATTTTCAATTTTTTTACAATTCTGTTTTTTCGATGACTATGCACTATTTTAATATTTTCAGAACTTAATTATTAGTTAATTGATTAATTCAATGGAATTTTGATTCTATATGAGTAGCACCACCTGGTAGTGAATTTGAGAAAAATTTATCAGAAAATTCCATAATATAATAATGAATTAAATTAAAGACTAAAAAATAGAAAATAATTAAAATAAAAAAAATTCTACTTTTTTCGTACACTAATAAAATTGCTTTTATTACATTTATTTATTTATTTTTCTTGATAGCACTCTCATTTTATTGTAGTATATTGGATAAACTCAACAGAATTTGACATCACAAATGCTTGAGTCAATGAACTGTACGACAATACTTGTCTCCATATTTCATACATCATAAGGCATGTTATACATTTTCTCTTTGATCCGTCCAAATGTTCAAGTAGGTTTTATCGAATTCTAATGGCAAAGATTTCAACTAGAAAGACATCTGCAGCTTGACAGTAAGTTGGAGTTAAAAATAAATGGCGATTCTGGCCATCACATGTTAAATATTTCGAACGGCTTTTTGTACGGCTTTTCTACAGAATATACAATTGTTTACTGCATATTTCAAGCTTACAACACTTAGAAAGCCAAAACAAGTCCAGGACGTCCTAAAGTTAAAAAGAAACTGTGCAAAAAGGATCCTAATGGAAGAATTTTGGATTTGCAAATCTTCAATAATTCGTACTTCTGCCAGATTCTATGATACTAGAAAACAAAAGTAAGAAAGTTATCTTGAATTAAAATATCTCAGTTGGTTTTAATGCATTTTTAGTGTATCCTACCATTTTTCTCCTTTATCACTCATTGAAAGGTTGGTTTTTTTTTTTCCCCCTTACATTTTTTTTCTAATGAATATGTGCACTTAGGATGACGAAAATTCTTTTGGAGAGGGAAGAGGTCGTAAGAGAAAATGATTTAAACCCTGGATAAAGCTAAAAATGTCAAATATGTAGATGTTCATACAATTTCCTCATATAAAATCTTTCAAATAATGTTAATATGAATAGATATCAATCCGGTAAAAAAGTATTCTCACCATTTCATGAAAAGAAAAGAGAATGATCTTTGACTTACCTATTTTGTTCCTTAGATCTATACATTGAGAAATATGAGGGAATTGTAGTATCTTTTTCCATTTTTTGCTTTTGCCTTTGTTGCTATCAGCACCACCTACAACAGAAAAAAGAGCAGTTTGTAATAATTATACGATCTACAGTATACTTACACAATATGTATTCTCTCATAAAACACTTTTAAGATCTATTTAACATCTGATTATATAGAAACATGTTTAATGTTTAATCTAAATAAAGAACTGTACTTTGTCGATGATATGTCACTTTATTAGATGGCATGATTGAAAATAAAGCAGAGTAATAATAAGATGTGTAGTAAAAGCAAAAAATAAAGATATTATATAGGGACTTTAATATGACTATGATAAATTCTCAAATTAACTTCGAAGCCCACAATTAAACCTAACAGAAGGTCGACAAAAAAGACATGACCAGAATGACCCAGACGGCGAATAGCCATCTGGAAAGAGTACTTCAATGAACAGATGTATTAAACCAGAATCGAATACATATGTTGCGTGTGATGCCGTTTTGATTTTAAAAATTTTTCTTAATAGAAATTTTAAAAAAAAAATATTTCAACAAATAGCTGAGCTTCCTCTCCACAAAATTTGAAGTAAATACACATTTCGTCATAACAAACATCGTATTTTTAGAGTTAAGAGATCATTGACAATTAATTATAACAAAGAAGAAATACTGGCAGTTAATTATTTAATATAATTTCTGAAATATTACTAGAAATCCTTATCACTTAATTGTTGCAATATCATAAACATTTTATGTGATATTTCGTCGCTTAACAAGCAACATCACCCATTTCAATTTTATAAGAGGAAGAAAAAACTGAATTTTCCGCAACGAACATGCGGTCTTATGTCCTTACCAAATGTTTAAAAAAAAAATTCGTTACTGGTTGTGAAAAATTCAGTTTTTTCTCCCTCTTGTAAAAGTGAGAAAGGTGATGTTGCTTGTTAAGCGACGATTTATGGCTGTGCTAGACAATCGTATTACAAATAATAGTATGGATGGATAGTTATTTCCCTTATTAAATAATTGTTTGTCCAAATTTCGACTACGTCCTCTTTTTTGTCCCAAGTAGGCAATACCAAATTACATACTACAAATCGCAGATTTCATTTTTGATAATATTTAATACTCGTCGATTTCAACAGTTTAAAATGAATCCGCAACCGATTACTATAAATTGTTGGATCAAATAATATCCTAAAAATAATAAAAATATCCTGCATTCATTTACTCAGGCATGAATTAATAGTTATCCTGTAATGACTCATCACTATCAGTTGAAAGCCGACAAGACTGCCGAAAGACGTTAATAAGCGTGGCGTATCTCCGAGTACATGTATTTTCTCCCCAAGACACCCAAGAAAAATTAGGACGTCAACGTTCCCCTGGGGTGCAAAACTGAAAAGCGTAAAAGGAAGATTTTTTTTTCTCCCCAAAATGTTACGCCATGATGCATCGGAAAGTATATCATAATGGGGGGAAAAAAAGAAAAAAGAAATTCGACGCATTATGAATTTCAGTTTAATATAATTCAGAATTTAGATAAAGCAAAGGGAAAACAATAAAAAAAAAATCACAAGTTTTCTTATTATTTAACCGGAAGGTTCTTCGAGAAGTTTTTTGTAAATTCGTAATCATTAACCTTTTTTTTTTTAGATTTTTTTAAAAAAAGGACGCCAACTGCGTACGATTTTTTCCCTTTTCCTATATAAAATCTTTTTAATCGCTATTACACTTTTTTACCTTTTAGCTGCTATTTACATCCAACGCTTTCGAATTGGCTCTAATGCTTTTTCAACGAGTGGAACGCAATCTATATGCACCGCTTTAATAGCGTGCCCCGACAAATTGTATGGAGTAACCGAGACGTGATATCTATGTTCCCGGAGTTAATAGGCATACATGATAAATTATGACAACTTCAATAACCGTGGTTGTCTTCAGAACATCAAAATCGATACACAAAAGTGTATATACTGTTATAATTTTTTTAAAGTTAAAATAATTCATTACTGTTAAACATAGTTTACTGTACTACATAATTTACATCTTAAATCTCTATTGTACAGCGTCGCTTGGAATTGAAAAAGGAACAGTATCCATAATACGGAGACAACATACTAAAATTTACTAGACACATATATCACACTTTGTTAATTCTTATAAATTGCTCTTTGAAGTCATCGAAGAGGAGATATTTTAATTTGATGAGGTCTGAAACCACAAATGCAAATTTTAATACTCAAGAATTCCATTGGTTTCAATTTAATGGTTGATGATATTAGGTTTATACTACACAATTTCTCTAGAGTTTATAAAAACCTACTGACTTCACTATATTTTCATAAAATTTAAATATTTGACATTTTGAATTTTCATTTGCGAAGAAAATGGTAACTGAAATATCAACGTTTCTAGAAAGAAAAGAGAATTATGATGGGGATTTTATGGTCTAAATTTACGAAGATATTTCATGGGGGAAGGGGGTGCTTGAAACGAACTTATTTGTAGGGCACTTTTTAATCTGTGAGAAAATCGCAATGTTTTTTTCTTCTATAAGAAAGTATAATCTAGTTTAGTGTAAATTTTTATATGTACACTAAAACGTCAGCATAAATTACATCATCTTTTAGTGTTATTTTGATAAAGAAGAAAAATTAACTCGTAGGCAAAAGTGTGTACATATTTAAAGAATTCAACTACAACCAATGCTTTTAATGCATCATCCAAGACGGTACATATAAAGCTAGAACACCAGGCAAAAACTAATTTTCAAGATGGTATACTGTCTATTTGAATCCGGATGAATGTACCTAAGAAAATTCTGTAATGTACAAGCTAAATTATAAAAGGCATATATTAAACAAATAACGCAATTAAACAATTTGTACTTGACACACTAGATTTCAAAAGATTTGCATTTCCATTTACAACCGAGATAAAATCCTTATCCATCCAACACTCAATGAAATCGCTTTCAGTAATTAAGAGCCAGGGTTTGTTCATAATCTTCAAACACAACAAACTCAAGACTCGAGTCATTCAACTCGAACAAACATTATCGCTAAATGAAGTCTATCACTTGTAATGAGTCCATCGTTGAGAGCTTTTCCCCATTTAACTTCGTTAACATTTATTCAGGAAATGCACGTAATGAATTTAGGGTGGTTTGATGCCAGGGTGATTTGTCACTTCATTTTTGTTGCATAGAAAGACGAGGGCTCGGCTACTTTTGCTCTCCTTCAACACAACTGCGAACCACTTTGGACCAATTATAATGAAGGAAAGGGTAAGATGCCAATACCATTAATCAGCAATAAAGTATAAGGATTAGTGAAGTTAAGGCCCTGTGCACACCAGCCGATTTGTGTCGTTGAGCAGTAAAATATAACAATAGTAACCCACGTGCCCCCTTTGTGGCTCCATAGGGGGAAATGGGGGTTCCTATTGTTATTTTTATAGCTTCAACGACACGAATCGTTTGGTGTGCACCGGGCCTAAAAATCAGTTACCAACTGTTACAGAATAACAGTTGGTATTCCTGGTTAGTAATTAATTACAAAACCAGGAATAGTCTGTTTTCCAAGAATTGGAGCTGGTCGCGAGTTATGAATGAGTTAAGTGTGGAAATTAATACGTACAAATAAATACGAGTGTTCATTAATATCCTTCGCAATTTAGCAATTCTCTTTTGAAAAGAAGTTACTGTTCTACGTGGCAAAAACAAGCAAATTAAATATTACACATCACACACAAAACTGGAGAGGTGAACATTTATGTAGAAACATTCTATCTAGAGCAGAAAGTCCCATTTCTAGGACATTTCCAAAAGTTAAGAAAATTATTCGATTTTTCAATTTATTTGGAATTATACAGGAAATCTTTAGAATAAAGTAATACAAACAGTAACATGTTGCACATACGTAAATAGTTATTAAAAGTGATGCAACTAACTAAGAGTTGAGAAACCGGTTGCAAAAGTGCCAATGTTTGCACCAATGAATGAAACGAATGTAATACTAATGATAATCAGAATGAAAACATTCATTAAGATATTTTTCGATTTATCATTGGACTTAGCTACTTGCTTTTCTAACAAATGAGGAGACGTCTAAACATGCGGCTCTAGACTACAAAAATATAAACGGTTCCTAATAACTTCTCTGTCTGTGGTGAAACATATTTCGATGGATAGAAACAGATCGATAAAACTAAGATTTGCTTTTATACGATTTTACGAAGTTAATGCCATTCTCCCAGGTAATGCGAGGATGGATCGAAAAAAGTTTACAAAAATAATAAAAAATTATTTATTAACAATAAACAGAAAATAAAAAATGGAATTAAGAGGCATAATTGCCGATCACTTTTCCACACAATCACCAAAACTATTTAGGCATTTATCGGAACGCAGGACCAACTTGTTTAACCCAGCTTGTTAGAAATCATGTACTTGCCCCATTGAGCCAGTTCTCGGCAGATGTTTTCACATCACTATTTGAAGATAACATTGTTCTATATAAGTGTTTGGAACCCAGATTAGGTGCCAAATCTGGGCTGTATGGGGGGGGGGGGGGCCCAACATCCCCACTTGAACTTTTGCAGCAATTCTTGAGTTTTGCGAGCAGTCTGGGTATTGTCATGCAGGAGGATGACACCATCACTCAACATGCCAGGGCGTTTGCGTCGGATGGCTTTACGATCGCCCAGTGACTATTTCCTTTTTCCGAAATTGACAGAACACTTATCTGGAAGAAGGTTCTCTCCTGACAGTGATGTGAAAAAGGCCGAGAACTGGCTCAATGGACAAGGACGTGACTTCAACCAAGCTGGTTTAAACAAGTTGGTCCTGCGTTCAGATAAATGCCTAAATAGATTTGGTGATTGTGTGGAAAAGTGATCGGCAAGTTTACTTTTGTTTTTTCCGCTTATTGTTAATAAATAATTTTTTATTACTTTTGTAAACTTTTTTTGGATCCATCTTCGTATTTAAGGTATATTAGGAATAATTTATGAAATGAATTCTTATCCAACTATCTTCTTCCAAAAGAAATTCAGCTTGAAAAAATTCAAGGAAGTGAGGGCAGAAAATGATAATACTCAGTGTACACTGCCCACCCATAAAGATTCTTCTTCTTCAGAAAATGAAATTGTATGGCACGACGAACGTCTAAAAATTAATAGCATGAGCTATAAAAAAGCTTTTTTTTTAATCGTTAGAAAATCTCTTGTTTCAAAAAATACCTAAAATTGCAAATGAGAGTTTTACAGTATTAGGATCTGAAGTGAAAAGGCGAGAAATGAATTTGAGCACACCAAGTGTTCTTTCTGCTATATAATAATAAAGCTGTCTATGACAAAGAACACTATTTTTGTTGGAAGTCATTAAAGCTAAATGTGTATGAATACCTGAAATGGTTTTTAAATGAAAAACAATCACTTCAAAGCAGTAATGAGTTCCATAAATATTATTTTAAGATTAATAAAGTCTTGCTTATTTCAAAACGTTTGAAGTAAATATGCAAAATGTAATATGGAATAATTGCCTTGGAATAATTTTATGGAAAGATTCTCCATGTCTACAAGAACGATAAGAATTGCAAGACTTTTCTGTGCTCCAAGTTTATACTTATTCATTCCAAAAATGTAGTGATTTTAAGCAAAAAGAAACTAGCCTCTGTACCATTCTATTCACCATTTTTGCCAGGATTTGGCAACTGTCATTTCTTTTTAATTTTATTGTAACAGACGTCCCGATGAATACGATACCGCATAAGTAAAAAAGTTACACTGCTCCCAGGGGTAGAAACGATGTCGAAAGTGCGTTGCTAGAAAATGTTATTTAGAGTGCTTTCAAAAACAACACTCTGGCCCTTTACAGTTTTGAATTCTTTAAAACTGACACTGGCTGAAATGCAGTCGATAGCTTGTTCGAGTTATTTTCTGAAAATGTTCTGTTGTATAAAGAGAACTCTACACTGATCTTCAGAAAATATAGATTTGCAGGAAAATATTGATTCGGTCAACAGAAACAAATTCCGCGTGTTTCTCTTTGTTAATGTAACTTGGTGATATTGATTCATTTAAAATATTTCTGAATAAATGTATGACGTGAAATATATAGCGACTATGAACTAATTTTTAAAAAAAAATTTGCGTTAGGTGGGGAAATTCTGAGAATTAACTATTTGTGTTATCATGTTTCCCTGACAGATACAGTTAAAATTTATGCACCCTCATTTCTAATGAATTTACAGTAATTCAATTCACAATCAGCTACATTTTTAAGGTCTCTTCATAGTACCCGATAAACAATTGCGTTCTATTTTGTCTCTGTATATGGCCCAGCATTATACTTACAATAGACTATTAATTGTCCATTTTTAAAAAATGAAGCTCTTCCTTAAGAATAGCTTCAATGAATGTCAAATATTTCAATCGCACGCAGGTCAGTATTTTTTAAGATTACGACTTAACGATAATAATGAAATACATGAATCGGAGTAATTTGCTCGTAACTTTCCCTAAAAGAAAATCATCAAGGCCTTCTTTTTTTAATACTAAAGGTTTCCAAGGAAAATAGAAAAGGATGGGCGACTTGTTGTTTAAGATCGTACGTGGGCGACAACACGCAGACATTCGGTAATGAATAAAAGATAGAGGACATTTAAAAAAATAGTCCAGCAATAAAGATGTTCTTATGTAATTTGATTAGTCTTCGAATCGAACTTCCAATATCATGGATGTGCGATTTTGTGTGACAGTTCTTATCTCATTTTTGTGATAAAACCTAAGAATTTATTAGTTTTTTCTTTCACTTTGAAAATTTCAGACAATAATTTGTTATGAAAGAATTCGTTAGAAGATATTTTAAGCAGTGTATTATTGTGACAGAAAACTATTTCAGACAGCGAGTTGGAAAAATCCATCAATAATAGGGTCAGCTTAATCGCTTCTTGAAAGTAGAGCAACAAAGGGAAGTTATATAGAGTAGAATAGATAAGAAAAATAATCGCAATCTTTAGAGAATTTTTAAACATTTTCCCCATACACACAAAAGCTTGGAGATCTGTTCCTATTACGAAATTTTTGGTTCAACCAAAATTCTCTTTTTCAAACACAGTAAAATGCAAACATAACACTGGAGATTCATGTGTTACGTTTGTATTTTCAAGACGCATATGTATATGTGCGTAAAACAAATGGCAATGGTAACCGACATATGCTGAGCTGAATAATATAACACCCGATGTTTACCTGAAATTGCTTTCATATTGCATAAACCAAAGAGCTCACGTGGAGGAAAAGAAAAATAAAACTTTTCTGAAGAATATTTCACTTTGCAAAAGAAAACAGTACGCAAAATGTACTAGAATCCTTGGAATTGATTTATTAGACAATCAATGAATAGCTGATTACGGTTCTGGAATGTGTTCTTTAGACATAATTTTTAGAAACAAAGATACAAAATTTCAGCTTGGATATCATCTTTTCGGATTTACGATGTCAGATTAACGAAGCCTGCATACTTCAGACAAATTATTTCGAAATTACAGATTAGGAAATTCTTGAAAGAAACCACCTTTTCTGTCTGATAATTTCAACCGCTATTTGCTCAAATATTCAGTCCCTACAAATGTCAAGAAGATAATTACTGAAAGAGAAAATTCAACCAGCAACGCGTGGTGCCGTTTATTTAACATTTCAACAAAGGCACATGATTTAAATTGTTAATCCCGTTGTTGCACCATAAAATTAAAAATGCCTCAAAAAGCACTTATCCCCTCCCCCAATAAAAATTCGGTTTCTCTTTAAAAAAAAGAAAGAAGTCTTTCTACATACAAAGCAATTATCTGAGTTCTAGGACAATTTATTCAGCATTTTAAATTAATTTAAATACTTTTGTTAATTTTCCTTAATTTTAAAACTTAAAATGCAAGGTATTTTATTAATTATGAAACCGTACAAAGCATATATGAACCTTTCAGAAACTAAGTTGCATATCAGTCTGTTCTACATATACAAGAAAGTAATTTTTCTAGGGTCTATGAAAGAGCTTTTAAATGAAAATAATTTTATTTTCGTAATTTTGCTGAAGAACGTAAGCTTCTATAAACCTCTTGACAGATTTGTTCTAACATTTTCATTCAAAACATTTCAAAGTAGATCATATGCATATTTTTGTATTATTTTTTTCTGTAACGCAACGAGTACTTGGATATCCTTGGCGCTCTCTTCTTGGCAGCGACTGAAGTCAAAAAAAATATATATATGTAGGGGGAAGTAGGTAAAACCGGGTACATAAGACTCGAAGGCCTGTTGCAGCTAAACTATTCGACACGGAGCTTGTCAGATTTTATTAAAATATCCATTGCTTATCGGAGTACAATATATCTTTCATGAAAAGTCACAGTTTTACTACTTTTTTTACTAATGATATTTTTTATAAAAAAGCCATACTACCCGGTACCGGGTACACATGTTTACGGGAAATTAGGAAAATTCGATTTTCAGAGGAAAAGTAGCAGACATTTTTATTTTATATGACCATTTATGTATATTAGTTACAAAATTCACATGTAAAGCAGTTGTCTTCCTCCGCGCCACTGCAACTTTCGTGGGCTAAGCTAAAACAGTTTCTGTATGGGATTCACCTTTCTCATTTATTTAAAGTAGAAAATACATCTTTAAAATATAAACAATCAACATATGTGTTTTTACCGTCTTCACTGGATGAATGAATCATCATTACTGACTATCCCGGTCTTAAGCCACTTGGAGTACGCCGGTTTTACCCCGAGTGCAGAGGTTATAAAAAAACGAAATAGAACCATACAAATATTTGACTAAATCTTTATTGTTTGATAGGGTATAAATCCTTAGTAAAAGTATAATAAGCTGTACTAAATATAGTTTTTATAACTGTAATGATTATTAAATAAAGATGATTTAAAATCAAACGAACATTAGAGAGTTGAAGTCTTAAAACAAATAAACCTTCACAAACGCAGTGAATTCAACAGCAACATCACACCACTGTGACTGTTCCTTTTTCTTAACTAGTAGAGTAGAATGTAATTCAGTATCTGTCCGCTAGAAAGGAGAACTAATAGCGCCAGAATCAAAGGTACCTGGTTTTACCCCACTAAATCCCCTACATAAATACTAAACAGAAGGAAACCGTAAATTTTGTCATCATACAACATACACAGGTATAAAACCAAAATATAGTCGAAAAGAAATACAGACTATAAAAGCAAATATGGTAATTTCCTTAAAAACAAGAGACGTCACGTCAAGCACAAAATGTGTGTCCTACGTACAGCCAGAATAACATCAAGACATTTAGACATTCGAACTCTAAATTTTTATACAGTCTTCCGGTCTTATTATCATTAGTCTGAGAATAAAAAGGTTCATAAAGCTTTAGTTTCATTATTTATAAAGCTATGAATTTCAGAGTTATAAAGCTTTGAATTTCATTATTTTCAGCCAATTAACAGCCGCCTCGAGAAGCGCTTTCCGTTGATTGGCGGATCTTCCTCGAGCCGGCCACTGAAATGGTCATTTAAAATAGCGAGATATTCAAAGCTTCATAACTCGGCCAGTTTTATTCGCAGAAGAATGGGACTTTTTTTTTTTTGTTTAAAATGTTAGTGCGCCAGGAATATTTTACTAATCATGACTAATAACTTGTCCTACATAGGAGGCTTGTGTAAAATTTAGACTTCACAATTTTTTAGAACTACTTTTAATGACTCAAATAACATAAAATATAATTCTTTACGTCATTTAATGCATTTTTCTAATTAGAATTATAGGCCTATTTCCAACAGTTTACAAATTAACTATTGGACTATGTTTAGAGTGGACACCCTGTATAAAGCAATGCTTTATCAATACATATAACAACTAAAATTTTAAGGGGCATCGTTATTTCTTCTGCAGCAGCATGGCATTCGAAACACACAAGAAGAGTTGTAAGATTATCCAAAACTTCGATTGCACTTCCCTTAATCGATATTTAGTCAGCAAATAAAGTTCTCATATCTGATCACGCACGTTATGAAAGATCACAAATTGGAGAATCACTAACATAACACAAGAAGTCTTATAACCCAAGCCATAGCTCCTAAGAAATATCACTTAAAGGAAGAGTAATAGAAAAATAACTATTTGCAGCTCTCAAGTTTCCAGGATTTATTTTTGTACCTTTTCTTTTACGATTTGTACTAGACTAAATATTTTTAAATCCTTTAAAATAGCAGGTTTCCAATTTTACTTAAAATTTCTTAAACGATATTATATTACTTACGATATGATATTAATTTCACACGAAAACGAATTTCCCCTATTGTTAAGGTAATTTTTAAAAAATCTAAGAATAAATCCCTAATATGATAATTATCACTGCATATTTATTTTAAAAACAGAATATATTGTTTCTACTTCTCCGAGCGGCAAAAGGAATTGCGATTGTCTTTCGAGAAACTGATTGTTACTACTCGAGTTCAACTTAGTCGGCACGTACGCATTGATCTCTGAGCTTTTCTCGAAGTCGTCATTGTTCAAGAACAATTACATGTTGCTCTCTCCAATACAAATCCTTTCATCAGTAAGTGTTATATCAAAGCATACAAATGTGAAAATCTGTACCAATTGAAAAGAAATTAGATTTAGCATGCATTGTTCAAATAGAAGCTAATAAAGTTTTACCAGACTAATCGAATCTGCTACTTGTACTTAAGTGGGCAAGTACAAGGCCAGCTAATCAGAAAACTAGCTTCAGAAACTCCAACCATACTCATTCAGAAGTGATCGAATAAGAACTCTTTTCGAAAATTTCTGCCTATTTATTGCGATTCAAATAAGCCAGAATTTGATTGAAAAAAGGAAAACTGTATCAAAATTCCCATTTTAATTGCCACGCTTTCTTTTTAACTTTCTAGTCAATGCTGCGTCTCCGAACAGGCATTGGAAAGATTTCTGTCCTGGACAGAAAAGTTTCTGACAAGATACCCAGCACCAGCACGACGTACAATATGTTAGACACGATGTCTCTTCAAAATGCCACTAACGTGGAAGAATTGTTGGATATCAAAAGCAGAAAGGTAGGACATTTTATTTTAGCTAAATTTGTTCATTTTATAGGAATAAAGGGTAAATAAATGACTTTGATAAAACCGTATTTGTTTCAGATTATATACATCAGTCAAACTTGCCGAAAACCCAATTTTACGAAAGCTCATTTCAGCGTTATAATCTTTCATTATTTTTTATATAGTTAAATATTATATAAGCTGTAATTATAAGTTAAGTAATTTGCCTTAATCATAGCAACAGAGTTGCAAATCTTTGTCATTCTCGTCAGGACTCTTACAGTTTCCATTTCAGTCATGTTTTAGAAGCGGAGAACCATTCCACAATGCATTTCTGGTCACTCACCATCGTTTTCAAAAAACGTCCACCGTTCTCTCCACCGAAATCCGAATTATTCTTCACTACAAGAGAAAGGAACATATTATAACAGCACCAATATCCGTTGCTGTCAAAAACTAAGGTATAGAAGGTATCTCCTCCCCCTTGACTACACGAAAAATCGAAATATAAGAGAAAAAAAAAAGATTGCCAACGCCGATTCTTTACTGAGTTCACTGTACATGGAATAAGTTCCATTTGTATTTCCGTCAGGGGACAAACAAAGTATAATATTTACAGGGGACAAAGACATTTCTATTTGAAAGCAAAGAAGCATTTCTTTTCGCTCGGCAAATTTGCTTTGAAGGTTCCTCTAATATACTACGAAAGGAGAGAAAAAAACTGCAGAAGTAAAACGCCACCCTCTCCTTCCAGTCGGCTGGAACGCCGAATTTCCGGCTCACTCTTGACGTGGCAAGCTGTGCGGAAGGAAATTCTATTGTCGCCGGAAAAAGGTTTTTCTGGGTCGAATTTTGAATTCATCCACACACTCACACACACAAGACGAGAAAGGAAAGAGGGAAAAAAATCTACGGACACACGCATGAAAACCACATAACGCTTCTACAGAATTTAGAGAGAAAAGTGCATGAAAAATAAATAAGGGTAACCCCCAGGGTAAACTGCCTAGAATCTGCAGGTTGAGGGAAACGGCAGAATAAAAACACCAGTATTTCTAGTGTACAAAAATATATGCATAGAAAAGACAAAGTTCAGGACACAAAAATGGAAACTGTTTAGGATGACAAGGACTTTTATGTTGCATACGCAGATTCACACAGCTTAATGGAAAATGAAAAACAGAGAGCAGAAAAATTGCTTCCAGCAAACTAGATACAGTACATCGGGAAATGAGTTTAAAATAACTACCGAGCAATGTTTAAAAATAACTACGTTTGAAGAGCAATAGATTTCTACGAACAGAACTATCGATCTCAGTTAAGTATGAATTATAGAGAAGATCTGGAATCAAATAATTTCTATCTACATAATATTGATAAATTTTTCGTTTCCTATAGCACTGTGGGAACAAAAAGTGGGACTTTGGGCAGAATGCATGTTTCTTACGACATTCTTTAATACACTTATGAAAGAACTGCTGCACTTCCTTCCCCATCAATCGTATATTGCCACTTTCAATTCTTTTAAATCTAGCAAAATGCTTCAAACATTGCTCCTAAGTTCCAGTTTGGATTGAAGCAACAAAGAAACAGGTTATCCGCAGCAAATGAAACAACGGTAAAAGCTATTGTTTTTAAAAAATAGCAAGACGCCACCAGAATACTGTAAATGAGCGCATCGATTCGATGCCATATTCTGAATATTTATTAATAAAAAAACTTCCCCGATGGCGCTTTGAAATACCTTCTGTTCATCCAATGTGTATTCAAATTCCCACCGGCCATAAAATAAATTCAATAATAAATTATTAAAAATAAGTTTCCTTTTCAAATAATTCCAGAACCTGAAAGTTTTTTCCTAATTGTTGAAAATTGTTTCGACAATACTTAGAAAGAAATGGTAAATTTTTTATCAATTTTTGAAGCTCATAGAAATTCCCGAATAATTAATAACAAATATTATATATGTCAGTTAATGTTGGTCATTCGAACACTAAACGACTGCTTGCGAGATGATGCATTTCATTCAAAAATTCTTTTAAATAATTTTGCTACTTTTGAATAAGCAAAAATTAAGCACACATCAATAATGAAGAAAAGAAACAGGCAATATTAAAAAAAAAATCATCCGACAATAGAAGGCTTTTTGTTTTAAATCCCCTTCCCATGAAAATGAAATTCAATATTCGGATTCATTCACCTATATTGTTACAAGATACATTATCAACAGCTTAGATGAAACTAAGAAACTACAGAAGACAAAAGTAAACAATATAGCAATTCACTTCAAAGCAAATGAAGTGTTATTCAACTTCTTATTTATATTAAGTGTTAGAAATTCAATCGTTTAATTATCTAAGCTCGAACAGTAAATTAGGCTAATGCAGCAAGTTGAAACATTTGCAATATTATCTAAATTCTTTCCTTCATTTTTTTTTTCATGCTGTCGACAAAGAAAACTGCTCATTTTTATGTTGCTACTACTAAACGTTTAAAAATAGTAGGTACTCGAATGAAATTTTATCTAATAACAGTTAAAATCAATTTTTATTATTAAAAAATAGACTAACATTTGACTGACTGTTCAAAAGATGAAGTAAATTTTTCAACTATAGATTAATTTTAAATTAGCTGCATTTTGAAAGCGGAATCGCCAAATAATTATACTGTAAACTGATAAAAAAAATTAAGTTGATTAACCCTTTGCACTCTTATGTCGAGTCAGACTCGATATTCTGAATGATGCATCTTTTACACATTCTTTTTTGTAGGATAGCGCTTATTATAAAAACCATATAATAGCAAAAACTCGCAGATTAATTTTTAGGAATTGAAACAAATTAATAACAATATTTTTCAGCTTCCTAAAGCGCTAAATTAATCCTTACACTCACATGTATAATTATGCATATTATTATCTTTCGGAGTGCAAAGGGTTAAGGATAGTGTTAAAAATTATGACTTATCTACTTTGGATCAGGAGGTCCGAACTTGACTAGCAAAGCAAATAAGCAGAAGTTACTGACAGCGTTTGCGCAATTCGGATATGAAACGTAAAACTTCGTCAGCAAGCTATCATAAACGAAATGATCCAATAAATGAAAAATTCTGAGTTATAAAAAGAAGCACAACAACGTCAACTCATGAAATTATCTTTTAGAGAGTCAGTATGTATTTACAGAAATATTTGTCTCAATTTAAGCTTATTTATACACATTCATTCAATCAGATTATCTATAAACACTGAACTCTCAATTTCCAAGAATAAAAGTTTCTAGAGGTACGGCATTTAACCTTTATTTCTCTTCCAAATTATAAAACACTTTCATAAATCTTTAAATTATTTAAGTTTAAAAATAATATCTATAAATATTTTGCAGAAAAAAATAATACCAAATCTTTAAAAAAATTGTTATTGAAAGTACCCATAAAAGCACACTGGAAGTTTCCGATTTTTAAGGTTCATAATCCAATACATCACAGATGATGACTCCTCTTTTCAGGGAAGAAACCTGATTTTCATCGCTTATCGATTAGATAAATTTTGCGTACTTATACGACGACTGCTACTTGCTAAGAAGAAAAACTTGTAATATACAGCTTGTAAGTTTCGATGTTTCATAGCAACAAGAAATCACCACATACTTTCCATTTATAAATACGAATGTATTTTAAACAGTAACCTTATTGTGAAGCTGATACTTTTCTTTGTAGTGAGCCCGCGTGACATCAAATTAAAAAAATATTATAAAAGAAGATGGCTGGAGAAAAAAAGGCCACCCACGTTGAGCGTCTTTAATAATCATCACGCGATAAGCCATGCATCATTTTACTGCCATGACATTTTTCACTCCTCCAGCGCTTTATGACACTTAAACACGGCAAAAAAAGTCATTACAGTTTATCAAAGCATGCAAATAGCACCAAAAATAAAAACAAAATTTGTATATGGTCGACTTGAAGATAAAAATATACTCCGATACAAATGGGCAAAATGCTTTCCAAGTGCAATTAACACAGTAATGAAATAATGCACCAAATTCATCACTAAGTAAAAACTGAATAGAATTTATTGTACAGAAAGTGAGCACAGTAACATAGTTGACATTTCTTGCTTACAGGGAAAAGCTTTTAAGAGCAACACCGTAACCAGATTTTTTTAAGCGACTCTTGACAGCTAAGAAAAGCAGTCTCGACGGAGTAAATCACCGTTTCAGAGGGTGAATATCCGCATCTTGTGCCAGATTCAGGGCAGGTCTCTGAAATTCTTTTTTCAGGTGGGATAAAAGCAATAATGTTATTAATCACATGTAAAAAAATGTTACGTTGATCAACTGAGGACTTTACGAAAAGAAATTTTTAGTTCAACAATCAGTGTCGCAACGGATAAATGCCATCACCACTTAACGCAAATTTCTGGTTCGGCAAAATGAGTGATGGGACTAAGACTCAAGTTGAGGAAGGAAGAGAATCGGTAGCAATTATCTGCAGATAGGGGAGTAGCTGAATTTCAAACAACATCAGTTATCGAGAAAACTCACAAGTGTGCCGTGTAGTTTACAAAAGCGACCATCTTCAGAAATAAAAAATTTGGGGAGAAGTGAATTTTCTGTCACATGTAGTCAAAATTAGATTTATAAAAAGAAGAAACTGCATGACATTCGAAGCGTTTTGACAGTATGTTTCAGTCTGCAATTTATGGTGGCGACTTATAAAGAGGGTCAAGTGGTTTGGTTTGCGATTTGTGGCACAAGAGCTGTTTGTAGGCTGTGTTGCGCCAAACAGGTGTTTATTTTTCGGTAAATTATGAATAAAATTCCTGTACGTTCAATTGAAAATTCAATTAAAATGAGTCATTTTAGTCAGAAAAGCCATGGTAAAAATTTGAGTTTAAACAAGTGAGGGTTAAATGGACTTAAAATCTTTGAAGAAACTTATCTGTGAAAAATGGAGATGACCACATTAGCAGCTGCAGGATACAAATGGCGAACTTTGTTGGAAGAAAATGAGAGAGTTGTCTCCCTATGCTGTCCTAAGCGAAGTTAAATTGGAAAGAAATTTTCAAGTACAACAAATGTTATGCATACGCATAAAAAATTTCATTTTAAGATTTTCATTAGGGACTTATCTAATAATCAGCAAGTTGCACAAGAAATTTTTTTGCAAATAAAATCGTTCCCTTTAAATCAATTGAGAAATATTGGTGGCACACTGAAATTGAAACCGAGAGCTTCAAAAGAAGTTTCAAAATCTTACTATCAGTATTTCAGTTAATTATCTGAGTAACAATTATTGATTGTTACATATCAAACTAATAATACAAACATTATTAATAATAATTTCATAAAAAATTAATTACGTAATTTTTTTTTTAAAATACTTGAAACAGCCATCAATATAAAATATGACATTATAATTTTAAGCATCTATGCATGGCGTAGAAATTTTCCTTTCACAGTTTATAGCCGTGAATTCTAACCCAGATTATAAAGCTACATAGGATTCAACGACATTGTGAAAACCTTTTTCCAACCCTGCAATATTAATATTGCATTTTCTTTTTTACTTTTTCGAACAAGTCTCACAAACGTAGAGAAAAAAAACTGAGTTTTTCAGCAATCACAAGAAATAATGAATTAAGCAGAGTAAGTAATCTTGTAAAAATGTTCAAGTCTCTTGCCTTGGGAAAGAGAAATACGTAGAGACAATGTAAAAATCACGCATTGATTATTCCATAAAATTTGGCTAAAGCTAAGCATCACAATGTCGCATATGAATCGCAATTTCGCTTTGTTGCTAAAGTACTTGGACTTGTTCATAGCCACTGCATATAAAGATTTTAAATAACCCTATTTATATGGAAGTATAAAAATCGGTGCGGTTGGAGGGCTAAACTAATAACCATCTTTAAAATGTATTCACATTAAAAAAAATCTTGTTAGCAAGCTGGGAGGAGAAAGATTCCTTTTGACTGGAGATGTAAGAAAATATCTCCCCTCCGTCATTTCCACCTCAAATTTCATAAGGGTTGGAGCTATGATTATGAAATAGGGTCGAGGAGAATGCAGCTGATAAGAGCTTTACAACCAGGTGTCACTTTCTTATGTTAAAAAGTAGTCGAAGGTAGTGGTTGAAAAAATTGCTTTCCAACTCCTAACTTTAAAGGGACTGCAGCTATCGATTCCTTATGAACTTCGTAAAGAAGTTTTGGGAAACCATTTCCACCTCTTTGAGCCGGATGGCCCATCAACGAACTCGGCCGAGACATTCATCCTCCCTTCAACATATCCCTAGCCAGTTCCCCAGTGGCAGAATCACCGCGACGCTGCGTCATACGTCGCAGATTTTGGACAGTGTCTGCCGACTATTTTGTAATAAAGTTTGTCATGTGCTCATAAAATAAATCCCATCATGAAAAATATCAAATTTATTAAACACACTTTCAAAAGAACTTAACAATTATTATATAACGCATATTGCTAAAATATGCAAGCCTCTCCCCCCCCCCCCCCGTCTTTTCTTCCCTAAGCTGAATGGGCTCCCCCTAGTGACTGCAATTTGACCTTGAATTACGCTAAGTACCTCATATCGGTATTGGTCACGGCCGATGTTTTCTACACGCTTTATTCCGATACGTTTCTGGCACTGAGCTTTTGGTTTATGGAATTAACACGTGGTTTTTACTTTGAGATGGCTGCGTATACAGATAAAATTCGTTGTTTTGATTGCGATGCTACGTTATTACGATTCGCATTATGTACGCCAGCTGAAAATAAACCTCTGAAGTTTCGATCGATCTCTACGGCTGCAATTTAATCATTTTTTAAAAACGGGAGCGAAAAAAAAGAATAAATTCTGAAATTGATAAACATGAGGAACAGAGTTCAAGCCAAAATTGCCCCAATTTTAAACGTTCTAAGTATTAGTTAAGAAATATGGAATTCATTATTATACAGATTTTCAAAATGTATCTACATATGTGCAAATGCAAAATTCCATAAAATCAAAAGTTGAATCAAGAATTTTAGAGGATGACAGCTCTGTTCTTCCTTGTTTTAAATAATAAACAATGATACTATGAAATTTTATATATGCATAGTTGCAGAACAATTTATCAGTTTGCATACAAACCATTAAAATGCAAATCAAGATAAATGTGCGAATAAGTTGCAAAGTTTTTGTTTCGTAAAAAAAGCAATTATTTATTGCATTTTAAATTAAAAACATACAAGAAAGACATTTTTTGACTTGATTTTTTTTTTACAATAAACAGGAGGCATTTAAATTTTTAAATAACATCTAACATATTGAAGAATATTTCATTTATATGAGCTAGTGATGTATTGTTTTGAAAAAATCACCAAAACAGAAAGACACCAAGTGCTGTGTTTAAAACAGAAAAGTACCCAAATATAATTTTCTGCATAGGTATTTGTATAGTATGCTTAATATTACTTCTGAAACAACTTGATACTTCAGTATTGTTAATTATCTTCCCAAAGAAAAGATTAATCTTCATATGCTTTTGTTTATTAATTTATACAATTATATTATACAAATAATATAGATGTTATATGGTTTTTAATTTACATTTATCGTATTTTAATAGCTGCAAGTTGATATAAATAACTGAAAAAAGAAAGCAAAATATTTATAGTCCCACACTATTCTGCAGACTATTTTTTAAGAGACTCAACCTCCGTTGCAGACTATTGAAAAGTATTCTGCCACTGGGGCCAGTTCACATCCAATCAAAATTACTTTAGTTATCTTGTTCACAAGGTAACAAAAGAAAAGCGTTATATTAAGGTGACCAACCGCCCACCTTTAGGGAGGGAGGACAGTCCTCCTTTTGCAAGTTCTGTCCTCCCTTGAAAAGTGTACAATAAATGATGTTACAAATGTTATTATGCATTTATCATATAATGTGTTCTGCATTATTGTTGCAATGAATTAAATGTTTCTTTTATTTGAGATATTTTTAGCTTCAATTTATTTGTGTCCTTTTGTTGGAGGTTAAAAGTTGGTCACTTTAGTTATCAAGTACAAGTGAAATAATTTAACAAGAGATATTAAAAATTAAACTTTGTATTAAACAGAATGGCGCAAAAATGCTGCAACTTCCAATAAAATACGAAAGAAAGATATTTGATTACAATATAGAAAATACAGAAGAAGTACACAATAGTGATAATATACCTTTTGCGCGCAACGCAGCAGCATCTAGTGATTGCATCAACAATATTGTTAAAAATCAACTGACCAATTACAATACAATGAAACAACAAAAATCATGCTTTAATAAAAATTAATGCACATTAAAAGAAAATAAATAAAATGGGAAAAAATGGAAGAGAACTCGAATGGCGAACTTTTTCAAAGTGCCACTCGCCATCGAAGTCATTCCCTTGACAGAAAATTTATCCATATTAGAACTTGGAATTAATTTATTAAAGTTATTAGAAGTAAATTCCTATTTTGATAAAGAGTTTTTAATACCTAGGATGGAGTGTCCACTTAATTGGTGGGAAAAAATGGGGAAAAATTTCCAAGACTTACAAGTTTAACAAGAAAATATCTTTCAGATCCTGGCAGTACAATAAGTAGCGAACGTTTATTTTCTGAAGCTGGTAATATATAAGTATGAAACCAACTGAAACAGACTTCCTCTTGAAAACGTTGAAAGAATACTGTTCTTGCATCATAACTTCAGACTTTACACTGGTAAATGATATGTAACATTATTAAATACACTTATGCAACTTAAAATTGGGTAAATGTAAGATTTTTTTCATAATAAATATACTGAAATGTAATTCTGCAATATTCTTTGTTAAATACGTTTAAAAGTACGTTTTTAAAACTACTACCCTGAATTTATTGGGCCGAATATCTGTTTAGTATTCGATCATGCCGAATATCGAATACTGGCCGGATATTCGTTACATCCCTACTGTGCAGGGACTTTCCCAAAGTCGTGTCATGATAACCACTGTAACAGGTAATCTTCCTGTAAGTCCCTATAAATCCAAATATATTTTCTATCTTCTGATCTGCAATATTAATTATGAAGATACGATTTTCTTCTGATTAATAAATGGTAAACAGATCCTTAGTTTATTAAATAGTCTTCATGTTTACCTATTTATATTATTTCATTTTACATTCTTTCGCTTACTAATATATTTAAATAAATTTTTTTCTGCACAAAAAAGAGTGGTGATCCGAAAGATTTAAAAGCCGTTGTCTATAGTAAAGGTCCCAACATATACAGTAAATCAATGACAAGGTTTTATATTTATTTTGAGACGGCTCATATATTACAAAGTATGTTTCATACAATTAACCTTAGCTCTACTAATGTGCTAATAAAGAGCACACAAAAACTATATATAATTTTAAAAAAAAGGCGATATTCATCATTCGTTACATTATCAACCGACGATCGAGAAGAAAAATGAAGAATAAAAGCTAACGCTTTCTTTACTTCTCCAACAATACGCCTATTGAACAACTCTCTCTTTGAATGTTCAGTTAGCGTAAATCCTGGTGATCAATTCAGGAAAAAAAGTGCTTCAGAGGGATGGATTAGATTTGACAGGCTGCATTTTTGCTACTGTAAATTTTAGTTTCAATGTGATCTGAATTACTAAAACCTTTAGATCAGAGATAAGACAATACAGATGATACATATCTTGATGGGGAGCAAGAGGAATCGGGTATTATTTCCTCACAAAAAGAATGATCAATAGCATAGCTACATGCAAAAAAAACTCGAGAATTCCTAGGTATGAAAAAGTATAGTAATGAAAAACAAGGAACCAGAAACATTATTCAAAGAAAATTGTCAAAAACTAGAAAATACTAACTTTTTCGATGATGCTACATTTACATTTTTAATTACTGGTGCTTTCCGAACTACGATTATTATTGAATTCTTTAACTATTTTAATTCTTAACTTACAAATCCGATGTGAATTAACCGATTTTTGAGAGCTTAACTCTATTAATTTAGTAGTACATTACATTACTCAAAAAGACGGGGTAGTTTGAGTTATTTCAAGAGTCAACGTAAAAACGACTGATGAAGCTCCATCGTATGATCTTTATATTTTTATACTAGATTTTCCCATGTATTTTCGTTTTACAAAAAATAGGCAATCATGGAAACGTAGTTAGCTAAATTTAGTTTATCTTAGTTGTATTAAAGTCCCTTTTTGAAGCCGCATAAGGGCTATTTTGGGACGGTCCTCGTAATTTAGAAACGTGGTCTGATGACGAGGGCAGCACCTTCAGCCGGCACTCTCCTTCTCCAAACTCCTACTCCACACCAACGGGTGAACATTTGACCCTCGACAGATTTAACGTGCATCAGACCCGTATACACGGCGGATCTCCGATGGAAATTGGGTCTCCAACCCTCATCCCTCCGGTCATGAAACCGAGATTCTGTGACAAGGCCACCGCGATCCCGCAATCAGCTACGATTAACAATACAAGAATAACATTACATCATAGTGCAGCTTAATCTTCGCAAAAAAAGAATACAAACGTATGCGCGAAGAATTGAAAAGATTTTCCACGCTGGTTAGCAAGTGCATATTTAAATTATATTTTTTGATAATTTAATAAAAGATTAAATCATAAAATTCGAAAGTAACCAGTCTTTCTGCAACAGATTCTGTTTTATATAAATCCTTCTCATCGCGGACTTGCGAATAACACAAAATCCGAGTATTATATAGCCCCTGCTGGAAAAGTTATTCCAATTACTGAAATATTTCCCCATGGTCTCATTACCCATTTGACGTCAAATGGCGTGTCAAACACGCGCACCGAACCAATGGAGGTCGAAGATACGAACATCGTTAATAAATCAAATGGCATTAGCTTAAAAATTAAATCACGTGGAAGAGTTAAATCATATACGATATTTAAATAGATTTTTCTAGAACCATAATGCTCAAACCAGTCTGCTCAAAAATGAGTGTAACACTCAATTAGACGTGATGAATAATTCACGAATCAAGTGATTCATCGAAATCGAAACGACAGGAGAATTTTACGAATGACCAGAATTCACGCACATATTAATCAAAAGTCGTTGGAAAAACGAATAGATGCCTGATTCGATTATATATCATTCGTTATTGAAACCGTTAAAAGGTTAGGCATAAAACAAACTGTATTGGAGATGTCTCCGTTATCTCAACGAAATTGGGAGACTCGGAGAAAACTGATGCAGTTTTAAGACTTTATCATGCTGACACTGTCATAAAAACAGCAACTTGGCTGTACTGCCATATCATAACGTTAATGTAAAATTCCTTACTAACTGATATGAGTTAACGATTATAATTGTTTATAATAACCGTGGCATATTGATATGTTCCATACAGTAATTTAGCAATACGAGTAAAATTAGTATATATTTTATGTGTTATCTTTATTTGACCAGCAAAGCGTAATTGATAGTAAAAAATCTTACAATTATTTGTAATGTAATCCGAGTCAAACTGCATGAAGCTTTCTGTTATGGAAGTTAATGCATAATTATCTTCTTAGTGGTCAACAATCTGATCGAGAGATAAAATATTAAAACAAAAGCCTCAATTGAAATTTCAGTTTTCTTTTGCAAAATTTGCGACAGTGGGAGGTTTTAGAATAGCGGCGTAGTGGAGCCGGAATGCACCGGAACGTAGTTCCAGCACTGTTATTTTTTTTTCTTTTACGAGAAATAACAAAAAAATTATTAAAACGTTCTTAAATCAGAACGATTTTTGTCACCCAGGTTAGAGCGTTCGGATACTGCTTATTTTGCGACTACACCACTGTTTCAGAAGTTAGAAATCTTTAAAAGAATGATTTCATAATCGACGTATGCGATATAATAGGGATGGAACACACATCAAGAACGATGTAAAAGGGATGGAACATACCAAGAACGGCTGGAAATGAATTTCATTGATTTGATAAAACTCTTATTGGCAAAATGAAGTGGCATAGTAAGGATAAATGACAATAGACATTTCTTATGCCTCCTCTTTATATTTATTTTTTAAAATGTGAAATAAAAGCACCAATATTTTGACTTTTGAGCCATCCTCCCCAAGATTGGTGTGTCAGGGACACTCTTTAAGCCTCCTCTCTCCGGCATGTTAAGCCAATGGTCAAAGGCATTTCCTCCAAGGAAATTTTTTTTAAAAAATAAAAGACTTCAACTAAAATTATCCCACATCTTGAATTGATTAGCTCCTGATTAAGAAATACTAGATAATTACCCAAGTCTATACTGAAAATCTTAAATGAAGGCCCATTGGTAATTCACCCCGTCCATAGTTCTAGATGTGGAAGTATCAAGTTAGCAACTTTCGTGAATTCATCTTTCATATTTCCTTAAAAGAATGCAAGTTCGACTATCAGTCAGTTAATTTAAAGTTTTTAATATGTTGCAACAAATGAGAATTGCTGTCGATTCTTTCTACCATGAATAAAGCTTTCTTGCACAACTCTAATGATGAAAAGCATTGTACTTATTGTAAAGAGTTTTTCAAAACGTTCTTTTTTTTTTTTTTTTTTGTCGCAAGCAATGACGCAAATATGCTAATATATAATTTTTAAGGAATATACAAGGAAAAGAATGTCCCATCATCTTGAGATTGTGGCGATTATGTAAACATTCAAAAAATTTCAGAGTGTTCAGTAATAGGGCCGGTGAAATCAACGCTTCGAGAAACAATGCTTTGTTCCTTACTTTAACTTATTTTAATCCCTTTCTGTCAATACGAAACATTGTTTCAGTATCCAATTCTACAAAAGCTAGCTTCTTTTGATAATCTTCTTCTCTAAAAGTAAAGAAAAAAAATCTTACAGCAATTGTTCTATAATCCGCTAAAAATTATTCTAAGCCGCTTAAATGCTTGGACTGTACCGAAACAGATTTAAAAACTTGAAAGCATAAAGATTTTTTCCCCTTGGCTCCTCCTGAGCTTCTTAAAAGTAGAAAATCGAAGTGTAACAACTTAAACTCTTAGCTGTTTAAACTACAGGGACTAAAGTATCCTCATTAGTTTAACAGCTGCCGCAATAAACAATCTTCCGATTTCGCAGGTTCAATGAACCAAGAGATATTTTATGTCTTGACATTTACGAAAACTCATTCTGAAACGATAAATCAGTATTGACGGTAACTTGAATATTCACATTTCCGCACAGTGAACATTTACGTGCCCTAAAGAAAATAAATTATGTTTTCGCACATCTGATATTTAGTATTAGTTTTTCAGTTATTTACACCTAAAACGCTGCCTGGCACACAATTTTTAACATTATACTTTTTGAGAGGAAAATGTCTAGGTTATTTACTGACACTGAATGACTGAAGAAATAACAAAAAAAAAGCCCCTTTTTTTCGGAATTGAAAATTTTAAATCGATAACCCTTGATTTAACGGACAAGTTTTGACTATGCTCTAGAGCTTTTTTCCGCCTTTATAATATGTAGTTATTAGGAGTTTTTGCTACTAATACAGTATATATCTTAAATGTTTTGTATTTACATCATAGAACACATTTTCAAGTGTTAAATACTATTTTAATTATTCTTCATAGCACAATTCAAGATTAACGAACTTATTTTATGGACAACCTTTGGTCCCAATTACTCCGTTACATCGAGGGATTATTACACTTTTATTTAACAGAAACGGCTGTTACGAAATATTCAAGTGGTCAATAATTTGTACGATGTCTTAAATTTTGCTAGATGAAATTATTGGTATAAAGCGAGTGAGTAACAAGAATTAAAATACTTGCTTAAAAAAATTCCAACATAAATTGTTTTATCTTTCTGATAAATACAAAATCCTGTAGTTATCCGGTGGTGTAATTTTGGACGATTTTTCTTTTCACACACAAATATGTCATCATTTAAATACAGAAATTAAAATCCCTACTCTTATTTAAAAAATCTCTCAATTTACAGTGTTCAGGCTTCTGCCAAAAATAAATCATAATAAGTGTACTACACCGCCTGATATGTTCATTTGCAATTTCATACCAATGATTAAGTTTTAAATCGCACATTGATTCGATTGAATTCTTTGAGAAAAAATATGCGTATAAAGAAAACTTCAATTTAAATCACTTTTATTCTGTTGGTGAAAGAACTTAACCAATGCAAATTTTCCGTCAGGAAAATTTAAATAAAATCAAAGTGTCTACAGAATGTCTGGAAAAGAAATTCAGCGAATATATTCAGCCTAAATGCGAAGACCCAAGACAGTTCATTGTAACACTTCTTGTTTTCTTACAAAGACAACTTTGTTCGGAATGGTACTTTTTAAATGAACAGTCGAAAGCTGAAGCCGCAATCTTCCTTTTCATTATGATAAGTACAAACAGAAAAAAAAGGAAGCAAAAACGAAAATGAATCTTTTAGAAACATCTGGTAACATCAGGCTGTACAATTCTTAGTTTTATTTATCCTGCCGCCACAAAGTATATGTTCTTTTCCCTTTTCTAGCTATTTTAGAATTCGTGTCCTTCAAAGTTAATGAACCTACACAGACTCGAGTTTTTGTATTGGCAAAATTTCTATGTTTTCGGAAGTTTTATTTCACTAACCTTTTCCAGATGTTTTATTACAGGCGTTATATATAAAAAGGTTATTTCGGAAATAAACGATACTCTCTTTCAGAATTGTATATAAATGCTAAGAAAATAACACTTATAAAGTGTAAAATACGCATTCACACAACAGTAATTTCAGAAACAAAATTCCAGACACTGTATTACAAATTTCTAACAAACAATTCATTTTACCAACATCAATACTATAATATAACTATTTCTAATATACTATAAAATAACCATTTTATTATTTTTAGTTGAAGGTGGCGATTTTGCCCTATTAGTCACATGCATTTTAAAATATACCGAAAATAAGGCTGCAGTACAGAACACCGCTAAAAAAATGGCCCCAGGTTCCAAATTTCGGGTCCTCGAACATATTTGAAAGGAAAAATTATAATAAGTTTCGTTTAGCTACATTAACGCCTCATTTTGAAGATACAGAATGGCTAGTTTGGCATGTGATTAATGAAGAATTTTGTCCAGACAAGCTCACTAATAATGGCGGTATATTTCATGTAAATAATTACATTTATCAAATTTGCTGAAATTTTAATGGCTTGTTTTTGTAAAGGATATAAAGAAAATTCAATTATCAATATGCCTGCGTTGAAACATTATATAAATAAAAGAAAACATGCATAAAAAAATCCAAATTTATCATACAGAAAGAACAGAAAAATGAATGAGTAACTGATGTCAGTTTTGTAAGAAACTTCTTAAGAAAGTATTAACACAGAATTAAATACATACTAACTGCGAAGACTTGTTTTGCTTAGCTACAAACACTTATCTTATGACGAAAGAAAAGGAACATAAATTCATGGAAATAACGGTATAGATATTTTGCGAAAGAGTTAAAGAGTTCAACTGGAACCATGTATAGAATTATTAATCCAAATCATCCCGATTTTAGTTAATACCGTTAAAAATGGTCATTCGCATAACCCATAAGTAGAGGATGAAACTAGCAATAAACAGATCTAACCATCGAATCACAACCAAGATGTCAACAATTCCGAAATTCAGGACTAAAAGAGTTCAACTCCGCAACAGGACAAAGAGGGGAAAAGAAATGACAGATTAGCTAAAAGCACCAATGGGTTTTCGGGATGGCCAAAAATATCTCACCAAAGCAGTGATTTGTAGGTTTATTTTTGCATGAAGAGAGGATGTTCATGCTCCAGCTGCACCCTGCCTGTTTATTTCCTAAACTTGACGGGTGAATATACAATTGATGCCTCACGAAGTAAATCAGTTGGTAATTGAAATATGGCAAGTTTTAACGGCTTCAAAAAATGTCACTGGAAAAATTCCCTTTGGATTACATGCAAGCAGTATCAACTATTTTGGCAACCAAGAAATTTAGCAACTTATTTGGTTTAAGAATCTTCACAAATGTTCGACAAAAAAAAGAAGAAAAATCAGATGTACAGCACAATAACTACGAAAGTTATTCACTTATTAATTATTCTGTATCCACACCACGCGAGATAAAGACGTTATTATATCCATTTCAATCCAGAAGAACAATGAACGTAGAAAATATGCATACACATAAATGTCATCACTGTTTTTTAATGAATGAATCGTTATCAGTTAATCATTCATAATAAAGCGGCGTCAAGCTTTTAAACTGTAGTAGCCATGCTAAATGTTTCATCAAGAGTATCAACGACTGACTGATAGATCGATGAAGACATGATAGTACCCGGCAGCCTCTTAAACGGAGATAAGTACCTTATAACCTTAGAAATGATATTTAATCAGTTCAGAATTTCATAATGGCCAATTATAATACAAGCGAGTAGACTTTTACTCAAGTAGGAGGAACGGATTTTCTCATTAGCGATGGAAAAAAATTGATAAACGGAGAACACTTGAAAAAAGTTCAGATATTGCTTCAGAACATATTCCTTTTTTATCCCCTTCCTTAAATTCATTTTCGTGCGTAGAAATTATTCCAGCTCTTTCGATAAAAAATAATTATAAAGATCGTAAGCGATATGACATCGTCCATTGTGCTGTAACTAGATGGTATCATTTATAGTCAGTGACCACTCAAGTTAACAATACGTGGAAAGCTAATGCGGGTTTCTACGCGTCTGAAGGTAGAGCAAAGAGTCCGTGGAATTCAGTTATTTTCGTTTTAGATACAGATTTTTACAACATCACATAGATGACTGATGTTTAAAACTAAAATCTGTTCAAATATCTGTACTTGAGAGGTTATCTGTCTTAAGTCCAATTTTGCTGATTTTCATGTTTTGTATTTGCACTATCTCGACCGCATCATCGGATGGGCAAAGTGTCGTAGGTGCAGGTCGCTCTCAAAAAATAGAATTAATTAGAAAAAAATTAATTAGTTTTCCCGAACACTGTTGCTTTTTTATAATTCCTAGTTTTAGGCAGCTAAAATGAAGTAAAAATTGAATTTTTCCCAAAAAGTAGGGGGGGGGGGATCATATTCAAGACTATTTAACTAGGCGTAATGCTGGTGTCCCATAATGTAAACCTGAGCTCTATTTGACTGGAGTTAAAATTCAACTGTGTCGTTAAGACAACGAACGAAAATAACTTTTAGTTGAACTGTAACCATACTGCTTTCCGAGCTCGCCAGCTAGCGACCGTTGGAAGAGACAGTCAGTCCAAGTTCTGTAGTCGACGAATAAACATGTTGGTTCTGCCCCGAGTAATTGTATATTTTATATATTCTGAAATGTATTGTCCTTAATTGTTTGTCCCTATATGATATGTCCTTTTATGTTTAATTAAAAGTATTTAAATCAATTAAGCTTCTTTTCTTTAACGTCTACTGTTATCCCTAGCAGGAATTAAATTATGGCACCCAAATGGTTACAGAACAGCATTTTTCTGATTTTGTTGAAAGTATGTCTCTTTTCGCTACATAAATTTCTCTCTTCCTTCAATGTTGATAGCACTGGAGAAGACACTTAATATTTATTTCAAAACGTCTTATAATGACTTAAGTAACTTCGTTCATATCGGGTGTTCAGAAAGGTAGTTTACAAGCATTAAGGGTAGGGATTGGAAAAACCTACCGGCTTAAACCGAAAACCGTTTTTTTTTTTTCGATTAACCGGTTTTTTTCGGTTTATATATATATATATTTGCCCCGATTTAAACCGGTTATTTTTTTAAATCCAAAAACAGGGGGAAAAAACGGCAAAATCAGCTATCAAAAGATAGTCTCGATTTTAGGTTCGAGTTATGAAGTTTTGAATTTCATCATCTTAGGCCAATAAATGGTCACCGCTTCCTCGGGGCGGACATTGAGATGGTCTAAAATAGTCATAGTCAAGCTTTCATAACTCGATTAGTTTTCGTCGCAGAAGAGTGGAACATTTTGTTAAAAATTTCAGCGTGCCAAAAATATTGTAATAAATATGATTAATAGGAGCGAGGGACTGTATAAAAATTTAGACAGTTTTTATTATTATTATACATATAGACACGAACAACACAAAATACGATTATTCACGTCTGTACTCTCTAATTTCTTTTTTATTTGTTTACTTAATACAATTCTTAAAATTTTGTTTACAATACTTACTTATTGCATTAATTACTCATTTATTATTTATTGTAGTAATTACTTATTTATAATCATTACTTATTACATTAATTATTGTATTAATACTTACTTATTGTATATTATTAATAAAAAAAATTCTGTCCACAAACGTTGCTTTAAAAAAAAAACTTATTTTGAGCGGTTTCAACCGCCAGGTTAAACCGGAGGTGAAAAAAACCGGTTTAACAGAAAACCGGGGTTTTTTTTCCTTGTAATAACCGCCATCCCTAATTAAGGGTAGGTCAGGCATATAGAAAAAGGTCATTTTTGCTAGAGAAAATGGGGTCGGAAACGCAAAGGGATCCGCTATAAGGGACTCTTCGCCAATGAATTCAGTAAAAGAAAAGTTTATAGCAGATAAAATGTACAATACAGATTTAATGGAATAGAAATTTACAATAGTACAACAATCCAGTTGTATGAATAACGACAATGCGAAGCGCGTATCGCTTCAAACGGTACGGGTTTTGAACATTTATTTTAAGTACTCCAAAGGTTTGTTGTTGATACAACGTCCTACTTGCCATCATCGTATCTGTCATGCTGCGTACATCTTGTAAATTTTTTTTTTATGAAACTATGTTGTTTTTTAAATTTGGTTTTCATTCAATCTGAACAGAATATTTTATCTGGTGTATCCTTTTCTTTTACTTAATTCGCTGGCAACAGTCCCCCTTTGCCTTCCAGACAACATGTTCTATTGCAAAAATGTCTTGTTTCTATATGATTGACCTCCCCTTAAAGTTTGTAAAACGACCTTTAAGAACACCATGCATATCAACTGAAAATCAATTTCGACATTTCTTAATTAACGATAATAGGAATAGAAGAAATTCTGAAACAGGAACATACTGCTAAGTTGATTTTATACATAATGTTGTAATAACATTTATAAATTGTACCATTTCCCCCCGTCGTATTCTTGACGTTCACGGCAGAATTCGATATATTTTTATTGACGAACTGCGTCCCGCACAGAGATGGAGAAAGATCAACTCTTTTTTTTTATACTAAGGATATAAGGGATTGATTGTGAAAGACATTACGAAGAAGTATGTGTTATTGATTTGGCACTGGCCTAACGACACTTCTTCAGAAAAGTCAATGAACCTGGGATCTCAGTCGGAGCAAGTCAAGCAATCAAACGCCTACCATTCTACCCATGATATTATCACCGGTTCTTAGGAAAAAGCATCAAATGCGGAAGCGTACAAAACGGGTGGTTATATTAATGACACCAGAAGATTGCACAGTACTGGTAAAGAACCAAACCAAGAAACGAAATTATATCTTATTAAAAGAGGTGGGAATCGAAAAATATTTTCGTCAAAAAGTGGTTAATGATACCTTATTATCAGATAGCACAAAGATACCATGGTAGACTTCTGCTAAATGAAATAAAATACTGGACATAGGGAAACTAAAAACGCCAGACAGGATAAAAGTCAACATCTGATAAACGAGAAATGCGAGGAATTCGATGCCAATTTTGAAGAATTATGAGCTTGAAATAAATTGGGCGGGGGGGATGGTAAAAGGAAAGAAATGTCACTCTCTTAGACAGATAAGACGACCCAAGATTAAGCAAAACATGAAAAACTGTAAATTGTCCTTCATTAAAACTGGTTAAAAAAATCAAAAAATAATAGAGTCGATTCACGTGACGTTCCAAAATTAAATTGGCATGACGGACTTCACATGTCATGTGAATGAAAATGATTCCATTTAAAATAACCTTTGCAACTCGCAACACTTTAAACAGTTTACCAATAGTACTTCCCCCATCTTTATATATAAAACTCAACGTATGTATGTATATATGTTTGTACCAGCATCACTTCCGAATGGCTGGACCGATTTTGATGAAACTTGGCACACATTTTCTTCATTAGTCGACTTAAAGTGCGGTAGGGACGAGTTTGTCCTAATCCAGTCCCTCAGGGTAGGTTGAGACAAAGTCTCTAAAATACATGTGAGAAATAGGCCGATTGACCCGATGGACGATTTTGGAAGATTTCGCGGTTTCGATTAAATTTGATACACATACTTCTAATTAGCCAGCTAAAAATACTATAGGGGGAAATAAACTCTAATCTAGTCGATCAAAGTAGTGGGCAATATCTTTTAAATATATTATTTAATCAACGGGACGACTGGCGTGAAATTTGATATAGCTGGGACAATTTTGATGACATTGGATACATATATTCCTCATAGGCCGATTGAAATTAGTGTATGGTAAATAAACGCTAATTCAATTTCTCAGAGAAGGGTGGAACAAAATCAACAAAATACATGTCAACTCTTGGGATGATTAAGATGTTAGATATAGCTAGAGCGATTTTGATGAAATTCGATACATGTCTTTCCCAGTGGCTGATTAAAAATACTCTGATAAAATAAACGTTAACGTAATATCTGAGGGTAGGGTGGGGGAGAGGCATTTAAATTCGTCTAACAAATGGGCCAGTTGAAATGAAATTTGAGCCGTCTGGGACAATTTTGAGGCCACAGGGTACATATGTTCCTCACAGACTGACTAAAAGTACTGAATGAGTTAATAAGCGTTAATCCAATTTCATAGAGTAGGGTGGGGGAAAATCGTCAAAATGCGTGTAAAATCCATTGAGCCGATTGACATGCTGTTGGGTAAGGCTAAGGCGATTTCAATGAATTTCGGTACATAGCTTCTAATTAGCCAACTAAAAATATTTTTTGGGTAAATAGATGCCAGCTTAATCTCTGAGGTTTGTGTGGGATAAAATCGTTTAAATACATGCAGCAAATGGACGATTGCGGCTAGGACGACGAATTCGATTCGGCTGGGCATTTATATGAAACTGGAGGCACAAGTTTCTCATATGCCAAATAAAGGCACTTAAGAGGTAAATAAATACTCACTCAATACCTCAGGTAGAATGGAGAAAAAACATAGGCTGATTGAGAAGAAACTAAGTACTGCTGAAGCAATTTTGATGAAACTTGGTACGCATATTCCTTATTAACAGACATGAAGTACCTTTGAGCTAACCCAGTTCTTCAGGGTAGGTTGGGGCAATATCTCCGAAATTCACGTAAAAAATGGATTGATCGAAATGAAACTTAACTCACAGGTTTCTACATGACGAACTAAAAATATGGAGTGGTTAATTTTTTTAAACAACCCCTTAGGATGATAACTACCGATAAGAAATGTAGAAATGCTTATTTAGAACGGCTGGAGCAATTTTGGTGAAACATGTTTTATTAGTTCATTTAGGCACTTAATTGTTGAAATTTTAGAAGAAAAATAACTCCAACATTCTTTAAGGAAAAAAAAAAAAACTGTATTGAGAAATGTCCCCTATCTCGCACTCTTTTGGGTTGGGTGAAGGAGACTCATGGAAAGACATTTAACAAACGGACAAATTAGCATGGAATTTTATGATCAGGATTTTTAAAATATTAAGATGCCCCAAACTTGCTAACAATGCTAGAAATACATGCAATACTGTATACTTTGATATATAATAAATGAAAGAAATATTTTGTACTATTAATTTATGAATCATTTTTAAAAAATTGAGAAATATTCCTGCAATAAAGTAAAATTGATAAACATTATGTTATTTATAAAATAATGTTCAGTTTCCTGTCTTCCGAGAGATTTTGACCTGAAAAGACCGGGCAACGCCGGATACTCTGCTAGTATCCTTATATTAACTAGCCTATATTACCATCTTAGCAAAGAAACTTACACTGTAATTAACACCAATTTATAAATCAAAAATGTGTATTATAACATATTCCCTTTGAAAATGATTCAGTACCATGCGTTACTGACAATTGCTTTAAAATTTTAACAATAGTTTAAAATCTTAATACTCACTCACTTGTGAATGTTTCAGTTAAACAAATCTGTAAATAATAATTTTAAAACCTTTTCGTGCAATGGCAATCGACAGTTTTTAGATATTTTTTATAGGATAATGTAACAGGATAAAGTTAAGAATTGAGGCAATGTGAATGAATGCCTCTTGAGAATCATCTATTTTTATATTTAATCCGACAAAATCCAAGCTGAAATACGTTTACTGAGGATTCGTTTATTTAAAATTTTATAGTTTTCCCATTTCACTAATAAATAAAAGTATAAATTTTCAAACATCGAATGGAAATAAACTTTAACTCAGGACAACAAAATTGTTTGTAAATATGCAATTAAAAGTCGTTTAAGATTTTTAATGGTCAACGAATGAACATTGCCTAATTTAAGTTTTTCTATGATCCACTCATAGATGTAAGGATGCTAACAAGAAATGAAAATAAAAATTAAGGAAATTTTGCGCAGCTGAACAATTAAACTAATTTGAAAAAACGCCAGGTTTCTTTTCCTTTCCCTATAATTATAGATTCATGCAATAATGATAAAAGGTCTCTTAAAACTGAACTATGAATAGCAATGCTTGTTTTCAAGAAACCAAGATATGAGTATTTTCATATTAATAAGAAAAACTGATATCTATAGTTGATTTCTTTGCAATATAAAAACTGCCCAAACGTTCTTTATTTTGATGCTTACAAATAGTTATTTTGTTTAGTGTTAAAACTCAGACTATTTTTTTTTTTTATTTTTTTAGAAAAAGTTAGCAAGGTTTAGAGTATACATTTATTTTACTTTTTTAAAAAGTTACTTCATTTAACATTATCCATAAAAGGTAAGGATCCCTTTCCCTGCGAACTAGATGAGATATACAACAGCAGGTAAAACTTGAAAATAAAGTAACTCAAAACTTGACTTGAAACTTGAGGTGAATCAAAACTTGAAAATATTCATTATTTGTAAGTTATATTGCAAATAAATACTTAAATAAAATAGCGTAATAGTTATATTTATATAATTGTTATGTGGATTATACACGTAGTGAACAGATCTTGAATTCAATATTTTTGTGACTATGAAAATTCAATAATGGATAGAAATATTAATTTATGCACATTTTTGATAGCTTCATTGCTAAATCTTATTGTTTTAGAAAAATAGGACACTAAATTTCTTCGGCTATCACTTTCAAATTTTTGAAACCAACGAACACGCTGTTAAACATAACTTTTATTAAAAGGTAAATTAATGTGTTTAACATAAAGACCTGAAAAGTTTTTCCCGAAAGTTAACCAAGAACTAAATGATAAATGGATACAATTAATGATAAAGATCTGAATTTTTTTTCTGGAAGTTGATGAAAAAAAGGGGGTGGGGTAGTGTGTGTGTGAGAGAGAGAGAGAATAACCATTATTTTAAATACTGCTCCTCTTATAATTTTTGATTTAATTCCTTTATCTTGAATCAATATATTCAATTATATATCAATATATAGCAATTTATTCATAATTAAAAGTACTTTTCAAAATGAGAGCAACTCGCACCTTAAAATTTTTGCACGAATTTTTAATAGTTAATATAATAAAAAGGATTATTCAAAATTAGACGTGGAGGCGTAAAGCTGCATGGTGCTGAGTGGAACTCAACAACACACACTCCGTTACCGTATAAGGAAATTTCTAAAACAACCTTGTGGAAGGGGGGGGAGAGAAAATTCAACGAGCAAATCAATTTTAACCTGCTGAAGGTTGCTATCATTAACGTCCCAATAAGTTCAGCTTACATATGAATTTTATTTCAAGATTTAATATTAAATTATCTCTCTTTTTATGCATGAAAAAAATTTATTAATGCCATTTATTTTTAATATGTTTTTTGTATTATACTTTTAAACGGATCAAAAGCCCAACCCACTAAATTATAATTGCAAATTTTCCACATCTCTTTTAGTCTCGGTCTTGGAACTTCAGTAAGATATGCATCAGTTACTTCAATAAGCTCATCGGCCTATTCTTTAAGCGTAATACATTGCGCATCCATTCGTTGAGTTACAACCTACAGTTCCCGATACTGAAACGCTATTTTTGTTCATTTATAAATGAGTTTTTAAAAATAACTCGGCGTCAAAAGCGAAGGAACTGTTTTTCACACCGTGTCGTTGATACGGATGAGAACATGGAATTTTTCACTCGAATGACATAAGAGAGAACACATAATTTCTGCTTCTGTACTCACGAAAGAACGATTCATAAATCACAACAGCCTAAATATAAATCTTATGGTTGATAATCAGTTGAATTGATCAAAAAAATATTTTTTGAAAAAAACAACCACTGCCTACAAATAATATTTCACACCGGCATATTATTTATTCCTGACATACAAGTTTTATCGGTCCAAAGAAAAAAAAATCTTAAAAAGAGTTTATTCAAAATTTTCCACAGTGATAGAAAGAGCATGTACTATCTTAATCGAAAAAAATACTTATGAGAGAAAATAAGAAAGCATTAAAATACTGAACAGAATAATTTTTTAAAAATTAATTGAAGAAAAACAAGATTAATTCAGAAACCCAGCTAAAACTCAAACCACGCAATCACAATCTGAAGCTAACATTTATCGATTAAACTGACACAAAAACGCCTACATTTGTAAGCAAATCCAAAGTGCAAATTATTTTAGCAAATGAAAAGCCATGCAGACATTTGCATCTAAGTGATTAATCAAAAAATTACTTACGTATAATTAGTCAATAATGGATTATAATTATGAAGAAAAAAAAGAGACGGTGATATTAATAAACGAAAGAAAACGTACATAGTTTCCATTACTCAAGTCTTCTGTACCCTCATCATAATTTGATCCGACGGATTACGAATAGGTATGCTGATTGTTTGCTCGTCTGCATGTATTAAGGTGTGGCATATCCCAAATTGCTCATCACAACTATGTACCACATGAATTACTCAATAACTGAAATTAGTTTTCTGCGTATAATAATGTACAGTTTTCATTAACTGAAAGAAGAAACACTATTGCAATAAAACTTCAGTGGAAAAAAAATTATAATGCATTGCATGGAAAAAGGCAGACGGGGATGCTTTAACGAACGTTATTTTAAGTATAAAAAATTAATTACCCAAGCGCGCAAATACATGGCGTAATTTGTTACATATTACAAAAATGATTAATCCTAGTTACAAGCACCAAACCTGATCCAATACGTATCTCGCTCTAAACCCGATCCAATACGTATCTCACTCTAAACCTGATTCAATATGTGGGTGGAAATGATGGATTTTATAGTCCATTTAATCATGGGAACAATAAAAAATAGAACCAAGTTATTAAATTAGGAATATAAATGACTGCAGCCATCTAGTCCGCCGTCATAAACACGAATCAGAAATTACAATCGTAAACCCAATAGAGAAGAGTATTGACTTTTTCTTCGACGCAGCATCGGCAAGCAATTCAATAGCGCTTGATTCATAACAGAGTCGAGAAAGACAATATTTGCTGTAACGGCTTCTTTCATTGATGGAAGCTCTGGTGAAGGGAAGATAATAACACGGCTGTAATATGAGACACGCTTCCATATTTAGCCGTTTCCCCCCTTAAATAAAATCAATGGAGCCTGGAGCAATGCTTTTGTTTGACCTGCTTAGGGTAGGGGAAGATGCAATAGACAAACGCATCAACGTCAATCAGGGAACTGACGCACTGCTTATGTCATCCGTATTATTTTCATTCTTTTATTCTTGCTTGTTAGCCTTCAAACAAGGCGAGGCGAAAAACCAGCATAGTTCATTCAACAAAAGCCAAGGTTTTCAGACGGCCATGTTAGTTGTCCGAGGTCGGCCATTGGGTAATAGAAACAGCTGCCTCGAAACTACGAAATTATACCTGCTACTGCTAGTCGATAGACATTCAACAAAAAAGGTCAGGGACAAAATAAGCATGTAATTATTAAACATCTGAAAATTTGTGACATTCATGAACAGTAACCATGATAATCAATATCCGTCAATGGCATATTTGTTATTCAGAAAACAGCTATTTCTTAATGGCTGTTTGACAGATTAATGCCAGCTGTAAAGGGTAAGTCTGCCACTTTAGGAGAAATCAATTCTCCACGTCGAACGTCCTTTCTATAACAGATATAGTTAAAGGAGTAAAACATATGGGGTAATGCAGGTTTTTCTCATACATTTGGAGCAATTTACCAACGTCATGTTTTCAACAGCTATTTGTAAAAACAGATACTTTGTTTAACTAGTTTTATCACGTATTAAAAGGAGACAAAGATTATCGATTGAGCTTAAAAAATGCTTGCCACGTTGTTCAAGATCACATTATGACGTAAATGCTGACGAATCGAATAAATAAGAGATGATTCGCGTTAGATGTTTTATAAAGAGGCTTTGAACAAGACTGGTGAAGTGGAAAATTTCAAAACAAAAAAAATGACTCAAAGAATATTACGAAAATACAAACGAAGAAAATAGCAATGTTCTGCAATAAAATTTGACCACCTAAATTCGTCATCTGTTGAACAAACTATTTTGCGACAGCCTAAAAAGTGACATCTGGTAATTCTCGTGCAAAGGCAATAAATCAAATTAACAAGTTTTGAAGTAATTCGACGTTTAATAATTGACAAAAAGTTCCTTAGGCTTCTGAACTATCTGCAGATGCAATGCTTCTATTAAGTGATCCCGGTTTCGTCATTAACTGTAGCATCTGAATGATAAAAAAGGAAAAAAAAAAAAAAATGCTGTTGCGGAGAGCCAGCATTCCCAACACGAGCAATTATCTCGTTTTTTATACATTATATTCGGTCTTCGTTTCCATACGTAGGCGTAGCGGTTTTTTCAACGCGCCCATCGCTCCATTACAAAGCCATTCCGCAGATGAAACAAGATTACCAATTACTCCAAAAAAACGAAATGAGGAAATGTGTGAACGTATAATGGCACTTCCCGACGCACGCTACATGTTAAAAGAATAGTGTCTTTATAAAACGTAAAAGGAAATCAAAAATATTCTGCAGATTAGGCATGGACTTTTTTAAAACGTCATCTTAATATTTCTTACGACTTGTTTTGACAGTCAGTCAAAATTATTCAAATAGCAACCGCACCTATTTACCTCTAATTATGCCAATAAACCGCAAATGTAATTTTCTAAACCGCAATTCAACATTTTTACTCAAGTGCAATAAATTTGCAAGAAAAAAATCTCCCGCTAATTTTAATAACTTGATTCTTATTTCTAAGTAAGTAATAAAACTTTTGAGGTATTGTATTTGCAATACTAACAAGCGATGTTAGTTTCATATCAATTATTCTAACTGAACAACTACATAAATTTGATAATTTAGCTTTAATATAACAAATATTACAAACGAAACAATTGCAAAGTTAAACTTTGCGATAAATAATATTGTCATTATATGAATTTACAATAAAACATTTTATTGTAAATGTTGCTGTAAGACCATAAAAACGATCTCAATTTGCTATTCCTTCTTACAAAATATGATCTCCGCTTTATATTTCGACTACATTAGATATTTATAAACTGAGATTTTTGAACACCGTTACTTTTTTTAAATCTTTTTTTTTTTACAAATATTTACAAGAAAATCTCAAAAGGAATATTGTACATTTACTGAGTTTAGAAATTTAGCTTCGGTAAATTATAAATTGATTTCAGCTTTCTCAAAATGTGTCGTAAAAATGTATCTTTATCGTTGCAATACTTCACAATAGAAGACAATCAAAAACTCCAAGTCCATCCTTGGAATTAAGCTCAAAAATTACTAGTGCAACACAAATTAAGAAATAGGAGAAAAACCTTCACCTTTCCACGATACTTATGAAGCGAAAGGGATTTTTAAAAAATGGCTAGTAAATCCAATGCACATTGACTATAAATCATCTCTCAAAGCACGAAAACGGCAAAATGGATACGTTGAGCATTCGACCTGTGACAGAAGTGAAAAGATGCAACTGCTTTTCAAACAGCTTATTCCTCATTCAATAACCAACAGAAGCAAGCCGGACAATGCCAGCATGAGTCATTTCTATACATGCCACACGTCTTATCAACAAAGTAATCCCCTCCAATACAATAGCAGACACACGCTCCAATGAATACTTTCTCCGGACACGCGCCATTTCCAAGATCGGAACAAGTCGGCTCCGAACAATTGGCACGTAATCATTTCGACGGAGTCATCCGGAATCTTTCGGCCATATTAATAAAGAATAACATGCGGTAAATGATATTTATCCTTATGGGGTAGAACATCCCGAATTTTTTTCTGTGTCTGGAATATTAAGCTACAAGGAGGTCAGCCCATCCAATGGATATAAGATAACACGAACCGTACTTGGCGAAGGTGAAAACGGTACATCACCCTTGCCCCGTAACTGGCTGCTCCATACTAGAAAAAAATTTCAAGAGATAAAAATAAGGGGGAGGGGAAGAGAAACTTCAGGTAAATGCATAAGCAGTGGCGTACCAACATAAAATGGCACCCAGGGCAAATGCCAAAATTGCGCACTCTCCCCCTCTTTATCTTTGGAAAGGTGATTCTTGTTTTTCCCTGAAACTTATTTTTTCTAAACGGTTTTTTTTTAGTAAGAAAGGGCCCTCACCTTCTTGAAAGTAAACGGAATTTTCCGAAGTAGCTGATACCCAATCAGATACCATGAGAAACCACAAGAACCCTACGGGATTAATTCATTTTAAATCATCTTCACTTATCTCCCACTCCCCAGGAAGTAAATCTTTGAAATGGACACCCCTTTGAAATGAGCTTTCACTTTCAGTTATAGATGAGGTTTTAGTCATCAACTCTCTGTAACATAATTCTATTTGTAATTTTGTCGCATCTTGAGATGGTTACCGGGTTGTAAAAAAGACTGCATCCTTTAGGTTTTCCAACACTTTGTTGAAACTATTTTAATTTTTAAGAATCTTTGGAATAAGAGCCTAAAAAGAACGAACTTTTTCTTAAGCACAACTCATTCATTCCTTAATTTTCAGCCCCTTGGTAACTGCGCCCAGGGCACCTGCCCTGCCTGCCCCACCCTAGTTACTCCACTGTGCATAAGTATCAAAATACATTGTAAACGCACATTCATAATTAGCTAACGAAGACGATAAAATAACTTTTGCACCAAGAGGGTCACTCTGATCTCTCCGTTTAAAGCAGTGTTTCCCAACGCGGGGCCCACAGGGGGGCAATTTGATTGTTAAAGAGGACAATTCGAAAATGGACTCGTTCAGAGTTTAAAAAGCAACCGACTACACTGTGATTTAACTAGTATATATATAAAGTGTCAGATCAAAATGGTGGATTTTTCTTTAGGATCTACTCGCTGAATAATTTTCAAAAACATATACATAAAAAGTTTTTAATGCCCTCAACCTTTCCAAAAAATGGTGAAATTTATTCTGATGCCTCCTCCGAGTGCAAACACTACATAACCGTATGGCGACTCTCACAATCGCTACTCGAGCTCAAAATATTTTTCATTAAAATTATTTCGTACTTGAATTTCAGTTCTCCATTTATAAGTTTTGAAAATTTACTTACTGTGTTTCTCAATAATTTCCTAGCGATTTCTTCCTAAAACCTAACATTTAACAATTTAATTTTTGAAAATTAAAATATTATGTATATGTTACATAGGGGGGGGGGCATAAAAATTTTAGAAAGGGTTAGGTGGAGCATGGCACAAAAAAGGTTGGGAAAAGCTGCTATAAAGCCTACTTTTCTATCATTTGTTTTATTTTTTTAAAAACCTGCAATCAGAACGATGGAATAGTAAATCGTTGAGCGCATCAAGGGAGAACGTATAATAATAGTCACTAATGCATTTTTCCATAGTAAATTTGCATTCCATAAAACGGATATTGCAACTAAGACATTCTTATCAAATATACCATGTTGCATACATTTGCCAAGGTGCAATGACACAGAAAATGTATTTTAGATTATAAGCAAGCATAATGCTTGACGTGATTTTTTCCCCCCTGTCCATCTAAACTTTACGAGTTGAAGTCATCTCGGAAACTTTTTCATTTGAATCTCAATTGCAGTTCCGAATTTACTAATAAGGAAGTCTGTCCTATCAAAGAAAAGCTTGGCATTCCATGCGATAGGATTACTTATCATTATCTGCACTGGAAATTTATCATTCCCTACCTGCTATGTGCAATGAAAATTAAAGTTGAGAGTTCTGCTTGGTTATAACTTTGCGAGCTACAAACAAAAGAAATATCGACAGATATTAATTATTCGGAGCATGAATACTTTAGCAGTGAATCAACTTTTTTTCCCTACGATTTTATTTAATCTCCTAATTAGATGACACCACCCATTTGGGATATTTTTTTATTCAATCAATTATTTCAATCTATTTAAGATGGTAAAGGATACTTGAAACATTTAAGCGTGTTCAAGTGATTTTTATATTTAATTGTTACGTTGACTTAATTAAGAGTTTAAATAGCAAAAAATCTGTAATTCGATGCAAGTGTCGGACACGTTGTTATAGGTTAAGGAGTTAATCCTCATTTCCAAAGTTTTGGTATAAATTTTGAACCAGAAAGCCAGGAAAGGAAAGTTTTAAAGAGTTCATAAACCATATGCTTCGAAATTATACATTATTAAACAAGAAAGTTGTATAAGAGTTCATCAAAACCAAGAAATATATAACTACCTCACTGAAATAAATAAACACTCGATAAATTTTACAGCAGAATAACCAAGAAACTTGAAACTACGATATTTGAAGTAATAGTGTTCCAGTATCTAATTTATCTCTTTTCCATGTACTCACAAAAGAGAAAAAAGGAATTTATTTTCCTTTCCGATTTAAAGAAGTGGTCTTTTAAGTCGCATTCTTTTTAGGCGAGTGGTTTGGCAAGAATTGTAAAAACTATAATGACTTCCGTGGGAGGAAAATATTTGAATACGTATTATTACAATGACGGTAGTTTTGCTTCATTTCATTTAGTCGTCCCTAATCGCCGTAATACCAGTTGAACAAAGGACAAAAATCGAGGCGAATTCTAACTTTCGAAGACAATGCAAATTTCTTTAAAAGATGCATTTTCGTTTGGTATGTAGTACATGTCTGTACTATCCAAGACGTAACTATTTGAACGTAATTTTACTTTATCAGTCCACGGTATTTTTTGAGCTTGTATACATTTCTCCATTACGGCACGACTGAAGCTCAAATGTTTCGTGTGATCGAAAAATAGAGTTCTTACATAAAATACAGACCTACAAAGGCAGCATTAATATCTATTTCAGATCGAACTTAAGCATGATTTTCAAGGATTCTATTCAAATCAACACATCCAATTTTTAATAGGGTGACCAAGAATTAATGAAACGAAGACTGGTGTGATAAAATTGAATAAATTTTTTGAAAGATCTGAATAAACCTCATTTCAACATTCATTGAACTCACTTCAAAATAAACTCCTTTTAGGTACTTATTCTCATACCAATTTTCATTTTCAATTATTCAATTAATTATTTCGTTGCATCAACTACTGGTATACTTACACCATAACACAAAAACAAAATTAGTAGTTCAGATGCTACCGGATATAATCAGGTGAAAAATACTTTTATATGACATTAATAGAATTATAAGTCATGCCAGTAGTAGTACAGTTTTTACGATTTTTAAAACCTTGATTTCATTTAATGAAATTTTACATTAACACTATCCTTCAAAGATTTAATACATTTCAAATGAAATTTAGAATGATTTAAGTTCGATAAGAAATTTCATTCATAATGGGCACTTTGAGTACAACATCTCAGGGCCTTATTCATTTTTTTTTTAAATTTTTAGACATAAAACAAAGGAAAGAAAAGTTAAAAAAAACTCAAAAGATTTGAAACACGAAAATCGTTTATATATACCCCCATGTAGAAGACATTTTTTAAATCACTTAATAGCCCTAGTACTTTATTAATCTAGCATAAAAAAAATAACTGCAAGTATATTTGAAACACTTTTATCTTGACCTGTTTCAAGTTTGTAAAGGTAGAATTTTGTTTTCATTTGTCACTCACTTCCTGATGTGCTTATGATTTAAAATTTCATACACTTATGTTTTTACGATGATAATACAATGTTTTAGTAACTTCAGAGCTTAATTATCAGTTAATAATTTATTAAATAAAGTTTTGATTATATACTTATGGCGCCACCTGGTAGTGCGTTTAAGAAACAATACATAGATCTGAATATTAAAAAGTAGAGAATAAATTTTAAAAAATTCTGTGTCGTACATTAATAAAAGCGCATTTTCAAAAACTTTTTTTAAAGAAATTTATTTTTATTTTTTTAAAAGAAGAGTAAAAAGGGACAAAAAAATTAATTAAGCATGAAGTTTTCTAAATAATGTCACTTGTCTCATGCCAGTACATGAAACAAATCATGTTCTTAAATTAACATAATCTATATATATAAAACTCGCATGTAGACGCAAAATCGGGCCGAATTCGTTAATCGCCGTTTGGCAACAGCTCGCAAGTTTGGATTGTTTACGTTTGAATCGGCAGAACTCTTGAATTGGTTTGAAGTCTGAAACAACGAAATTTTTTTTTTGAGTTAGATAGTTTGAACTAAACGAGTTTGAGTCGTACAGTTTGGATTCGACAAATGAATGAATGCGTGCTTAGTATTGACATTTTTCGAGTTTTTAAAAAAAACAAATAGTTACACAGAGAAAAATGTTTTTCCTTTCTTAAATTAAATAATAATTGGAGTGAGTTAGTATACATGTGCGGAAGTTTTCCGATCAACATTTCGTTTAAAAAAGTGCATATTAATGATTTTGGTGGAAAGAACAATGTTTGAAAAAGGCTATCTAATCAATTATAAAATGCTAAAAGTAAATAATTATTATAGGTTTTAATTTTGAATAGTTAATATAAACACGTTTTAAGCCACTTTTTTCTTTAAACTATCCTTTTTTAGCTAAAAAGCTTCCGAGGTGGGTCATGTCATTCTACGACAACTTGAATTTTCTAAGATTTAAAACACAAATGATTCCATTGAGAAAAACACTATCTTTCTTGACTAAATAATTATTGGAATAAGCATTTATACATGTGGGAAAGCTTTTCTGGACAACATTTCATTGAAAAGAGTGCATATTTGAAATTTTGGTGGGAAAGGTGTGTTTTTTTTTTGCATTTTTGAAGATTTAGAAAAATGCTATCTTATCAATTTTAAAAAGCTAAAGAGCATAATTATAATGAGTTTCATTTTTGAACAGTTAATATGAACATGTTTCAAGTTACTTTTCTCCTTAAATTGTCTTTTCTAGCTAAAAGATTGTGAAATGGGTTATGTCATCTTCAGACGACTCAAATTTTCTGAGATTTAAAACACAAATGACTACACAGAGAAAAACGCTATATCTTTCCTTACCAAATAATTACTGGTATGAGTGTGTATTATGTGGAGAAGCGTTTCTGAACAACAATTCATTGAGAAGAGTGCATGTTTAGAAGTTTGGTGGAATGAAGTTAGGGCAAATGAAACTGTTGAAGAAATAGCCAATTGTGTATGCCAAAAAGCTTTAAACGACTTATTTTTGATTGATGTAAATAATTTTGATTTTTAAACATCTTAGAATTATATATTTTACGATCCATATTTTTTTAAGCATACTTTTGGCATTCAAATTCCTTTCTAAGGTTTACATATATATCGCTCTGCTACCAGAAAATTTTAATTTTAGAAATTGATGATTTATTCTTTAGTAATTGGTGAAAAATTAATGTTTGCAGTTCTTTCAATTTCAAATAATTTAATTTTACCTTAAAAAATTAATGTATTTATCATTTCCTATTCCTAGCAGAAACACATAACTGTGTGGCGAGCTGGGATCACAACGTGATTCTTGGGGGTTGGCGAGCGGAGTGAACAGGGGATGTAACCCCCTAGCAAAATTATAAAATGCTACCTGAGCAATTGGGTTACAATAATATTTCAACTAAACTTTAACAAAAGTATTTAAAGTTAGCAGCAAGAGTGCAAGCAGTTTGAAGTAATTTTCATTGTTAAAAGAAATTTTGCCCATACGCAAAAGGCTAGTTCTTTTAAATAAATTGGAAAGAAAAGAATAAGAACTTGAATAAGCATTCCCGACTTAATGAACGAACTAATTAGAATTTGTTTCGTATTGCGTGTTAAAAGCTAAAACATACCAAAAAAAACTAAATTTTAAAAAGGAAAAGAAAAAAGTGAAGCAGAAATAAGACACAAAAGAATGACAGCCTGATTTGTCCATTATAAGAAATTTGTAATAACAAATAGAACTTTAGAAAGACAATAAATAAAGGACGACCTCGTAATTTAAAAACTTGCGTCACTGAATACGAGGAAAAAAGAGTTATGCTATAAAACAACGGGAGGGGGGGGGGATCGGCAACCAGGGCTCGATTTTCAAAAAATGATTTCATAAACATTTCATTTGTAACTTGAAAATGCCATCACTTTTCAAGACAAAAAAATCATACGCGAAGTGCATATTAAGTAACAGTTTAAAGCAACAATATACAAATAACAAGGAAAATAAAGGATAATAATAAATAAAATTTAGAATCTGTTATTGTTACCGAACAAATAGCGTTGTCATTAGAGTAGTCATTATTGTTCAGATTAATAATAGAGATAATGTATTTACGATCTGTTACGTAATTAACGAAGAAGACAGCAATCATACACGGAAACGCGAACCAAGTAGTGTACAGTAAGCCGGGTAAAATTGAAGTTCACCTTGTACTCTTGCTAACCCTTGATTGCCACTTTAAATAATGATGATTAATTTAAATAATTTTATGCTCGTGTGGTTATCCACACACGCGGCATTTAGTGTAAATTATTTCTTTCTGAGTAGAAGGATTGAAAGAAAAATTATTTATGTTAACTAGTGTTACTATCGTCGTTTTCCGTATTTACATTTAGAAATTTCCCGCAGACTGAAATGTATAAGTTCAATATTAACAAGACTCCTTTTCCACATGGATACGAAGTTCCACACTTTTGCTTAGACTAGCATTCTGTCTACTACTTTTTAAACAATTGAAAAAACCCTGACCTCTCCTCCCAACCGATATGTTTACCTTTTCATACAGCTAATTTGACAACAAATCCCCCATACAAATTTAATATATTTGATTACTTAAAAAAAGAAGATAATTCTCATAAATTTTTCTCCATATCAACTAAAACTGAAATACCCGCACAAGGCGATCATTTACTAAGTAACGATTCATTTTCTATAAATACAGAACACAGTGATATTCAATAAATATAATTTGATCGCATTTCAGATATAAAAAAATAAAGTCATAATTAACACGTTGATCGCCATATGAATCAAATACAATTATTATCTGCCAACTAATCCAGATGACCCTTCTCTACTATAGTTAAGAGATAGCAGAGAAGGGGTCATCTAATTAGACAGATTATTCGAATCTCAGACACGAGTCGAGGGGACTAACGTGTTAAAAATCAACAGTTAAAAAAATTTCATCAGCAACTTCGGTGAATAATCAACTGGTATTATAAGAATTCAACTTAAGTATACTCAAAATAGTCATTAAGTATCAAAAATCAAATGAATTCATGTGGGTTGGAAGTGGGCTCTTCGAGAAGTTGACTCATCTCACAAATAAATAACAAGCGAGATGACAAAATTGGTGACTGGGGGGGGGGGCTGGTAAATTTGACAACCCATTCGGCCATCATATAAATAGTCGTTGAGTACCCAAACTCCTCAAAACCAGAAAGCTTTAGGCAGAATTAAAAGGAAAGAAAAAAAAAATCGTGTTTTCCAAAAACCGCCCAGAGATAATCTCACAGCGTTTTCCAATATTCGACTAATTGACTGATTTGCTCAATTCATGTTACTTTTGAAACTACAATATGGGCCATTTATCAATATTGGATCTTCGTTCCAGCAACAAATAAAAAGTCATTTGTCGCTATGAAGATCGACAGGGGAAAGAAAGATTAGAAATTACACCAGCATACCAGCTTTCAAGTTTTGGGGAATTTCTTTATCGAAGTCACGAACGGAAAAATTTTTTACGGAAATGTCTATGCATTTACAAGGATTCTATTTCCTGATATAATGCTTATCGTTCACTTCATCAGTTATCGATCACAACCTGACGGAAAGATTTCAAAATGTCAGTTGCAGCAAATCGACTAGAAGTAGATGAGATATTTTCCTCATTTATCCAATTATTACAAAACGTATACTACATTTGTATTTCCAATGACTGAGATAGGAAAATGTTGAATAAGAGATACCAAGAATGCAAATAAGTATCCAATTATATCGCAGCATAAAGTAATTTTTATCTCTTCCCGCACTAGAGAATTTGTCATGTATCAATATATTCCGCTTCTTAAAATAGTTGGATTATTAGTAACTTTCACGAAGTAAGTTATTGCAATTATCCGTTTTATTGGCATTTAATTTCATAAAATTAAGATAAGCATATTAACGTTTGGCACCAGTAACTTAAAATGGTTTAATTACATTTCATTAGAAAAAACTAACATCGTAACCGATCAAATGGCTTACAGTCAGAATCAATGAATTTTATTTTATTTTTTGATTGCAGTTTCGATGTCAAATAAACTTAACTTTCCGCTTTTTGTTTCATATTGATCAGTCAGTAGGTAAGCAAATAAGAAGTACTGCAAACAAAGATCTTCAAAACAGATATCCCAAATGGCAGTCTAAAGCCTCAATGTACTTTTTGAACAGATGTTAACCCGCAATCTAATAATATTCTATCACTTAAAACTATTTCTTATGCCTTTAGATTTGTTGCATCCAGAGGCAATATTTTCAATTGGATCTGGTTAGAGACAAAACACTGAAGGATCAGAAATAAGGGTTCGCTATGTGCGATATATTATCGTACCTTGCTCTGTAAAGCTGACCTATGAAGTCGTTGGTCAGTTTTAATTCTGACAGTCCATCCAAATACCTTTCCTGACAATCGCCAGATGATAGTAGTAGTTTCTTGTGATTTACATGCCTTAATTATACAACAAAACATTGAAACTCCTAGCTAATTTGAGTTTTTAAAAGTTGAAAAGGACTAGACCTTCGATTAGAAACGGATGATATAATTAACACACACAATGTTTGCATACAATAATGTAGCTCATCAGCCATGTTTAGGGCCTGACTTTAACATGAGAGTTATTAATATGGAAAAATGTAAGAAAAGAAATGTACATGCGAACATACAGCACAGAAAAGGAAATTTCGGCGACGATTAGGTCAGAAATCAACGCGGCCAATGACACCGTATTCAGTTTTCAATATTTTATGCTATTCTCTTCCACAAAATTGCACAACGGGACAGAGAAAACTAGAATCAAGATCTTTTGACAAATGACACTGGATGGAAACCAGCGAATAATACAAAAATTACAATTAATCACAAAAGTAATTAAGAAAGTTCTTCAAATGAAAAGTTGCACTTTTGCTCAATTATATCGTTATCTGAACGATTTAACCTCATAACTGACAACTAAAATGTGTATGAAGTAATCGTTACTTTTGAACAAATATATAAATATTGTCTTGCACAAATGATACACAGCCCTCTACTGTTAATCAACAACGATCTAAAAAGAATTTTCCATGGCAACACAGAAAATCCTGCTTCAACGCTTACTTTTCTCTAACCAATAAAGCTCACATATTCCCAAGGGATTTATTTGGTCAAATGCCAATAAGTTCCTTAGCTGAAAGATTGCTCGTTTAAAGAAATTTGAGCAACCACAAGCCTGAAACAATAACGAATTACATACAGAAACTAATACAGATTCTCTGTCTAATGAAAGCTCGGAGGTCTTCTAGTGAAATCGAAGGAAAGGAAATGAGAAAAATCAATCCCAATTTATACGCATGCTGACATCTTCAAAGAAAATCCCTTAAGACTAGTTCTAGACATCCATCAACTTCCACAGCAACGAAAATAGACTAATGTTAATAAATGCCGAAGGTAAGCCAGTCTTTACTTTTGAGTACATCATAAACGGTCCCAGCTATCCATGCGATTTTAGCGCCATCCGCCGTCAAAGGGAGGCAACGATCGATTCACCAAGAAAAAGCAAAATAATCGATACGTAACGGTCAATAAGACAGAAGACGCGATGGAATAAGATAAAAATCACATATCTTCAGATAAATAAGTAAAGAAAAAAGCCCTGGAATTGAATAACCTTTAAAATGCTTACTCAAGTACTGATTCGTTGTTTAAGATGTCGACTGTGAAGACATGTGGGGGCGAGAATGGGTCTAAAAGCAAATCCTATGTCGCCCGGAGACTACAAGAGGAAGCACATCACTTCGATTTTCGCCCTTTACACTCAAATGATTTTTCAAAGAGATTACGGGATTCATAAAAGAAAGCATCGGAACCCAGAGAATTTCATTTAATTTGAAACGAAATGCGTCCATCAAACTAGAAAAATTGCGCCGCGAACTCGATCTCGAACTTGTTGAATTTATTCAACCGAATTCGGTATTCAACAAGTTCGGTGGGGAATTTAATGCGCTTCGCTAAATTTTCAGGAATGTGAGAAAAAAAAATTGCGGTTTTCGGAACAAAATTACCATAACATGAATAAGGGAAATCGAAAGGAATGTACGGAGTGTTCGAAATTAAACATTAATGTTTAATTTAAAAACGAAAATCGACCATTCTAGCAATCGATTTTCAGACAGTAAAATAGACAATGGAATTTTAACCTTTCTTGCGCTAGGATTTAGATTATAAATACAAATTCTTGTAACCAATTACAAGACAGTTCATTTAAAACTGTGTTGCATTCTTTCATTACAGACTTGCTGACATGTAAATGTGGTTTCAGAAGTCGGCTGACAAATCGCGCAAAGTACTTTTTCACCATTTTGAGATCAGTTTATCGCTTCGTTTTAGAAGATAGCAACTCCATCCAATTAAAAAACAGATGAACTTTTCAAGAATACTTTGTAAAGAAACATATGAAGCTATATAATTAGAAAAATTGTGTGGACAGATTAGACAAAATTTATAAACAACAGTTTTTATTCTTTGAAAAATAAATGAATAGATAATGGAGAAGTTGCAGTAAGCTGCAAAAAATACAAATATTGCATTCTCAAACAATAATAGTAGCTATGTTTATCTGCTTGTTTTCCCCATGAAAATGCAGTACTTTTTTCCTTTCCTGTCAGCTTTGTTTTGGTGGAGGGGGTATAAATTTAATTGGGATGAAAACGTTTCTTTGCAATGTAGCACTTCTTTACAGCGTGTAAAAGGTCCGAGACTTTTTTTTAAAGATTCATCCCAGTTTATACCAATAATATTATCCTTAATTAAAATTTTTCTTCTCTTCTTCTTCACAAGTTTATTTTTTTACGCTTGACTTTTTTTTTATTTATTCATAAAAGAATTTTGCCTTTGAAAATAGACAAAAATTATTAAGCACATTCTGATAAACAGTTCCGAGAATAGAGTTCTTAATTTTAATACAATCCAAAAAAAAAATTAGCAAATGCTCAAATATTCGCATCTAAATTAAATCGAATAATTTAGGATTATATTTTCGTGCAATAAAATCACAACGCGCAAGCCTCTATACTATTTTTAATGCCATTTTTATTACATACACGATATATAACTGAACCCCTGTAAAAATTAAATATTTTCTGCTATGCCGAAATTTTAAGCCAAGGCAATGCTTCAAACAAGCATTGGCCCATTTTAGGCCAAGTGGAACTTGAACCCAAAACAAAACCGTCACATCTGAATTGTTAATTTAACAATATGGATAGTTGAAAAATCTGAAATCTAAATTTAAACTTTATTCCTATATTTATTTTGCTCACATTAATATTATCAGATAAGTCTTCAACTCCTCGAACGTCGTCAGAAAACGGATCAAATTATTCTGCACAATAGAAAAAATGCATAATTATCATTACCAGTGGCGAATCTGGGGGGGGCTATGGGGCTGCAGTCTCCCCGCCCCAGTGACAGACTAGAATTCTTTATCTTATTTAAAATCAATACAGCTGTTTTTTTCTTAATTCCCCCTTTAAAAAAGTGACAGCATTTCTTCCTGGCTTTTAACAGGCTCGAAAATTTTCCCACTTTTGTAGTCTTTCCACTCGCATTTGTAGCGTTGACGCAGTAATAAACATGTTTTTGCTAGTTCTTTCATTGTGTTTTTTATTAAATTATCAAAAGTATTGTAGTGTTCTTTATGATTCTTATTGTCAGGTGAGTAAAGTCTGTTAAAGTGTTTTAGTTTACATAAGCCATAAGGTTTGACATTCATCACGGCGAAACAAAATTTTTTATACCTCAGCCCCCCCCCCCCGACCCAAATCCTGGATTCGCCACTAATCATTACACTTAAATTATCGTTTTCGAATCAGAAAAATTTCTTAAGTTTGTTCAAATTGACATAAAACTTAATAGTCAATAAATTATGGTAAAAATAAGTTTTGCACTTTCCAATCATCTTACTTCGCTATTTGATTTTAATTAAATTATACTTTGTAATTTTTTTAGAATCAACTGTAAAGAAGAGAGAGAGAGAGAGATATCAACATAAATATAGTCAGAAGGAGAGACTGGTGAGAGAAAAAAAGTATAATGCAGACTGTCTAATTATTTCCTGGACTAATAAGTTATTAATGGTAAGTAAAGCAAAAATGGAAAGGGGGGAATATAAGGACGAAGCATTCCTTTCAAAACTGAGGGCATTCTGAACTCTGAGACGCTTTTACAGTTACTAAACTAGACCTTTTCTTCCCAATTTTTACACACACTGATGGTTGTTTTCCACAGTTTAGAGGCTTATGACGAATTTTGCTGGGTTTTTTTTATTTGGAAAATTAACATTATATTATATTACATTACACAACGATATACCCCTGACTCCAAAGATAAAAATCTCCGGTTTGCAGTTTGGATGAGTGTGCGTAGAAACTTTTATTGAGCAAAAAAAAAATACATAGAATGATAATAATACATAAAATAAAAAGTATAAAACAAATTAAATACATAAAATAATAAATCCAAGTGAATATACAAAGAGACATACTAAATACCACAGACTCTGACTATGGAAACATATCAAACTGGATCCACTATCAGTACCCAAACGAGATACTTTTTTTTTCACACTTTTCTGCAGCTATTTCAAATATATCGACCATTCTGAAAGGGTACATTAGTTTACAGTATTTTATCATAAAACTCCAAAAAGTTGAAAAGTTACAAAAAGATTTGAAACTCAATCTGAAGAAAACACTGCATGAGCTCACCTGGTTATATAAAGGGACATTACGAAGAATATAAAGTTTAGGAGGGAGGATCACTTTTAGTTTATGTGTTAACGTAAACAATTATAAGCCCAAACGCACTTCACTTACGCAATCTACTTACAAATATTATTACAAGAAAAAACTAACAATTAAGTATTTAAAGAACAAAACGGTTGTACTTCTAGGATAGAAGAGATCAGATTACCGAAACTAAAAACTTCTTAAGGAATTAACTTTGAAAAACAAAGAATTTTCTGCTAAAAAGGTACAAAAAATATTAGTTCAGAACACCTAAAATCTCTTAGTTGTGCAATTAAAAATTTTTTAAAGATTTACACCTTTAACTATTCATTAATCCTCCAACTCCTGGGTGATTTCTTTTAACTTCTTCTGTATAAAATCGTCGGCTATTTTTAATCGCTATGTATATGAAAACTATAATAACATCGCCTTCCAGGCAGTGGCGTACCTACGTAAAATGGCGCCCAGTGCAAATACAGAAACTGCCCCCCCCCCCTCTTTTTTCTTTTGAAATGTGATCCTCATTTTCTTTTCGGAAACTTTATGCCGGGAAGTGCAAAGATTATAAGTGCAAATAAACTTTAAAAAATAACATATAAAACATTTTCGAGTTGATAGGATTTACACATTACACATTTTTTTTTTTAAAAATTTCGCTAAATTTGCACAGAAAATTTGGTGCATTTGAACTTTAATCCCTTAAATATGGCTGAAATAAGAAAATCAAAGCTTTTTGTAAGAAAATTTTGATATATTAGAAAAGTATAAATTAAAGGTGCATTCTATTTATCTCGTATTTGAAAAATAATATAAAATGTGTACTCTCAACACAAATGTATCTCTTAATCAATCGGAAAAAACCTACACACATACGAATAAAAATGAAAAAAATTATATGCATTACTCTTTCGCCCATAAGCTCTAAACATTGAAGTAAATCTTTTGCTAACACAGATAAAATACAAAAGCCAAATATATTTAGTAATGAATATATAATATATAAATATGAATATCTAAATATATTTAGTATTAGTGACAAATATATTTAGTAATATTCATTTATCATATAATTTCACACATATCTTTAAATATATTGATCAAAATTTACAACTAATCAAGTTTAAAAATGTTTTATCTAGCACCTTATGACAAAGTTAAAATTAATTGCATGAAATTAGGGGATACGCTATTGCAGGTGGGGGGGGGGGGGAATGATGATTCAAACATGAATTAAAATTATAACGTTATTAATTTGTCTATGACATGTAAAATTGCACTTTCTTATTATTATAGTACACATTATTTATGTTCATAAAAATCAATACATTATTTCTAAAAAAAATTTGAAGGCAATTAGGGTATCCGAAATGTTACAAATTAACCTTTCTGGCTTTTAAAGAAGCACAAGTGTTTATAAATACAAACATAAGTAATAAAATGTTTGTACATGCAAACTAAACATAAGGATTACAACCAAAAAAAGTGACTGCCATTTTAAATAATTATTTTACATTGAGTATTCCAGTTTAATTAATTGATAGTCAAGGTAAATATTAATGTGTTTGTTAACAGTAAAATTAATTGGTGACAATAGCGTAACTCAGCGAGGAAAAAAAAAAACACTTCACATTACGGCAGGAATTGAATTTCTCTTCTGTATGTATTTGTACTCGTTAATTATTGAAGAAATCGCTTTCATTTATCGTCATTTCACCGTCAATACGGACTGATAATTTTTACCAGCAATTGCAAAACTTTATGAGGTCTTTTCTCTCTCTCGTTCAGTATTTTTTGTTCGTTTGTTTGCGTTTGGCAGAACAACTGCATCTAGGTTTTGCGAAATAATAAGAACTTCTAATAGGTAGGACAGAGTGTCCAATTAATTGGTGGGGGCAAAAATGGGGAAAAATTTCCGCAGTTTGCAAATTTAGCAAGAAAATATCTTTCAGCACCTGCAGGCCTCATATATATATAGGGACCGTTTATTTTCTGAAGCTGGTAATATATATGAAGCAGTCTTCTATAAATGATATGCAACATCATTAAACACACTTATGCACTATGCAACTTAAAATTGGATAAATGTTAGGGTTTTTTTATAATAAATTTACCAGAATGTAATTCTTTATTGTAATATTCTTTATTAAATTTATTTAAAACAACATTTTTTAAAAATATTTTATCCTGAATTTATTCTGCCGAATATCTGTTCAGCATTCGACCAGACCAAATATTCAGGAAAGGGCCGAATAGGCCTAATACTTAATATTCACTACATCCCTAATTGTTATTATATGTGCATGAAACAAAAAAAAAAAAGACTTTCTTCTGAAAATGCTGAAAATTATTCTTGCACAATAAATTCAGGTTAGAGATAAATTATATGCAACTCTATTAAATACGCCTACACAGTTTAAAATTGGGTAAACGCCAGGAGATTTTTTTGATAATAAATGTACTAAAATGTAATTCTGTAATATTCTTTGCTAAATGTGTATTTAAAAGCACATTTAAAAAATTATTAACCTGAATATTATTCCGTCGTATATCTGCTTAGTATTCGGCCTGTTGAATATTCGGCGATAGGGCCGAATACCGAATATTCGTTACATCCCAAATTATATTAAAAAACTTATAATAATTTTGTCATTTTATTTATAATAATTACTTAATGTTTACTTATTAAAACTGTTACATGCTAAAAATAAATCAACTGCAATTTTGAGTTTAAAATGTGTCGCTTTCTCTAGCTGTTATTATTTTGGACTCAGTTTTCCTTAATTCGAACTTTTGAATAAATCGAATTTTTATTATGGTCCCGTCAGCTTCCAATTAGACAAATTCCACAACGAAATGTCTCTTGCCGTTGAATACAAGAGTACTTAAATATTACGTTACTGTTTAAGGCAGAGAGTTGAACCTCTCGCCGGGCGCAACCAATCTAACAGGCACATCCTCCAAGGTTTGTAATAGTGGCTTCAAACACTGTGCCTTGTTAGTTATATAATATTTACGTCCTATGTCAAAGCAACACGAGGGCTATTGTGGGACGGACCTTAAAATTTTGACGAGGACGTTTGAACCACGACGTCAGATTTAACGTGCATCAGGCCCATATCCCTTCAATGGAATCGGGTTTCGAACCTGGAGCTTTCCAGCTTCAAAGCCGAGACTTTACCACTAGGTCACCGCGGTCTCAAACACTGTGCCCAACCGAAGGCTACAGTGATCGTAATATTTCATTATCAAAAATCTTCTTCTAAACTATTTCCAACATAACAAACGCGAAACTGAATCAATTTTGATTTTCTTCATTATCAATAATATTTTACATTGCTATAACATAGACGATTGCTTACACATAATAATCTTCAAACTAAAATTTGTTTTAGAGGATGGTTGTTAATTCTATTAGCATGCAGCAATTCAATAACGGTAACCTTAACATAAAAATGGAAATAATTTTAACTTTTTATTTTATGAAATGACGCGAAATTAACAATATCTCAAGAAAAACCATTTTTAATCACAATCTGCATTACTATCTTTACTGTTAAGGAAGACATAAAATCGCTTTTTTCAGTCAGATATGTCTGAAGTTCTCATTATGAAGATAGATTTTCAGATGAATTAGTGATGTGTGTGCAACCTTGTTCACTAAACCCTCAAAAGACGGGTAAAGTAGAAATCACATCTCCATTTATTGCGTACAATTTCGCCGAGAACGTTATTAAGATTGATTTGAATGAATTATATTATACTTTTATAGCACTGCGTATAAATAGCAATACACTTCGATGCAAAAGTATTTAACCTATCAGAAGACGTTGCATCTGAACAGCGATTAAAAATAACCCAACGAATCGAGGGTTAATAAACTGTGATTAGAAAAACACTTTAATTTTATCTTATTTATTTAATTTTGTAATTGTTGTAGTTGCTTTAATTTTTTTTCTTTAGAATTTGCTCGACTCAAGCACAAAATTCCAGTTTTGACTCATTTTTCTATAACTCAAAAATCACTTTGAAATATTTAAAAAACTCCCCTCCACCCCCCTCCTCTCTCTCTCGAGTGTGTGTGTGCCTTAAAATGACTGAAATGTACGCGAAAAAAAAGTCTGAACTTTAATTTCTTTTATTTAACCCTCCAGCGGGCGCGCATTTTCAAGAGATACATGCATTGTGCATCGTATTACATACTTATATCGTTCTTTTATAAATGTCAGTTCACTTTTTATTTATAAAATCTTTGTTTAATATTAAGCTAATAAATACTGATAATTTAAATAAAAGCTGGATTTATTTTTGTAAAACAACACAATATATTTATGTAATACGATGCACGATGTCGTAAAATGTGTGCAAGCGCGTCCGCTGGAAGGTTAAAAGTTTAAAGCAATATGCTTTAAACTTCTTTAATTTCTTGAGTATAACGAGTTTTAAACTGCTTACTTTTCAATGAACGTCTTTAAATTAATAAAAAAAAAAAAACAGCACAATAAAATTTTTTCCAAACAGAACGGTTAGACACAACTAGTTAAAATTATCTTATGAACATTGCTTTTATATTTTTAATTACGAAGAATGAGGGAATGTTTCTGGTCAAATAAAAAAATAATAATAAATATAAAAACACTTTTAAAAAAAACGCTTTTACTAAAGCATTAAAAAATAAAATTTTTCTCAAAAATCTGGAGGTCAATACAAAAATCGTAACAGCGCGAGGCGCAGGTAGAAAAGATGCAAGTAAATTAGAATTGTAATCACATTTATAATACATCTTATATGATGAATGTTTAATAACATTTCGTTTCTTATGATAATCATTGTGGTTTTATATTTTTCTCCTACTGTTGTCAGTGCCTCACGCTTTTACGATTTTTGTTTTGACCTCCAGATTTTTGAAAAAAATTATTATTTTCTTTTTAATGCATTGTTAAAAGCTTTTGTTTTTTTATATTTATTATTTTCTAGTTTTTAGTCTTTAATTTGTGTCATAATTCAGTATTATAAATATTTTATACATCAACTAACTAAAGCAATTATTTTATTGAAAAAGGTCTGATAGGATGTATATAATGAACCCTTTGCTTTATTTAATTCCAGCAATAATTTCTTTAGAAAGATCTATAATAGGACATACTTATTTTTATTGAAACATTTAAATTACTGTGTCAAGTATTTTAGTTCTCAAAAATACTATAGATGGCGTCACTGAAACCAACTGAGTGCAAACGCAATTTTGAGATTTTTTTTTAATTGATAATTGAGAGCTCTAAAATTATTAAAATATTGCATTGTCATCAAAACCCAATAAATATACAAAATTTCAGAAATCTAGTGTATTAAGAAGTGAGTGAAAAATTGATCACAAAATCCCAGCCTTGCATACATACAAACATGAAACATTTCGAACTCGGTAAAAGCGTTTAAAAAACAGTGAAGTGTTTATTGCCCTTTATAAAATGATAAATAATCAAAATTATGTGATTTTCTAGTATAACATTTAAATGAACTAACCAGCGATTTTTTTTTCAATCCGTAACTAAAATGAAAAAACACTCAACTAATTCAGACTATGCTTATTATCGAAGAATTATCTTGCATTTGAAATTGGTTCAAAAAGCAGCCCTTTGTAGCAAACTGATCTGATAAAGAATCAATTCTCTCGAATCTCTCCACACTCTAAAAGATAGCATAAAAAATATACATCTAGTTCTAGCAAAAATGTTCGCGTACATCGATCAACTACTCTGAATCATATCCTGCAGATAGAATTACAGATGCGGAACGAAGTAAAATGTTGCGAATCCAATAAAGAGAACAAAGTATTAACTTGACCCTTAAAGGCCCAATGTTGCCTTAAGCAACATACACAATTTTGTCTTCTAAAATCTTGAGAATAAGACTGAAGCTCTAATGCTGGTTGTTGCCAATAGGATACATACTGAAATTTTTATTAAATCAATTTACAACATATAGATGGCAGCCTGAGTGCTGATAAAAAAAATAAAAAATTGATGTTTTTCACTTGAGGCTGCATCTTTTTAGCTTTGTACTCTTCAGAATACCATATTTTATTTTACAAACTGTTGAAGGAAACTCCTTATCCGTATTATTATTTATTAAAATTCATATGTTTGACATTACAGAATTATATCAAGGAAATTTTTTTCTGAAATAAAGCCCAGTGTTGTCAGTTGGTAGCAAACTGTTTTTTTATACATAAAACTAAAAAATCCTATTTTGTTTTGAGTATAAAGTATTTTTTCCTATGTTTTACTCAAGAAATGAAAGTCAAAAAAATTGATTTTCTAAAATCAATTTTTAAAAATCGGGCTTTTAAGGGTTAAAAACAAAGATTATTGCCAAATATTTTCCTATTTCAAGATTTTAAAAAACATGAAATATATGTTCTAATGTCTCTCCTCTAACCGGAACATCCTTTAAATACCAGTTTACTTAACATGTACTTTAGCGGCCATAATGACCAACATGCCAGTCAGGGGGTTAATACTATTGCCTTAAATGTGCAACAGCTTGTGCATATACAGTTTCTAAAGCTAATGACCTGCAGAATCTCGTAAAAATATACTCTGGAAATTCGAGTTAATTTAATAATTTACTTCATTTGTTATCCCAGCGTTAACTTAGCGTCCATTTTATTGCTTCCGTCATTTATTGTGTAGATACAGGATTTAGGTAGACGATTCCGGTGACGCGCATTGGAAAGGAAATAACTTGCAACTTCAGAATTCCTCTGAGGCAAAGTAAAATCGAACTTACTCACTGATATCACTTCTATTTACTAAATTAAAAGCTGTGTTCCGTTTCCAGCAATTCGTCGATTTTTTTTTTTAGTGTAGCACTTTTATTTTATTCTCAAAGTTTGGGAGATTTTTTTGCTTCCTGTATAAAAAAGCGGGCTAATTTTAAACACTATTTATATGCAAAGCTTGCAGATAAGTCGAAATACAGGGTGTACACAAATGAAGCGACATATTTCAAAAATTAATTTTAAAAAAAATTAATAATGTTGGAACTACGAATTTTTTTTTTATGAGAGCGCATCTCAAAAAGTTTTTTTTTTTTTTTTTTTTCCTTCCTTTTCAGATAGGTAACATACCATTTCAGTGGTCTAAGGGGTCCTAAATTACTGGAAATCAAAAATTTGTTTAGAGTCATTATCTGAGAAAATATTAAAACTGGAAGAAAAATAAAAGCATGTATTTGTAGGGAATTTTACGCTCTTTAATTTGTTAATTCACATGAATATCACGAAAACTCTTCAGTTTTCGCACTACAAGAAAAACTTTAAAAACAAGAACCAGAAAAACATGCATCGGGCTTCTGCTGATCGGTAGCCATTGCGTACGGAATTTTCTCGCTGTAACAAATTTAGAACGGCGTAACGCCGCGTTATCTAACTGAAAAAAAACTTTTCGAGATGCGCTCTTATTTTTAAGTTTTTTTTTTTTTTTATTAATAATAATTTTTGAAATGTGACACTTCATTTGCGTACACCCTGCACTTTTTCAAGAAAGCATATTGCTATTTATATGCAACGCTATGTTAGCATCACCCGATAAACTGTATGATATAATTGAGATGGGGGTTTCTATGTTACCCGAGGCGAGAGGGTTACTCAAAAGAAAGTTTAATGTTTTCAAATTTTTCTATTAAAAAACTTCAACCTAAGTAATTCTGAAATTTTTATTAATTTTTTTAAAATTAGACGCAATTATAAGAAATACGATTTTAATCGTAATCATAATGGGATATATTTAAGAGTGTACAGGAAAAGTTCATGCATTTGAAATAATTGTATCTGAAGGGTCTCAGAAGATTCGCTTATACGACTGTTAATATTCAAAATTTAAGAGAAATCAGTAATTTGAATGTAGTTGGTTGTATATTATAAAGTTTTTCCTTCCAACAATTCAGGAGTGCACGAAAAATAATTTATTATAACGGAAAAGTGAGAGTTTTAAAACTTTATTTACAGAACAAAAAATGAATATAATCACTAAATAATATTTATCTAGTGAAAAATAAATGAAACATAAGTTTTATGTAAGCCTGTATCTTGCGAGTCTGATTTTTTCTGGCAATGCATTAAAATAATCTCGATTATCCTTACTAAGTTTTTCAATCGGCTATTGATTTGCCATACTATTATGACACATCCTTTAGATGTTATTGATTAGCAACGGATTCGGAAACCCTCCACGCTTTTGCGCATGCGCCGGGCGGAGTTATTTTCATCAAAATAGGGGGAAAGTGAAGAATGGAAGGGTTATGTTTACATTTTACTGAGCGTGATCTAACAAAGAACTCCGGAAAAGCGCTCATATGACTCATTGCTTGACACCCTTTTCCGGTGTAAAATTGTCCAAAAGTGGTGGTCTCAGAATCCGTTGCTGAACAGTACGCATACGTATAACAATATGATATCGAAATACTTATAAATATTTGATAATTTTTATCAGAAGGAAACAGTAAGTCACCCATTTCTGTATTACAAATAAAACAACAAAATCCGTATTTTGCGCTATTAGTGTATTCTCTTTTGCTATCTTTAAATAGTGGCCTTCGAATCGCGGATGATTTTTCACTTTTCCGGTATAACGTCACGGGCTGTTTTTAATCTCTATTTTGTTATGCAACACTAGCTAAATAAGTCACAATACTTATGCAACGAACCTCATTGCCATTTATATAGATTCTTATTATAGAGACACACGCTAAACCATATGGAATAAATGAAATGCTATTTTCTCACTGGTCGTGGTAAGAGGTTTAAGATTGACCATCGAACAAAATTTTTAGTATTTAAAAACAAATGCCATTTTAAAAATTAAAAGTACAGTTTAGAAAAGTATTAAAATGCTATATACTCCTGGAAAAAGAAAAGATACAGCATTCAATTAGTTTTTCACTTTCAAAAAGAAGTATAGTTTTGGTCATTTATTCTTTCCAGTTCTATTTAAATCAGTTCATTTCGTTTGAAGAAAAGATATTTTTAAAAAGTTAAAACATCGAATAATAAATACATGATAAAGATTATCGGATTCTTAAGTCCCTAACCGCCAATAATTTTATAATTCGTAGCGAAATCTGAAAAAACAGACAAAAAGTATTCATGACAAGAAGATCTGCAAAAGTTTTAAAACAAGACGACTACTTCAGACAGTACCCACACACCGGATTGAACCACTTTGAACAAAGCAACAGGTAGTTCTGCAAAGGAGTGCACATCAATACAACGCTTTCCCCCTCATTTAATACGATTGAAACTGGGCGTCATTCGACTTAAAGATGTTTGATGAGCTGTGACCGTCACAAGGAATTATTACGTGCAAATTTTGAGGAGAAACCACAAAGCAGAAAATAATTACGTGTTGCACAACTTTTCTTTTTATTGATTATCTTTTTCAAACACGGTGCTAGAAGGATTGTCGTTAGACGTTAGAATCTTCAAGCCTCCTTGCGGAGAGGGAAGAAAAAAAATTTGGATCAACCATGAGCTTAAATGCATAAGAAAAATAAATTTAAAGTGCATTCGCGCTTATCATTCTTTATTCAAGTTACGTATACTGCCGCATTTGCGTAACTTCCTTCATTTGAATTGAAGGGAAGTTCCGTTTTTATTTATTTTCTTTCTCTTCCTCTCTTTAATTGTGTTCAAAGAACCTCAGGATGCGTTTCTTAAAATAAATTAGCGATCTGAACAATGCGATTGAAGGGGGGAGGGAATCTTTTCAAGTCAAAGAATTCAAATATTCTACCAGATTTGTTTGGAATTTTTAATTTTTGCCATAAAACATGCGTTATTTATGGAAGAACAGAATAAGATAAAAGGCTACAGAGAAAGAAAAATTATTTTATACTAAATCAGTACTTACAAGAATTCTCATATTTACAGCAGAAGTTTTGCATCGAGTTCTCTACAGAATATAATTTATTTTAAAAAAATAGGGGTGGGTTATACACAAGGAAAAGAAAACTGATTTTATTATTAAATCTCTCACTTCATGGTGTTTCCCCCTGAAAAGGAAGAGGAAAAAAAATTTTAATGAAAACGTTCCTCCAACTGCATTTTCTTATAACCCATCTTCGATTTAAAGAATCTTAATAAATACTGAAACCTGTTGAATTATTTTTTACTAGTTTTGCTGAATATTACTTATGAAAGAATGGTTAGTTCGTGTCTCTTTTCAAACTGAGAAAAATAAACAAATCACGTTTACATTTCAATACTATTTTTATTTCTGCAAACATTTTTACATATTTTTTTCAGCATACAAAATTTAACAATGGTTTCTTAGTTGTCACAATAGCGTTAGAATTTTTTCTTCGTAGAGAAAAATTATTATTTGCATGATGTCAGCAAACCAGCTTCAGTGGAGGTCCTTTTCTATACGTCATTTTCTGTCTTGCTTCATCCAGATCTAATTCCCTACCTACAGCAAACCTAGCGTACCTTTTAAGATACACAATTTAATTGTTCAAATACAAATGAGTTAATCGTTGATCGAATGTGCACATTATTTTGAAATAAGCATTATATTTACAAACACCACTTTTATAAACATAAGCTTAACTATCCCTTGTTTATTATTCATTCCATCTTGCTTTACATGGAAATAATGTAAATTAACAGAAATAGATTAAAAAATAAGAAAAGCACAACAAAAAACGCCACTTAGTCTGAAAAGACAACATTGCTTTTCTGAGTCCCTCGCATGGGTTAGGCTATTCCCAAAAACCTAAATTCAGCCGAAATTCGGATTGAGTACGCGACTTAGTTCAAACAATTAACATCAAAATCAACTGGCAATTTTAAATATAGAAATGAAACCATTTATGTAAGAAATGCAATAATAGATTGCAGAAAATGGGTGAACACTAAATAAAATTCAATCACACAAAAATGGTATTTCGAATAGAATACTATGCTCACTTCTACTTTTTCTCATTTTTGCACCAGTTTCTACATAGGAGATCGTACAAAAATGAAACATGCTAAATAAAAACTATTTCGGGCCAAGAACTTTATACTGCTCTCGATATGATGAATTTCTTGAAATCAACATTCTTATGTATGATTTTTGCACATTTCTGTAAACAAGAGTGGCCTAACTATATAAGAAACAAACGTAGTCCCCCGACTGAAAAGCCTGACACTCACAGCGTTTAAGAAAAACAAATATGAAACGCATTTTTAATTCAAAAAGAAACAAACTAATCTTGAAGTTTAATGAACTGGGAATTCAAACAGAGGAAAGGAAGGTCAAGCTACTGGGGTTTTATAAGTTCAAGCCGAAAGGATCTTTCCGTTTTTCTTAATTAATTACCTTCCCGTTTTCATTCTAGATAAGTACACTTCCGAAGTAAACACGCACATTTCTTTTCGCCAGTGTAGCAGTACATGTTTGAAAAGTGGAATGTTCAGCTTCACTCGGAAATCTTTCTTCATAAACCAATACATGTCTTTATACAAAATTTAAAAATATATTCCAAAGGCCAGAGAGATCTACAAATAATTTTACTATAATATTTATACCACCCGATAAGTCAACCACATTTGACACTTAAGTTGATTAGATCAAATTCCTAAGTTCTTTTCCCTTGTTTATTTAATTAACTTGACAGATGTAATTGATTAACAGGACGCATAGACACGGATGAACTCGGTTGAAGTTAATGGAATTTCTGCAACTTTCCTAAACAGGGTGTCTACATTCAGTAGCGAAGTTATTCTAGTAATGTAGCGCATGTCATCCGTCATTAAACGATGGGATATTGCAAATGAATTTCGGAAGTTACGTTAAGCAATTTTCACAATTAGTATCTCTGATTTGGTTGCATGTGAATCAACAACTAAGTATTTTTAAACAAATAATTATGACAAAATACATTTTAGTCCGCTGTTTCATGACACTTACAAGGCACCAAAAATTGCAGGTTTGGTCTCATAAACAAGTTTACGTGCTACCTTAATAGTCTGTACTAATACTATGAAAGTTACAACTTTTCTTTTCCTGTATAATGAATCGAATTTTTATCTCAATAAGAACATTTAGTAACGATTTCTCTTTTTTGAAACTCAACTCAAAAGGATTTCCCGTCCGAAATATTTCGCAAAATTTTGTTCCGATCTGGATTGCAATGAATCGTTTCTAGTTGTAATTTTAATGAATAATTAACACCACGAGATCGAATTTTTCCTTTGTCAGAGTCAACTTGTAGAAAGTGATTAATATGTGGAGTCTAAAGATTGCTAGATTTCGAATTCTGTCCACAACCCTAACATATAAAAAATAAAAGTATAAGTGTTACTCTGCATATAACATGCCAATCTCATTCGATTCCAGTTCCAGTCTCATTCAATTTCCATTCTTCGCATTTCTATAATATATGCTGCTTTTCATGAGTGAAACTCGTGATTATTATCGAATCTTTGTATAAATACAATTATAATAGAAATTCTCAGAATTTTAAATCTTGCTTCATCACCAAATTTGCACGGCCACTCCATACATTTTGAAAGGCAATTTCTAATACGTTTGTAAACGAAAAATATTGTTAATAATTAAAGAGAAATAAATTCATTAGCAGGTGATTTCTTATTTCTTCTATAAAAAATCATGGGCCACTTTTAATTGCAATTAAAGTTTGCGAATAAGTCCAAATACTTTGCAACGAAACGAATTGCAACTTATATTTAACGTTATAATAGAGTAGTTGTTTGCAATAATCGCGACGCTATTGCTACGTTGCCGAAGAAAGATGTGTGTGTGGTTAGGTTTTCCCATCTGAATATATATATATATATATAATTTTTACTCTTTACTGCTTTCACACAGAAAATAACACGAAATAGGCCCTGCTGAAGCCAGTGTATTCGATTTCAAAATATTCCGTGTTCGAGTTAGATCTAAGCGAAAAGATAAACATCTGGTCTTTGATAAAAGCTTCAAAGATTACATCAAAGAAGAATTCGACAAATGCAAGTGTAATTGGCATACTTCTTACGGACGCAAAATTTCACAAAATGTAACAAAACAAGGGAAACAAAAGTAAACAGAAGTTTCTCTAAAAAATGGAAAAATCCAGAGGCGCGGGGGGCGGAAGAAAAAAGAAACGAGATTTGACATCAGAGTTTTTATAGCATATGGTGACGAGTGACCTCCTTAAAGAGTGCATTTATCACAGGCTAAAATCTGTTGGATTAAAAATAAATTTTAAAATAATTTCGCAAGATTTCAGCAAATTCATTTTGTAATCAATCCTTGATTTCCTTTCTAACAATTTAAGATACACATTTACAGATTAAAAAGCAGCTTTTTTCGCACGTGTTTCTAAAAAGGCAAGTTAAAATGTTTCGAATACTTCTATGACATGCAGAATCAAGATTAAGAGTATTGCTCAAGCAATTTGTCTTCATACAGATGGACGAGTGAAAGGCAATAAAAAATGAACGCCCAGATAAAAACAGCGATAATTCATTCGAAAGATAGTGGAATTTCGTTGGACCAGGCTCATTTTTTTTTTCACACTACTTGCCTTTTCCTAAATATATGAAAACTGAAAATAATTTTTTGAATAAAAAATTCATAAAAATATATTTTTAATATATGCTAATTATAGCATCGTCGACAATAGTATCAGAATTTTCGACCACCAAAATCACTCAAAACGATGAAAAATCTTTTCATTTATAATTACTACACACAGAGAGAACGCATTAGAGAAATCAGAGGTATTTTTACATATTTTTTTTATTTTTGAAAAAAAAGGAAGCAAAATGCTTTAAGTGATTATGAACTTCTCTCAGTTTAATTGAAAACATACACTAATCTTTCATTACTTGATTAACAAATTATGTACATCACTTAGATAAAATAAGATAAAGTAACAAGCCCAAAAACTCATAGTAAAAAGAAAATGGAACAGTTTCACTTTATTCACGTGTGAGCTAAAGTATGACATGAGCAGAATACCGAGAATGCCCCAGAAGGGATACAATAAAGGAAAACCTTCAAGAAAGAAACTCGAAGAGAAGTTAGACATGAAGAAAATCAGAGAACGCTCCTAGCCGCAGAGTAGCAATTCTGTTAAAACGCATGTTCGGTCTACCAGTTTTTCAAACGACGCTAGTTAAAAACCAAATAGGAAAGTTAAGATCTCTCAGCAGAATAGTTTCAATAGCCGTACTTCACTTGCTAAGCCGCAGAACAGTGTAAAAAGTAGACAAAAATTCCCTCAATCTTTTTCAATGTGAATGTTCCCGTATTTTATAAAGAGATGTATAATGGGAAGGTTGAAAAAAGTTGCTCCAAAGAACGCCATATATGAGAAAAAAGTTTTAAAATGAAAGCAATCTTCTAAAAAAAGTAGGCAAATTTTATAAATTAATTTTCAAAATACTGTCATTTATTCCATTTTTTTATGTAAAAATGTTGATAGAAATATGAATAAACATCCACGAAGAATGCAATTCTTATCAAAAAAATATTTATATTTTTGGTATTTTGTAACGTGTGAAGATCTCTGAGGTCTACCCATCTTGTCACGAAATAATTACTACAGGTTTTTCCAAAGTTGTCTGGGTTTTAAATTTCATTGTGCTATCCTACTCCGTTTTTCTCGTTACTACTTTATAGTTCTTAAATACAATGGTAACAGCTACCTTATACTTCATCAGAACAATTTCATTTAAGATAGTAAACTAAAAAAAAGTATGGCATTGTATATAAGATTAGTTATTGAAAACTAAATATTTTATAACAACAAAATCAACTAAAAGGGTTATTTTCTTACGAGGGAGGCGCGAGAAAAGCATACTACATACATTTTTTCAAAAAGTATTTCCAATTTATGTAAAAATAAATTGCTATAAATGTAAAAATATGAACTAGTTATTTATGCTCCGCAGGACAACTTAATGAGATTTTTAGTATGCGACGCTAACATGCTACTATTAAAATACCGCGATCCATTTCACAATACCAGGTTCTGTCAAAAAAGAAAGAGTTTCTTAGATTTTACTTCATCATCTTTCATCGGAGTTTCTAAATTTCGAAACAAAAAATTTCCGGCAGAAAAAAGAATTCAATCATATTGTTTATAATGTCTCAGATCTTAAAAATCAGTCCTTAAAACGCAAATTTTGAAAATACGATGATTGCATCAATGACGTACGGCCTTTTCGGTCTGAAAGCTCGAGGAAATAGCGCGCAAGCGATCACTATCACTTCTCCCTTTCTAACGTATCATGTTTCACACACACAAATCAGCATTTTTTTTTTTTTTTTCTCCTTTCTCCCTACCCATATTCGCTATCAAATTTTGAAACATGCCTAAAAAATGCTGATTTGTAGACTTCAAACAAACAAAGGCCTTTTGAGGGCATCTCTAAAAAAATAAACAAGCCACCTTTTTTTTCAGACATGAATGGAAACCAGTTAGAGATTTTTTTGAAATATTTTTTTTAAATTGATTACTCATCTTTTTTCAGCGGATTTTTCCATTCCAGAAGTTATTGCTTAGCAATTTATTGTTTTATAACAAAGGTATCCACTGAAAAATCTTAAAAATAATGCTGCATATTAATTAAATTTTTATTAGAGATTATTAAGTATGTTTTTACAATTTCTTACAACAGGCAGAACAAACCAAAAAGAGGAAGCATTCTTAAACAATACCGAGACAAATACATATTTTTTATACAGTGCGCTTTCATTCACTCCTCTATTTTGAATAAACAAGGTTATCCTCTCAGAAAAACTACCGGTTTTAATTCATCACAATACTACTTGAACTTTGTTAACTAAAAAGTCCAAGTTACCTACAGATACACAGTTTCACACGGATTTTGAAAGGTCGCTTTCATAATAGAAATTAAAAAAGAAATATAACTAGAACTGCCACAACCCCTTTTGAAGATTAAAACTAACTAGTACTTTCATACGAAAGTTAAAAATTCATTGAGTACTAATAGACTACAACTGCTCTTACTCACATTTTCAAGATTAAGGATGTGATTAGACGATAGGTTTCTCCTACATAATTAATTTCTCAATCTTACTTTAAAGCTACGAGTTGCTTGCACTCTTCTTCTCAAAATCCCTAGAGGAATTTAACAAGACAAGAAGTGGTTTGCTACAAGTTTATAGTGCAGCATTTTATCAAAAAAATACTATAATTGTTTTGTATATTTTTTTAATTTTACAACTACCAAATTCAGCAAATACGATAACTGTATTTTGTTGAATTTGGTAATTGCAAGAATCATCTGAAAAGATTCACAAGCTTTCATAAAATTAATACTTTGCAGATGAAAAGACAATTTACGAAAATATTTCAACAGAAATAGATTCATTTTGTAGTTTGCTGCTGTTGTCGGATGAAGTTCTGAGAGAAGGCCTTTACTTTAAACACCCCGGAAACGAAAAATTTTCCATATCAATAAATTTATAGTACTGTTCACCAACGGATTCCGAGACTACCACTTTTGGACGATTTTACACCGGAAATGGGTGTCAGGCAATGAGTCATATGAGCGTATTTCCGGAGTTCTTTGTTAGATCACGCTCAGTAAAATGTAAACATCACCCTTCCATTCTTCACTTTCCCCCTATTTTGATGAAAATAACTCCGCCCGGCGCACGCGCAAAAGCGCAGAGGGTTTCCGAATCCGTTGCTAAACAATACAGCGAAACCCCTCTACAACGCTCACCCTCAATTTCAAGCAAAATCGGCCGTTCAGAGATGCTGGCCGCTCTGAAGGTTTTCATTTTTGTAAGACAAAATATTTATTTTTGATACATTGACGTTGTGAATTCTAAGGCTTTTCTAAGGAAAAAAGTACTTTATTCGAAGATTTTTAATTTTTTTTATTAAAAGATATTATTTATGCTTGATGGGATCTTTCAGTTTTATTATTATTTGGTTTTTTGATTAGAAAAGTAAATTCCTAATCGATTCGTCAGCAGTTGTAGAGGAATGGGCAACAATATCATCAGTTATACTCGAAGTCTGTTGAGCTAATAATGATTTTTTTTTTATTTGCGTTCTCTCGCTATTGAAAGGATTCGGCTAATTTTCTTGCCGATTTTCCGTTGTTACAGCAACATATTCTATATACTTGTAGTATAAATTCAGAAGAACATGCTTGGACATAGTTTAGAGATTAAAAAAAAACAACTATACTTGTGGTGAAAATTGCTTCTAGCTCTGTGTTTAGCAACCATAGTCGCAGTGGCGGCACGTCCATAAGAGAAGCAGTTCCCCTTGAAATTATTTTAAAAGATCGTATTTTCGTTTTTATTCTAATTGGTTTACTTTTCCACTTTGAGAATTCAGTGATCAACGAAAATGGCAAAAAGGTAATAAAAAATGCAAAAAGAACACAGAAAATCGATCAAGAATTAAGAGAAAGACAGACCAGAGATGCATCAAGTTTCGCCCCTCCCTACGGATCCTATATTAACGCAAGAGCAACGAGAAGCGGGAGAGAAGCAACCCTTTCTCCGCTTGAAATTGCATTCATTTGAGCTGCATTTATTTCAGCTCTCATTTGGCGCGACTACCTTATTTGGCTCTTTTTCGCTTTTTCTAAGTAGTTCAGTCGTTAAGTAGTTTTTTTAAAATCCAACTCTGGAGAAATTGTAATTTTTGCTTTATGTTTTTTCGGGTGCTGATTATGATTCTGAGGTTTGTCATCAATAATTTTTGTTGGAATTTCAGTTATAGCCAAAAAACAAAAAAATTGTCTCCAGTTTTTTACTTATAACTCAAAAACTATCAATTTTTAGTATATCATCGTTACATACCAAAATAATCAGCAGAAAATTTCCTACAACTTAGGTCTATAAAACTTTTGCAGCACTGCTTGTTTCTGAGCTGCCGAGCCACCACTACATAGTAACTTGAATATCCGGCAGAGGTCAAGGTCGGATTTAATTTAGTTATATTAACGTCGCGTTTTGAAACAACACGAGGGCTATTTTGGGACGGACCTCGTAATTTTGAACCACGATCAGATGACAAGGACGACACCTGAGCTGGCACCCCCTCTCCAAACTTCCGCGCCACACCAACGGGAGGACGTTTGGCCACTACGTACGATTTAGCGTGCAACAGGCTCCATACACTTCGGATCTTCAGTGGAATCGAGTTTCGAACCTGGAGCCCTCCGGCGCAAAGCCGAAACCTTACCACTAGGCCACTGCGGCCCTAGGTAGAGGACGGAATTCACTTTTCTTTCCACACTGGGAAAGGGATGATCAATTTCCATTTGATTTCCGGGGTTATTTTTGAGTGTACGAACTTCTGGTTCCCCTTTCTATCTTTTTTTCAATAAAAGGAAAATGGTCAAAAAGACTTTTAAAAAATGGATTTTATTGTAGGTGAACGGCGACCACCCCTACCGTGGAAAGGTTCGAGCGACCATTCCTGTAGGTTATTTTAACACGTGAATCAAATACGATTCACACGGCAATCAAACTCGATTTCTACCTACTATCTAATGAGATTACCGCCCTCCTCTACAGTAGTTGAGAGATAGAAGAGAAGGAGTCGTCTAATTAGATAGATGGTTCGAATTTCAGACACGAGTCGTGGCGACTAACGTGTTAACAATGCGTATATGGGACAAAAATTCCGGACCAAACAAAAGTGACCGCTTGAAGAAGTTTTACTGTAATTCTATAAAATCACATAGAACAGTTATTATGCTTTAATACATCTTTTGATTAAAGGGTTGAGAGTGACGGAAATCGTAATTAGGCATGGACATTTCCTGAGAACTTCAATAGTTTTCGCAATTATTTCGGGAATTTTCTGTTGAATTTATTTTACAAAAATACATCCGAATTTCAACCAACATCTATATAAAAAAAAAAGGTTATGCTGTATGTACTTCTTACTACAGTTCTGAGAAAAGCAAAACACATAAAAACGGCGATATTTACTCGCATGGTTCATATTGATATTTGAAAATGCTAAAATATTTTGTGAGACATTATGCATCAAGAAAATCAAGATACTTGTTTTTATGAAAAATGTGACGAGTGAACACGTGAATACACGGATGGAAATGGTTAAACATGGAAAAATATATTTATGTGCAAAAAAAAAGACATATACTGTTTACAACACCTAGTAATGCACACCAGAGGTTTCCAGCTTGTGGTACGCGTAGCCCTGGGGGTAGGCGAAGGACCAGTTCGGAGTACGCGAAATCAAAGTTGTTAATGGCGGAAACAAGAGGGATTAAAAAAGTTACAGGATTTAGTTTCTCCAAGTGCCACTTGTATAATTGATTATTACGAAGTGTAATTTTTAACTATCCTTATAAGTTAAAACGAAATTATTACAATACTGGATTCATTTTCTTTGGCGTTGAACTAATGCTATTGTGAAAATGGAATAGAATGTAAAATCAATCAAAAAATAAGTTCTGAATACGTTATTAAGTCGAGTCATTTCACTCTTAAGCAAACCTAAGCCTGTAACATTATTGATAGGAACTTCTTTGCTTAGACGGATGGTTGGAGGGGGGGGAGCTGGATGTGACAGTAGGGTGTACACGAAAACAAAAATCAAGGGGTACGCGAGAGGGAAAAAAGGTTGGGAACCCCGATGAACACCAACACCAGTAATGTACCAACACCTATTTTGAAAGTCAAAGATGCATAACTTTCAAAAAATATCGAAACTTCCATACAAACGATTGTTACTATGTGGAAATTTCTTTTAATTTTGTGTTCTTTTAAGCTAATATTTTGATCATGAAATAAATTTTCACAAGGTTAACAAAGTTGACCTTACGAAGAGAAACCTGCGAGATAACGAAAAAGTAATTGATATGACCCTTCTCACACACGTTGATAGAAATTTCTTCTTTCACTTTCCTCTATTCGCTTGCTAATAACAGATTAACAAGATTAATTGGAAATTAATAATATATAGGTATTCACATTTCGAATACAGCATAAAAGATAAACATATCAAACCAGGCGTCAAGTAAAGTCGTTTAAAAAAATTACTAAGTAAGTTAATTAAAATTAATAAGTTAAAAATTAATTATCAAGTTAAATAATTGATGAATAATAGAATGAATTGTCCATAATTCAAGGAAACAAATTAGTACGAAAAAATACGTTTTAATTTTTTTAAACATGACTGCCAATATTATCTTAAAATAACGTCCATTTTCATGTTTTGAAATACTGGTACACTCTCTATTAAAAGATAATCTCTTAGCTGAGAATCTCAAGCAAAAATATTTTACCAAGTAGAAACTTACATTTCAAAATATACGATTTATTTTTTCTAAGTCTTGTATTTAATCAATTCTAGATTCTCAGATTTTAATTAGTTTGTTGACGAAAAAAGTTAGGAACCATTAGTCTTTCAAAAATGGACACTACAATAAATGGAAATTCATTAATAATAAAAGCATTTAAAGGCAACTGAATTAATCAATACAATTTTTCAATAATAAAAAATATTTTAAAGCAGGGGACTTAAATTATGAAAACTTTTCACGCATACCTTCATAAAGAAAAAATATAGGGCATTTTTAGAATAACTTTAACTGTTTAAGAATTTTTCTACATTTTTATTATTAAATACTGAACCTCAGATTTACATTCCTTTATGATAAAGACGAAACTTGCACAATGAGCAAACTACAACTGTACAGATCGGCTGAAAGAGCAAATAAAAAAAATGTTTACACTTTCAAAATGCTATTTCCCTCGAACTAATTAGGCCGGAAACATGAAAACGGATTGCAAACACAGCCTTGTCTGATGGGGACAATTTTCGGTCATTCCACGGGAAGAACGAACGGAAATAAAATAAAAAATGAAAGGCCGAACATTAATTTATATTTAGCACGTTTATGTTCACATATAATTGTGACAAGTAAAGTGTTCACTGGGCAAATCAGATTCAGTTTTAAAAAATACGATCAAATCATCAAGAAAATCTTTCATTCACTAAATAGTTAACTCTTTGGGGGCACGAAAGATAATAAGATGCGTAATTATACACGCCTGAGTGTAAGGATTAATTTAGCGCCTTAGGAAGCAGAAAAATATTATTAATTTGTTTCCAATTCCTAAAAATTAAACTGTGTGTTTTTGCTATTATGTGGTTTTCATAATAAGCGCAATTCAGCAAGAATGCGTAAAAGATGCATCATTCAGACTGGTTCAGGAAATAACCCACCATGCTTCAAAGAGTTAAGAGGTGTATGCTTGAGGATGATAAATTTCCAATTCACTGTATGTATGAAATTTGGCTTATATTAATTGTATAATATGAAGTGTTTGTAAGTTAACTCAAAGAAATACTATCAATGCATCATGAAAATCAATCTCTCATTAACTGGTTAATACATCAAGAAAATCAATAATTTATTAAACAATCCGTGAGGCCTTTAGTGTGTATGCTTGAGAAAGAATTTATTTCCAGTTCATTGTACTCTGAATTCGGTTTATAGTAATTGCGTAACATGGAAAGTCATTGGGTAACTCAGATTCAGTTTAAAGAAAATAAATCATCCACTAAACAGTTAATGAGGCTTTTAGTGCGTACGTTTAAGAATGAAATGATTTCTGATTTAACGAATGCTTGAATTCGGCTTACTTTTCTTCTTAACTCACTAACATAAGGAGGCTTTGCTTTTTACTGAATATACATAATATACAAAAAGAGGCAAAAATTTATATAAACTTTGAAAGCGTTTGTTTGGACTGAAAAACTGAGAAATGCTATTCTTGTCGAAAAAGATGAGTAAACATATTAATGGGAGAAATTCATATTGAATTGTCTAACTAATGCAGAGAAACGGTGGTGGGTCGTGCAGCTTTTATACAAAGTTATTTCACTTTTACCGTCTTAAACTTATCACTTTTTAATAATAAAGTTTACAAATAAGTTAGTCGTTAAGGATTCTAATAAATAATGCGACTCTCAAACTTTGGTTCAAAATACTTATTTGCCTTCAAATCCTCATACTCTTTACTTCACAAGACGAGTTAGAAGTTAAATTTTTCCCATTAATGCCAAATTTAATTACTATTTAATTTAAAAAATTTTACAACTACTTTGCATGCGACTAATAATTGAGAATCCGCTGTATGAGCAGAAATTTGAAAAGATAATTTTGAAAAAAAATTTAAATTGATATAAATACATACCAACCGGTCTAAAAAAACAGAGTAAAAAAACTTTAAACTAGTAATTGCTACTAAATAACAGAAAGAATTTTAAAATGATCGGCATTTAAAACTTATCATTCTTCGGAGCACAAAAGCAATTGGCTTCATAAAAAAAAGAAGCCGAAAAATAAATGACTCTATAAGAATATTAAAAGAGAGAATATTCATCCTTATATACAAATGCTCCATTTGATTAAAACTGGGGACAAAACAATCCATAAGAACAGTATTGCTTTTAAAACAAGAGTCCCTCGCGATTTTCTTTGCATACATAATCGAAGCCTCTTTATAGATCATCAACCCTTGCAACACAAACAGGAGCAACTTATTAATTAGTTTGTTGAGGTGAGCAGTTATTACAAGAAAGGAAAAGAAGAAAAATCAATAATGCTTAAGGGAAACATTACATAAAGCCGAAGTGTGTTTACCCAATCTCACACTACACACTTCTAAATTGGTCTTTATTAATAACGAAGATCGCACGCAATTAAATGAGACGTTTATTAAACAAAATATCTCAAGTACCGAAAGGTCGACAACTTTGAATAGGATATTTAATTTCCTCAAAGCGCTAACATATATCACAGCTTGTAAAAGACACATTCCGTTTCCATTCATTATACTTCTAGACCAATCACCGACAATACGATTTCATGAAGTTCTTAAGTAGAGTAGTTGATAGGGGTAGTTCTTTCTGTAAAAGGAATCCGTCAACGAATTTCTAATAATGAAACAGTTTTCACCTCATCAAAGCCTTTTTTATCGATCTGTCTCCAGAAAAGGATAAATCTGATGTGTATACTTGCGCAAAATGTTCAGTATCCCAAAAAAATGTCAAAATGAAAACGCGCTAGTGCATTCTTCAATTCCTATAAGCCATAAACACACAGTTATTACTTTAAGAGAGTTCCTAGGTTAGTGGAATACATTGAAAAGGTTCACAATTTCTTTTTGGAAGATGACATTCACATGATTAATAATTAGGGGAACTTGCAATCGAAGATATGGTGAAAATGAAAAACAAAGAAAATCGAGCTCATGTCTTTACCTTGGTGTTTCTAGGTAGGAAAAAAAAATTAGAAGCATGTCTTACACGAAATACAGAGTAAAACCAAAAATAAGATTAAACTACAAAAGACAATAGCATGGGAATTTTCTTGAATAAATTTCAACAACAAATAAAATTGGCGCAAAAATTTAATTAACTCGTTGAAGGCCACGTCATTCAAATCTGGAAAAGACTTGCATTTTCCCTGGAGTTCCCATCATTTTATATTTGGGTGACGCTTTTCTAAGAAAGTTATTAAGGAATTTGCAAGTAATTAAAAATAACTTTCATTTGATACGCGAATTAACGACGAAAGTGTGTGCGGAGAATGTAGGAGGGGAGATTATTATATCCTTCCAAACACTACTACGCTTCAGCAAGGAATAATTTTTCATGATCTCAACTTATAACTAATAGCTTTCGAGCGGGCGCGCGTATGCTGGAGATGCATATATCGTGCATCGCGTAACATATTTATATCGTTCTTTTATAAATTTAAGTGCACTTTTTATTTATATAATCTTCGTTTAGTATAAAGCTAATAAATACAGATTACATAAATAAAAGTTGCATTTATTTTTGTAGAACAAGATATAAATATGTAATACGATGCATGATTATAAGCATCTTCTGCATACGCGCGCCTGCTGGAAGGACAATATCAAACAAAACTTTGATATCTATCTAGTATTACATACATTTACTACATCTCTTTTATACCAATTGCCTAAACAAACTGACAATATCACAACAATGATACCACAGCAACAGATTATTTATACCTAATTACTCTGACGGAATTAAAACACTAGTTATGTGTTTTTAATCACACTTGAAAGAATGTTTGACCATGGAAAATCAACGTAATAAACTATTACTACTGGCTATAGGTTCCTTTCTTGGGGAGGAAGGGGAGGAGAAAAATGACTTTGAACTGGGATTTAAGTTAAAAATCTCCAAGGTTAAAATTATTCGGCAATGATTATCTTTTAGTTAAAGCAAAGAAAAAAATACAACTAAGCGTGAAGTAGAATGGAGATATCTAAATAATATCATAGAAAAAGTGACAAGTTAAATCTATTGCAAAACTTCAATGCTTTCCCCACATCTTATTTCATATCCGATATAGCAATCATGTATTTCTATGCTTTAATGTAGTGGATCTAGAAAAATAAAATCAATTTATTAAATAACATGCATGTAAAATTCTTTAACGAGCTTTATAATTTTTCATTTTCTTTTAAGATAACATTCTGCATAGTCTGTAACAAATTCAAAATCTGCTTATTCAAACCGAACAATTTTGAGCTGTCAGTTAAAAACTTTCAACTGTCAGTTTGACATGATTAAAAACTCTCCTGTGAAGCGATTTGAACAGCAAGTTACGATACGAATTTCACTGTCGTTTAAATCAAAGAAATGTAAAATAAGAACTATAGAAGAAATGAAACCGGAGTTATTAACTGAAATGATTCTAGTTTGTTAAGTCATAAATTGTGTGTGTATAGCCATGAATTTTAATAATTTTGAATGTTTTTGTTATAAAATTCGGTCTTTCTTTAATGTGATTTTTGTGTTTTCGTTCCACAAATAAGCTATTCAAAATATAACAAAATACGAAACAACTCATTCTATAAATGCGTGGCATGCATCTTCGTCTCGTTGATTTTTATATTTGAATTACTTTTTATGATAAACATGTGACAGCATTCATAAAAAGAAATCAAGTGCCTGAAATACCAACAAGTTCAAAGATACGGATAAGCATGATTATGCAACTTCCAGCGTTAGCAGGCAGTAAATTACTACGCCAAGTGCTTAATGACAGAATTTCGATAACCATAGATAAGGGTTCATAATAGTTCATAACGTGGTTTTAAGTCCGCACAACAAAAGAAAACACTCACTCTTTTTATTCGTCTTTTGAAGAAACTATCTTAATAAGAAATTGAAGTATTCATCGTAACTTCGTTATTATTGTTTAAAGAAAATTAAAGATTAATGAATTTCAGCAATAAGGAGACAAACTGATTTCCAAGTAACTAAACATCGTTGAGTTCGATTGATCACACGAAATTTTACGATTATAGATCCTTTTAGCAATTAATTATCTTCTTGGACAAATATATAAAACGTTCTTTTTACAGCAAAATTTAGAACGACGAAACATGTTTTCCATACTTTAAGTTCAATGAACTCGATCTGTATTACGAGAAAGTAATATCTAAACTCTTTGCTTAACTTAATAGAAAATATAACAAAATATAATATAATACATTTAAGACAAGTGATACTGATCAATGTGTATAGAGTTACTGATTTATACTAACATTGGCTTGAAATATTTACAACATCCATGTTATAAATGCATCATAGTAGATTTACTGCATAAAAAACTGTAACAAGTAGATTCTCAAGATAATCATTAACAATGTGAAAATATTAACATCAATAACAATAAAGCAAAATTTCATACGCAGTGAGGAATTTCTCAAAATTAATGAGTAAAAATCTTTTCTCACAGCAAAGAAAAGAAAAATATTTATACTAATAATCTAAAATGAAGCTTTTCATATTCATTGAGTTCAAGGAATACAGATGGTGGATCGATAGAATATAGTGTATTTAAGAATAGATTCCCTATGAAGTTTTTCATAAAAATTCAAATTTAATTAGAACTAAAAAAAGAAGATCAAACTAAAATTTAAAGAATAAATATAACAAAAAGTTTAACTGGAATACAGATTGTTTTTTTTTAAAGAGTAATAATAACTAAAGATAGGGGTGACATTTCATGCAAAATATCTTATTTCTAACTGGAAAAAAAATTTTATACCTTGAGTTAGGTTTCGCTGGAAATCAGATGCTAACTTTATTCCATAAAATATACAAAGTTAAAGAGAATAAGGTATTCAGATTAAATTTAAATTTATTGCTGTATTATTTAAATCCTCTTTAAATAGGGCATTAAACACAAAATTCAGATTCTATCAGGTATTACTGTTCCTAATGGACAAAAGCAGCTAACTGAAATAGTAATAACACATCTGAAACCTGAGATAATTCCAATTTAAAAAGAATTCCATTATGAATCGATCAAAATAAGCTGCTTTTATTAAAAATGCATTTCTGAAATCTTCCATGCAAGATAAAACAAATTCTAAAACAAACTATCTGTTTTATTTTAGAAACATCAAAATATTTTAAGAGATGAAAATTCAACATGAATGCATCACTTAGCTTTGAAATCATATAAAAAATGTAAATTTAATTAAGCTTTCTATGTAAGCTTATTAAAATATAACTGTGAAAAGTATAAATATATAACTAAAGATAATATGAAACAGAACAATTTTTTTTCATTAGACAATAACTAATAATTTGAATCAAGCTGTCAAAATAAGAGTCGACCTAGCTTACATGTAAAAAAAAAATGACAATCATTGTTATAAAAGAGAATATAATTCATACGATACAAATTCATATACAGGGTATTGTGTAATATAATGAACATTCACACAACAAAAAAATGCTAACTATCTTTTGAACTAAAACAATCTGTCTGTTAACCATTAAATTATGTTCTAATTTCACTAATTTATTTTTTGAAGACAAAATTTACTAAACTATCACTTCAACTATCACTTAAAATTATCATTTACTACAAGTTTATTCAATTTAAATTTTTTTTCTAACCCTCCGATAAGCAAGTGGGGTACTACTATACCATAATAAAATTCAAAATGCATTTCTAACAAAAAAAATGAGCTCTTTTCTCTTTTTGCTAAGAGAACTTTTTGTAAATGCCTTTGCCAGTCTTAGGCACATAAGGTATATCTATAAAAGTGTTTACCTGGATTTAAGACAGGTTAAAGTAAAGTTTTATCAGAACCCTTAAGTTTATTTGTAAGAACACAAGAGTACAGATAAGAAATATTTTTTTTTTAAAAACTAAAGATTATAAACTAAGAAATATATATTCACCAAGAATAACAGGATGAAAATTACAATTATTTACATTTATAAGTCTTAAAAAGTTTGAATTATATGCATTACATTTTAGAAAAATGTTAAATCACGAGTTTTATTTTCTCATGTAATACAAAAATTGGCATAACATAATAAATAATACAAACTACTACTATTAGCAATAGATCAATATATGTTAGCTAAAAAAAAATCTATAAGTTGTATAACTAAATGCGCAAACAAAACTAGCCTACTTGAAATTTTTACATCTGAACAATGTAAAATGAATTTTTATAATTAGACGTACACTGAAAACCGATACAATCATGTATGGACTTCAAACTATATGAGATTCTTCAATAATTATAACTTGAATATATAACATTAGCAGAAGAAAGCTAAAATACTTAAATAGAAGTTTGATTTTATAACATGTATGCAACAAGTTTCAATATCACTCTTTGCAAGAAATAAGTAACAAATTTATAAAAAATGCAAGTTAACGAACTATAGACAATATTATGAAACTAAATACCTTAAATAAGACATAAAAGTTTATTCAATCAGTATAGTTGAAAAATTACAGATATAAAAGTACTAATTTTAATATTTTCCAGAGATGAAAAGAACATCACACATTAATAATTTATCGAAATAAGCGAGTATAATTTTATAAACACCACGAGCAAAAATATCAGTTCAGCAAAATAAGTTATATGGCATATTAACAACAAAAGAATTAAAGTATTTAATTTCTTTTTATAGTAAAACTGAAATGCGACTAGAAGTTAACAAATGGACATTAACAATATACACCTTAAGTTTTTCAAAGGAAGTTAAATATGAAAAACAAATTTACACCATAGAACATGTTTCATACATTTAGCTGAATTACATTATTTCAAGTAAAGAACATTTTTTTTTCATGCAAATGTCTCTTTTTATCTTATGAAAACATGACAGCACATCTACAGACGATTTACCCTAAACACCTCTTTATTAGCACAAAAAGATAAATATATTGTTTCATGAACATTTACAGATGAGATTTTACTGAAAATTACAATTTTTCTTCAACAGAATTCAGTTCGCACAAGATTAAAAGAAGCTTTTGACTACTTAATGTTGATAATGCAAAATATGTAATCATAGAATGCATAAATTGTCAGTTTGCAGTTTTTTAGCATAGAATAATTAGAAATTTTGAAAGTTTTCACATGAATATGATAAAATTTGCAAGATAATGGAACAAATGATTTAGCAATGCAAAAGTAGTGATACAATAATCAAAAGTCTTGATTTCTATGTTAATAAAAGTTCTACACTCACAAACAGTGCATTTTCTTAAAATTGACAATTACAAAAAACGACATATAACAAAAATTGAAGGCAGAATCGGATAACGCCTCCAAAATTTCATTTTACAGCATTTAAGAAACTATAAGCTAATCCTGAAAAGGACATTGATATTTTAGAGTTAGTTAAGAAACAAGAATGTAGTTTATTTGCAGTGCTAAACAGAAGTTTATTACTGCAAATTAACTGCTATATAGTTAAAGAAACATGTACATCATATTTAGATACATAACATTTAAAGTTACTTCACAATATCATAAGTTTTCTTTTTCTGAGTAAAACCCTATTAAATCAACTTAAAACTTTATGCAGTATCATCACTGTTATCTCAAAATGAATACAAGATTATAAATTTATTTATCTTTAAACATCCAACAATTCAATACATTTTTTGACAACAAATAGGCCTTTAAAAATAACACCAAAATCTATCTACTATACTTCAATCTCACAGTAAGTTACAGTAATGAAAACCAATGATATATAGCCAGCAACACTCTGACATTAATTTTGTCACAAAACATATATAAATAACTAATTTTGTACATGACATCTTAAATATTTTTAAAGTTGCATGTTAAACCAACTGTACTCATCAGGAATTTGTAGATTCGAACTGGATTTTATTAAATGTATTGAAGAAAGTATTATTTTAATTAGATAAAACACTATGATAACACACCGGCAAATGAAAATAAAAATTATTTAGATGACTAACGTTAGATCAACCTGTTTTTTCAGATAACATTCCGATCTACAATCTCCAACTTATTTGACCTCCTAACTTGTCGTCAACGAAAAACGTTTTCCTTTCTGTTTATAAAAATAAAAATCTAAACAGTAGAAAATTTGATTCTAATAAAGAACTGAATCGAAGATTAACAACATTATTTAAGAAAGCTTTATTTACAAACAAGAAAAATTTCAAATTGTTGGACAAATCAATGATAACCATAAATAATTAACAAAATGTAAAACAGGAAAACTCTCAAACTATAAAGAAAAATATTTGTTCATCAGTTAACAGTCTCAATATTATGGCACACTTGTTAAGAAACAGAACAGTATCAATTTACGTTAAAATGTGCAGATGTTTTAACTAACACAGTGAAAGGCCATGACATCAAAATCGCTAGCTTCAAGAGAGGAAATTCTAAAAAAACATGAAATCTTAAACTCGTACTAAAAGCAACACATAACACAGACCCTACCCAATAGATACCGAGTTTATTTTTCACGGATCCCTTTTATTCAAAATCGTCGGTCAACATGCCTACAGAATTTGTAACATTATAAACAGTTCATCGCACCTAAGTCAACGGAATCGTGAAATAAAAATGCATAAATACCTTCTCTAGCCTTCAAGTAGACCGTATTAGCAACAATATTCTCTAATTCCATTAGTTCCAGCGTGGTAAATCCAAAGAAATTGGGTTCGCTAAGAACCCACCGCAGCAGCAAGCAGAATTGAAGAAACTAAACTCGCACAACCGTACGTTCGCGAGTTACGAGGAGATATGCCTTTACGGAATACACTGCACTGGTACGGATAAATCTAAAATGGCGAAACAGGGCTCCTCTGAGCATTCACGGTTCCGTTCGCTTATTGGCCGAGATAACAGCATCCCCGGAGCGGACTCAGGAAGCGCTGGAGATTTTACCGGATTCAGGGAGGAGACTCGCGATTAGAAAAATCAACACATTATTTTTTTCACTTCAAGCCTGTCTAAAAAGTTGAAGTATCTATTTGAAGTGAATGCCTTAATGTTGTCAGCAATAAAATTGTCTCTCGAGTTAAAAGGGGATTCGATTTTTTAAAAATATTTTTCTCTTTCGATCTCCTCTAGTCCTGAGATTTAATATGATGAAAATCCCTTTTTAGGGGAGATGATGAAAAAAATATTTACTAAAAAATCAAGTATCCATCTAAAGTGAATGTCTTAATGTCGTCAACAATAAAATTATCAAGTTAAGTCATTTCATTTTTTTTTTGCTTCATCTGTTTCTTTCGTTTCTGGAGCTAAAATTTAATTTGAGAAGGATCCCTTTTTATGGGGGAGAAAAAAAATATTTGCATTTATGGGCGGGTGGATAATGGGCAGGAGTCATTGATCAAAAGCTTTTATTAGGTGTGTGTAAATTTCATACTGTGGCATAATTATATAATCTCCGGGAAGCGGATGAAAGGGTGAGCTTAAAGCATTATTGCGAGTAGTATAAACTCTACTAAGAGGGGGTCATATGAAAAACTTTTCACTCATTTGGGGAGGAGTCTTTAAAACATTTTAAAATGCACTATAAGTTATGAAATATGTACACTTTAAAGATAAATATGGTGAATAATTTAAAATGCTTTAGAAAATCGTCTAAGTTAAAAATAAAAAAATTACATTGGAATATTTTAAAACAAGGAAAGATTTTAGAGATCATGTTTTATTTACAGTGTCATTAATTATAAATATTTTAACATCGGTGTTTCAATAAATGGATGCACTCTCTCAGAATATAGCTTTTTTTTCTTTTTTTATTCGCTGAAACACTTTTTGTTTAGCGTTCAGTAAAAACATTAATTTTTTCTCCTTTAAAGCATTTTATTCATAATTTTCTCAAAAGGGCAAGCAACCGCACTAGATATTTTTACAATGTTTTAGATTAAGCATAAGTAACGTTTTATATGCATCTTGAGTAATGAACCTGAAATAATCTTTACTATCAATTAGATTTAGAAATGTGAGAAAAGTCGTAACTTTATTTATTAATTTTTTTAATATCATAACCATGCTGTTGTTGGCTAACTGAAATCAACAACGAATGAAGAGGCTGGCGTACAACTGAAAAGCTTAATTAAATTGAAATAATCTGGGTCTTTATTAAAAATTGATTTTAAGCCATGTAAATTTTTAAATCTTTGTTTTAATGCTGATATCGTTGGATTCTAAAGCATTGTGTGTCTAATATCTTTCTTACACTCCAACATTTTTGTCAAACATAATTTACCCGATAATTCCCTTTGTGCGTTTTATTCCGTATTCTTTGAGTTTTGTCTTCGTTTCTACTGCAAAAATTTTGCAACTAAATGTCAATTATTCTATAAATTAATCAATATTTTCTCTTAAAGAAAAAAATGTCAAAAGTAAAATAGATTTTGAAGTCTCTATCATGTGATCCGTAACGATGAATCCGCACATATTGAAATCATCCATCAAGCTTCAATTGTACAACAGAGATCTATGGATATTACTGATATGTATTCAGGTCATGCTGACAAATATTAATACTTCGAGAATCGATATGAAATATTTTTATGGAACGAAAACTACAAAAATGTGATTTGAGACAGGGCTTCTTAAACTTTTTTGATTCATGACACCTTTTCATCTGCAAAAATTTTCATGGCCCCATTTTCTCCCCTCCCCCAATTTTTTTTATTTTTTATTTGTCTATCCCTAGTTTAGGAGAAACAAATAAATGTAGAAAGTGAAGCATTAATCGTGTGAGGTCACGATCCATAGTTTAAAAAGACTTGTTTAACCCTATAAGAACAAATAATATAAATTTATTTTTAAAATTTCCTATTCTGAATCAAGGATTCTAAATTTTCACCAACTCTTATTTTTCTTTTCTTTTCTTTTATTACTGACACAAAATAATTGTAACAATATACGGAAAGAATTGGTTCGCGCTATTCGTTTCAAGTTTCAGGGTTAAGTAATCAAAGTAAAATTCTGTAAATTAAATTGCGTTCAATATCTGAGTTCCTGCTAGATCTGAAGGTCTAATTTCAGATTCGAGCTGGATTTCAAAAGTTAGGTCTGTTCGTGACTCATCTGTATAAAATTTTGCTAATATTAAAATTATTTTCCTTTAAAACTTTTGGTTAAAACTCGGTTATTTAACCAAAAAATTTATAATATTGTTTTCTGTTTTCAGTCCCTCTGCTAATTTCCAACAGTTAATGAGCAGTCTTGCCAAAGCCTTTGATCAGCATTTTTAAAAAAGCTAGGATGATTCCGCTTAAGATAATGTGTCAAACTTCGATTCGTTTGAGAAATTCGAATTATGTTAAACAACGCAACCAAAAATTTGATAAAAAGCGATATGTATGAGATAGGATTTTCTCCCTTTTTAAAAAATAATTAATGCAATCCAATAACTTTAAATAGTTCCTCGATCAAAAATATTCCTAGACTACGAATAACGCCGGTTTTTAATATTATTAATAATTTTAATTAACTCTAAATATTCTCTGGTAAACCAAAGCCTATGTTATAATGTATCATTCGTTGTGACCTGAGCATTAACCATACATATATTTTTAGGTCTGATTGCATCTTTAAACTGTGCTTTGAAAATATGTAACAGAAGATATCCTTCATTTTGAATAATTAATCATTTTTTATCATTCATTCGGCGACATCTGGTTTGGTTAAGTTTACTATGAATACGTTAGCGTCCAATTTCAAAGCTACAGGATATCTATTTCGGGACGAACCTCACAATTTTGAATAGTAGTCAGATGATGAGGACGACACCTTAGCCGCAATTCCCTTCTCCAAACCTATGGTATCTGAGATGATATATGATTATTGTACCCACTATTCTTCATATATTGAGTGGGTTTATTAATATTTCTCCCAACATTCTCAATTGTATTAGAAGAGTGTCTGCTTCATGCTTGGAGGATCTCGAAATCAGAAGATCTACTGTCTACAGGGTTCCTTAAATCTGTGAAGATCTGTGATTACACTGGCAACAAAATACATGATTAAAAATCAGTATCATGGGACTTTGTATAGTCCCTCTCGTTTTATTTATTTTTTAACCCTTTCCCGGCCTGTTATGTCATTTGGTATCAGCAAAATAATCTGCTTTGCTACGCATTTCTGCTTTTAATTTGTGCTGGAGAGGATTTGATGGAACCTAGATGACATCATGACTTGGATAGAAATTAATGATGAATGAATTTTAATTAATTGATTAATCTAGGTGGAATTAATTAATCTAGATTTATGTAATTTTTAAAATCTGGAATAATTTAAGCAGAAGAGGGTTTTAAAAAACAGTCGATATAATTTTAAAACATCAAACACCAATGTACCTTGGAGTTTCGCCACTCGGAGTGAAGAGGAAATCCAATTTTTGTTAGATAACAAGTGCATATTCATGAAAATAATAATTTTATTCATCTCTTAAAATATGAGACCCTCAACTTAACCGCATTCGTCACCACCATTAGCTATACCACCGCTTATCAGAAATCATCTTCATTATCTAACCGCCATTCTAAATTATGATGTCCAATCCGAATATCCCGAGGCGAAAGATCAAGTCGGACGTCTAACAGATCTCAACATATAGAATGAAGACAACTACGGACATAACTCAATCGCTGAATTATGTATATAACATGTATAATTTATATTATAGTTTGATGGCATTGCAATTTTAGTAGAAAGCTTGGCAGAAAAACCAGTTTAACTTTAAAATAGCAATATAATTATCATTATATTTCGTCAAAATTGCACAGAAAAATCGAGAAAAGGACACTGTTTGATTCGAATCCCTGTTAGGAAATGTCGTAAACGTATAAGTAACCAAGAGGAAAGATACATTAAATGCTTATAAATGCACACGAAAACATACAGCAAAAAAGGAGTATATTGTCAGATTAAAGGGTCATAAGTAGATAAGAAATAATCCTATTTCCAAGTACTACAGATCGGATTTATTGAGTGGGGAGGAAATGCTAATACGATACTCAAATCTGACATGTTACAAGAGCCTTAGGAAGGGGGAGGTGTTAAAGTTAGCCTCGTCTGAAGAGTTCTGTTGAAATTGTGAAATTCAGATTCGACAGAAATTTGACTCAAAAGTAGATATAGCTAGAAATATTTTGATAATCACCTCTTTTGCTTCTGTTTTTAAACAGGAATTAACTTATAAGAAATTGCAGCCAAAAGTCATGATCTTGTTTGTCGTTGGTTCGTTTTCTTTCCTCGTTTCTTGGTGAAAAGCAGATATAGCTAGAAATATTCTGATGATTATTTCTTTAATTTTTTGTTTTTAAACGGGAATTAAGTTATAAGAACTTGCGACCAAAATGATGCCGTCGTTTGTCTCTGCTACGAGTAAAACAGCTAAAAGGCTTTTTTTAAAGTTTTCGAAAGATTATTAGTACCTACAATGTCAGCATAAAGAACCGTCTTTACATACTTCAATTAAAAAATAACTATCAATATATGTCGGAATATAAAAAACTACATCTTTTATTTCCTGAGTAGATAGTCTTGAAGCAATTCAATTTAGACTTAATTGATTATTGAGCATCATCAACGAAGTTCGTAATTCTATTTATCTTGAAGTCTCGCGTGAAACAAAAATTCTACTGCTTTACAATCAGAAATGGTTGGATTTAAATGGTTGTATCATGGATTGATGAAAGGAATAATGATACAGGCCATTCTCCCTTTTACCAAACAGTACTAAACTTTCCCTACTTCAAATTTAGAAAAACCAATTACAGTCTAATTAATCCAACTTAGTATTGGAGAATTTAATCCATCATTACATAGGAAAGGGCTTACCCGAAAAACGTTCTACATGCTTGTGGGTTGTAAGGAGGAGTTCCTATGAGTAAAAAAAAAATTCAAATTAAATCCGCTACTTTTGTATGGAAAGAAGAAAGGAACAACGACATCATTAGTAATGTAAAAGTCTACTTTTTAGCTAAGCAAATAAAATAAATCTAACAAAATAAAAATTCGTCCCTTTTATAAATGTTACTTGTCCATGTTTAGATAAATCAGCAATCAGTTTCGGCAGGAGATAAAACTATAAAGATATGAACTTTTTCTCCCAAGTAAGTTTACAAATCTGTCTCGATTTAACAAACACGAATAGTCTTTTTAATAATACAAACATCTGGTGTCTGCCGTTACAAGAGTTGATTAAAATAAAAATCATAAATTGAAATCGGTTCGGAAATAATCTGAAATATGATAGAAGGCAGTGACGGAGGAAGAAGAGGGTGAATTCAATCAATCAAACAAAATTGATGCACCACTGAAGTTTATCTTGCTCTTGATTCATAGGTTGGGTGAATGCACCATCAATATGACCATTCTAAGATGAGTCAGCTTCTTTATTTACTCTTACGCAATAGGACATTCAAACAAACATAAAAGTTTTAGTCTTTCAGAATTAGCAGGCTCGTTAAAAGGGATAAGGAATTTGTTTCATAATAGAATCTGTAAATTTAGTTTTTCTTTACATTAAAATTATTACAAATGAAAAAAAGCTTTAATTAGTAAAATAAAAATTTAGGAGAATGAGTTAAAGTTTTTCTGGTTCGCTGAACTGCTGTCGATATGAAAAATAAATCAGTTTTTCACTTGAAAAAATTTTGTCTTTGAGGCAGTTGAATCCTATGAAACCTTCTTTAAATAGTATATTAATCTATTTTCATGTATAAAATATCTATCAATTAAAGAGAAATTGAATTCCTTTGTTTCACACTGAAGAAAATGTATCTTTTTGGTTGTAAATTTTCTATTAAATTGGGCAAGATTATGCTCATTAAACTTATGAAACAATTATTGGCACGGTATACGGAAGACTCTTTTTCCTCCAGATTCTAAGTTTGAACTTTTATTAATTTGTATATTTTCTTACGAAATGTATTTTCATTATATCTTTTGATTTATCTGTGTCGTTTTATTGGTGTATGCATATTCCCATCCCCATTTACTGAGATAAATAAATCTTCCAATATTATAACACTACTTTAGATGACTCATTTTATTTTGTTTACATCAAAATATTTTCAAATTCCGCAACACAATCAGGCCCTATAAATCATTCGGACGTCAAATTTGGAATTTTAGCAATCCAGAAAACGATTCTTCAGAACTTACTCTTTTGAAATGGAGCTTCTGCTTGAAAACACTTAGAAAATGTGAGTCAGAGTGATGCATTAACAGAAAATTGCTTCCATCTCAGGAAATAGTTCCAAGAGAGGCTGTGAATGAATACGAGTCATTCATTTGATGCTGTTAAATCCATGCCATTTAAAATAAATGTCGTTATTTTATCTAAACAGCATGACTTCTTCCTGCCCTCCTCTTCGAAGATATTTATTCAAATAATGACAACTGTTCCAGATTACATCCATTTCGCCCAAATGCTTCTCTCTTTCAGAATAGCCTTTTTAACACTCTTTTTATTTGCATTTCCCTCTCCTACTCTCTGAATAGCGTTTTATTTTTTGTACGTGTGTGGGTTTCAGTTTGTTTATTCATTTTTAAACATTTTTCTTGAATAAATTATTACTGTTTAGGACACTGATTCTCAACCTTTCTTTAGTTGGGAATCAGTTTTATGCGTCAGTTTTAGTCACGACCTTCCTTCTAATGATTTTATTGAAAATGTACTCCTTCTAATGAATTTTGAAAAATTAATGCAAAATATATTTTGTGTAATTTAATATATTGAACTATTTTGAGAGTGATTAAGGATGTATTTGAATTAACAGAATGTATTTTTCTTATTTAATTTCTATTATTATTATTTTTTTTTAATTCGAAGCACCCCCTCCTATCATTTCGCGCTCCTCCAAGGACCTCCCAGGTTGAGAAGCACTGTTTAAATTATATGTGTTGGGGCACTAAACCCAAATTTCACTTATGATATTCAAAACAAATCTAGGAATAATTGAAACAATATGAGTTGCTATACATCAGTAATTGTCATTATAAAAGTACTTCATTAGAGTATTTTACTACTATACAATAAAAGTTAACAACGCGAAGTATGGTAGCGGGTAGAGCAGAATCTCAGCTTCGTGATCGAAACATAGAGGGCTTGATTCTCTATTCCGTCGAAGATAATTTTGAGTGGGAGATTGTATTATACGTCAAATCTCTTATATACCATCGAACTGTTGTGCTTGTTGTTGTTGTTTGCAAAGTTTGATGACGCAAGAGCTATTTTTTGGCCAAAATGAGTCAAACATATGGTTAAAAACAAACTGCTGTGGTGTGAATAGTTTTTTATTGTTCACTAAAGTGTCCTCTTTATAAACTAATCATCAATAAATAATAAAATTACAAGGCATATTTCTCGTGTATTTTTAAAACGGGAAGCTACATAAGATGACAAATCAAGTCTTTGGCAATGACTTTCCGGCTATTCACTAAGGAGATTCCTCAGGGCACTCCTTCTTACTCATCCCTTTCTAACCCCCCCCCCCCAAAAAAAAAGAATTAATATACCTTAAAAAACATGTGACCCTACCAGTTGTGGCACTTCATGAGTTGGAGAGAAAAATAGTTATAATATTTAACAACTCAGACTATTTTTATTTCGACTTTTAGAATGAAATATGTTGGAATTTGACTTGAATTACAGAAAAAAGGATAAAGTTATAAAGATAATTTAATATAGCACGAAAAGATTTCTTCTTTGTGCTTTGTAGTAAAGATTGGTGTACATAACTGAATTTGTTGTTCAAAAATTTTATCTACATATAGGAAACAATGTCAAATGTTTGCAAAAAATTTTATTCCCAAGAATTCATATGGCCGTAAACTTTATTAATATTCACTCGATATAGTGCATTTTACTCGCAATTCAGCTGCATATATGAAACAAATTTGAACCGTTTTTGTTTAAGAGCGTGCAATTTTCTTGAAATTACGCTGTTAACACAAACGTGGAGAAAAAGTTTATGTATACAAAAATTGTTCATTTCAGAGACTTTTCCAGCCTTCTTAGATGAACACCGAACATGTGAAAGGTTCATGTGGAGCTGACCAAAAGAAATTCGAAAAATGGAAAATATAAACTTATGTGTCTCCATTATTTAACCTTAACTAAATTTCCGAGATTCAACGCCATCACTCTGTAGTACAGTTTTAAACTGGGCCACTCATTCGAAATATTTCTCATATGAATAAAGCACTCATTCAAAAATTGAATATACCATTGGGGGCCGCGGGGGCCCAGTAGTAAGGGCTGGGTGCTGCTTCGGGGCCGGAGAGTTGCAGTGGACTCGTGCATATGGGCCTGCTGCATATTAAATCATACGTAGGGAAGGGGGCCAAACGTTCTCCCTCTTGTGTAATGCGGAAGCTTGGAGAGGGAGGTGCCAGCTCAAGCGTCGTCCTTGTCATCTGACCGCGGTTCAGACTTACGAAACCAGTACCAAAATAGTCCTCGTGTTGTTTCAAAACGGGATTTCAATATAACTAAACTAAAATCAATATTCTATTGTTAATAAGAGGATTTTGTGTACTGAAATGGATATTCTGTATACAGATATAAATCTACTTGCGGTACAAATTTTGAATTCAACAAAAATTTACAAGACCGAGATGAGATCAAATTTAGATAACATGAAAATTCTTCCGGCTCATTCACAAATCCGAAATCGCTGTTCTTAGAAAATGGAGCTAACATGATTAAGAAAAAGTCAAACAGAATTTCATGTGACGTTCTACCACCGGACATTATCTGATTTCTTTATCATGTAAAGTACATTTAATGATAATTCTTTGCTTGATTAAACGAAAATGTCCACCGATAAAAGTTCAGAATTATTTACAATGCTCTAGAAAGGGAAATAACTCAGACATATAGTAGCCATCTGCAATCTTGATATATTACAGAGATGATAAATTATTGTAGCCTATTTGGTGAAAATCTTTGACGTTCAGTAATGAAGCACTTGGTCTGATTTCAAGTATAAATTTCAATTTAAATATAGATTAGATTGTGGCACGCTGTAGAAGTAACGTCGCCCAGACGTAGACGTTGGGATACCGCCGACTATTTGAAATCAATCCCGAATTTATCAAACACTGGACAGATTTAGTAATTTTATCAGCTGGTTAATTATTGACACTGATTGTAATCACTTTTCTCGTTGAAGAACTCGATTTTTCTATTAACAAGTCAGCTGAAAACTATCGAATGATGAATTAAATTATGATTTAACCCTTTATATCCTGAATTAAATTACAAGCAACAGAAAACGTTAACCGATAAAAGGTCAGAACTATTTACCATGGTCTGAAAAGGGAAATAATTCAGACATATAGCAACAGTGGCAGCCATCTGCAATCCTGGTATATTACAGAGACGATAAATTAATGTAGCCTATTTGGGGAAGATTTTTGACGTTTAGTAATGAAGCGCTGGGTTTGATTTCCAGTATGAATTTCAATTTAAATATAGTTGATTAGATGGTGGTACGTTGTAGAAGTAACGTCGCCCAGACGTAGACGTTGGGATACCGCCGACAATTTGAAATCAATCCCAAATTTATCAAACACTATAAAGATTTAGTAATTTTATCAGCTGGTTAATTATTGACACTGATTTTAATCACTTTTCTCGTTGAAGAACTCGATTTTTCTATAAACAGGTCAGCTGAAAACTATCGAATAATGAAGTAAATGAGGATTTAACCCTTTATATACTGAAATAAATTACCAGCAAACTTTTAATTATATTTTTGCATCAGTAAATAAATTTTGGTGCAAAATAACCCCCGAAAGAGGAAAATGTATTTTAATTAATTAAATTAAATTAAATTAATAATTAAACTAATTTATTTTCTGCCTTCAGTTGCCATCTATTGCCTGCTGTGAGAACTACACTCTTCGTGTTCTTGTGAGTACCATCAGGAAAAGAGGCCATATTATGAAGATATAACGTTTGATTAAAGCGGTGCTTTTAAGTACCATCGGGTATAAAGGTTTAAGTTAAAAGTCTGCCATGAGTTAGAGTTATAAAAGAGTCAAAGTTTTTATTTACTCGTCTGCCATACGTTTCAAATCAACTTAGATTTCTTAATAATTAGCGAGTTTTTCATTCTTTTAAAGAAAGTCGAAACTTCAATTTCAAAATAAAAGGGAAACACAGTTAAAAAGTAAGAATGGAATATTTAGATCCTATATTTAGTTGCTAGAATTTGCAGAAATGAAGAAAACTCTAGTTAGCCCTTTTAAAATATTATAAACATATACAAATTACAAAATATTCTGATTTTATTGAACAGTACGATACAGTATTCACTTTTAGAGCAGAATTATTTCAAAAAGGAAAGAATTATAGTGAGATTTATATAATGCTTTAATGTCATTAAAATATTGCTTATTCGTCAGAGATTCCAAATGCGAGGAACATAACCTCTCTTCTCACTAAACAAAAGGCAAGAAACAGAATCAATATAGGTAGAGCATACTTCAATAGGCTGTATAACGCATCCATCCTTTTTCTCTTGTCTCTGAAAAAAAAATCCTCATCTGAAGCAGCGACCAATGAGCTTCAAAAGAAATTTTTATTGTTCATATATTGTGCAAACCGTCTTGTTAGGTTCTATTTTCTTTGAGTAGAAATGTAAATAAACGACCTCTTTCAATCATATTTTACGAGATTCCCTCTTAATTACTTTTTGTTCGTGAGTTCTCAGTGACAGTCTTAGAGGATTTCGAATCGAAAAACGTGGCATGTCCTGATGTGTGTGAAATACCTATCAAGTCTGATAGTGACCAAAGAATCACAAAATATCCAAAGAGGTTTCTGAAGACGGGTGTCAGCAGAGGAATCATATTCATTGTCTGACATGGCTTGAAGTTACAGAGTCTGACTTATTATATTTCCTGTTTATTGAAAACTGTACCTTTAATACTACGAATCAGATCAATTCAAACTAGTCTGTTTGCATTTCGGCAAAGCAGATAACTGAAGAACTAATTATTAATAGAATGGAAATAACAAAAAAAAAACCTGAATTGTCACCTTAAATCGATTGAAGGCTACCCTTTAATCCAAATGTAAACTTAATTCACATCTTAACGAAATCTGATTCATCATCGTTGTCAAAAAGTGAATTTCTGTACATAAACTACTGGAATGCGATGAATATTTTTTTTAATTTTTCCAGTATCTACTATTTGCTAACTAATTAAGGATTTTGTGAATCAATGAAGGTATGGGAAATATTTCGACCCTACGAGATGCATATTCTTTTGACAAAACAGGGAATCTGATTCATCATCGAGGTCAAAAAGTGAATTTATGTATATAAACTACTGGAATGAGATGAGTAATTTTTTATTTTTCCAATATCTACTATTTGTTAACTAATTAAGGATTTTGTGAATCCATGAAGCTCTCTGAAATACCTCGACTCTACCAGATGCACCTTCTTTCGCTATGAGGACTTCTTCTAGCATCATGGCGCAATTTGGCTTCGGTCCCTTCGAACTTGGTAGAAAGGGAAGCGTTGGTGTAGTTCTACCCTAATGAACCTAATGCGAGAATGGGTGCTCTGGAAAGCAAACGAGTATCCAACACAGAGTAATGAAGAAGTTCCAATCTTCTTCATTACTCTGTGGTATCCGAAGAGAACCTCCGTTCTTTCTTGAGCTGCTCGACGTAATTATGTCACGCCACTTGTTTTCAAACGAAATATGATAAACTAAGAAAAGAAAATCGCAAAAATTGAGATATAATATTTTACCCGTAGCACTGTTTATTATTATTATTGATTTTTATTACATTTTACTTTGAAACTACTTTAGTTGAGGATTTTTTACTTAAAAAACAAAAAAATGACAAGTGTAATTTATAAGACTAGAAAAACAAAATGACGCATTAAAGGAATTGCGCAGTGGGAGTTTTGGACAAAGCTTCTTAATTGGACGCAGTTACGCAACATTTTTATGGATTTCGAGCTCTCTATTGAAAACGGTACCTAATTGTGTAGAGCTGCTGTGCTAAATCGAACGAACTGCAATCCGTTGTTCAACAGACTAATTTTAATCATAAAATTAATCTTGAAAAATGCAGAATTAAAATTTCTCTGTTATGTTTTGGAAAAACAGTTATATATCTAAGGCCCGGTGCACACCAACCGATTTGTGTCGTTGAGAAGTAAAATATAACAATAGTAACCCACGTGCCCCCTTTGTATCTCCACAGGGGGAATGGGGGTTCCTATTGTTATATTTTACTGCTCAACGACACAAATCGGCTGGTGTGCACCGGGCCTTAATGTTAAGTTATGCAACGTTTATATGGGTTTCGAGCTCTCTATTGAAAACTGCGCCTAATTGTGTAGAGCTGCCGTGCAAAATCGAACAAACTGCAATCCGTTGTTCAACAGGCTAATTTTAATCATAAAATTAATCTTGAAAAATGCAGCATTAAAATTTTTCTGTTATGTTTTGGAGAAACAGACATATATCTAAATGTAAAGTTTGGAATTGATCCCCCTCAGTGTAACTGAATCCAAACTAACTGGTCCTGACTTCAAAGTCACTTAGTATAATTCTGGGAGTCGTGAATAGTTTGACAGCCTGCGCTTTTGTCAGAATCTTCAATAATAGTAATCAAAAATAGTTTAAAAAACAGTCTTCATTGAGAAATATCCTTGAAAATTATTAAACAACTGTTTTATTTTTTAATAAATTAATATTAATGGTTTATTTCCGTGGCGCATTTTATTTTTCTATATATTTTCTCTATTTTTTATATGTAGCATCACGAAATGACTTTTCAGTAAAAAAAAACTGGATAATTGTTTTTAACACCGAAAGCACGTCACAAGTGAAAAAGTTAGAAAACTTGTGAGGAAAGTTCTTATAAGATTAGATGAAGAAGTAGATCTCGTAGATTCTTTTGTTTCAGTACTTAACATGGAATCGTGAAGTTTGTCAATGTGCTCAGATCATTTGCAATTAGTTCATCTTAACCAAACATGCACAAGTGCGATTTTTGTATTCTCCTAATATTCACATGAATGCGACCCCTTTCCTTCGAAAATTCCACGACAAGGTAAATTGAGTTGGTTTTTTCTTTCAATCCTGTTGAATTGCATTTTGATGCAAGATATATACAGAGGAGTCCTACACTGTAAAAAAAATCCCGTAAAATTTACGGTTTTAAACTGGCAGCTGGGTTGGTTGTGCAAAACCGTAAAAGTTACGAAGTAAATCCGTAGGCACAACGGTTTTTTACCATACAGGAACAAGTTTTTCCCGTAAAAGTTAGGAAGTAAATCCGTAGTCACAACGGCTTTTTACTGTATGAAATCAAGTTTTCTCCGTAAAAATTAAGTCATCGAAGTAAGTGACGTCTTCGACTGAGTTGAGTTGTTTTTCTCCTTCTGTTCGAGTTGAGTTGAAATGTGCTGATGTGTATTATCAATTAATCAAGGCTTAATTATTAATTTCAATTAGTTTAATTAATATAATTTTTAATTGAACTTACTTGGACGATTTCGATGCAAGATGGTGACAAAACTTCTAACTCCTCTAAGCCGGGGATCGAAACCGCGTTCTTAGAAATAAAAGGCAGTCGCTCTAACCACTAGACCACCGGAGACTTCATAAAATGAAGTAAAAATAATCTATTTGAGTTTTAAAGTCACTATGGCTCTAGTGGCGCCACCTAGTGGTGTAAAAATCAACTATTGCCAGAACACGTGTTTTAAGGTTAGCTTTCATGAGTGACAACAGGTTACTGCAACATGTATAAACAACAGAGAAGATTGAACCCTATTAAAAACATGAAATGAATGCAATAAAATTACATTTAAGAAAAGGGAAAGATATCGTACGGAAAGCAATACCGTATGACGAAAAATAGAATTTGAACTGACGGTTTTAAACCGTTTATGGCTGGAGCGGAAAACGGTGAAAAACCGTTTTGTTAACAAAGCAGCTTTAAACCGTCAAATATACGGAAAAAGTCCGGGGAAAAAACGGATATTTTTTACAGTGTATATACTGAAATTGCCGACTTCAGATAAGTGAAAATCTCGGATAACAGGGAAAGAGAACCTGAGAACCTTAGCCTATACCACGTGTTAAACTTACTAGCTTTCATGATATTACATTTCACGAAAAAAAGAGAAATTATGTGAGCAGCAAAATAATCATCTAGGCTTATCAATGTAAAAAAATATCAATGTGAAAATGTAAAAAAAATGCTGAAATTAATCTATGTCAAAACAGTTAGGCTCTTAAAAAACAGTTTTTAACAGCAAGTTGGTTCAATGTCGATTGATGTTTTCTAGCTTCTAAATCTCACCATCATATGAAAAACACCACGTCCATACTTGCGGCTTGCTCTTGTTCAATGTATTTAAAGGCTGCGTCAATATTGTTAGTATAAGACATTTGAGCAGCCTTCACTTTGCTGTTCTTCAGGCTCATTCATTGAAGCAACTACTCTTTTCCATTTAGTCGATATAATAAAAAAGTTTTAGAAGAAAAACACACATGTTAAAAAAAGCGAAAAACATGCAAAAATAACAGACAATGGTATTTATTACTACGGTGGTCTAATTGGCTTGAAGCTTCCAGGATCTCGAAAGGTATAACCGCGATGCCCTACGAACAGCGAAACAAACATCCTCCTAACAATCGGGCTCTAATGATATCGAAAATTGCGAAATATATTTCTCTATTTATGATTTTTAATGAATTTATGTTCGATATTGCTATAAACGAAATGTTGAATAGTTTAACGTCTGAGAACGAGACTCTAATGTAATTAAATCTTGCTTTAATGTTTCAAACAGGGTTTGCTATTAATTATTAAACTAAAACATTAAAAAAGTAAACAGGTTTCTAATTAATTTTGACTAAAGCCACATTATTACAATGTACATAAAGCTGGTATTGAAAGGTTCCGATAGGTTTATTAAAAGGGTTTATTTAATCAGCCAATATATTCATTGCTTTAAAACTTCGATAATGAATAAAATAATTATAAGGTAACTTTATAACGATACATTACCAAACTTTTCAGTGATAAATAATTAGCTCCAGTTAAAGCTTAGGAAAATATTAGTTTCCGACCTGAACTATCTTTATTTGAACAACACTGCCGAGCTACTAAACAAATTCAATCAGCTTAAATAAAGTTCAACAATGCATTTCTTCTTCAAACGGGCTGCAATGATCATAATTTCCACTCCTAGGGAAGTATAGTTTTTGGAAAGCAGATAGAATACCATATGAATGATTATTGATTAATAAATCGATAAGTTACAAGCAGGCGGCAGAGTTCTCCTACTTCGTTCCTTAACCAAACAATGATTTAATGTATCCGATTAGTAATTTAGGGTATTTCATCAAAGTGAATGGAAAGCGATGGAGAGTCGGAGATACCATTAGAGGTATTCAGGATTCCAGATATTCTTTTTCTCAATGATTTAGAGAAGAAAGTAGTCGGGTCGTTTCTGCTTCAAATAAGGACGAGTTTGTTAGCTAAAAGAGAACTTTTTTCTCTTATTGATGAATTCTTCCTCTGGCCTTTCATTTCTCTCGAATTGGGAGGTTACGTTATTTGATACTGGAATAGGTCAAAGGAAGAAATTCATTTTTCACGCATTTCATGCTTCTTTTTGAAAAATTGTGAAAGAACAAACTTCAATCTTTCTACTTCAAATAAGGACGGAATTGTTGGCTAAAAATAAAGAAATAAATGTGATTTCTGTCATTGTTGAATTCTTTCCTTGGTCCTCCATTTCTTTCGGATCGGGAAGTTAACGTCATTTGATTCTCGAAAAGGTCAAAAGACAAAATTCAGTTTTCACGAATTTGATGCACCTTTTCTGAAAAATTGGAAAGGGACAGGCTTCCGCCTTCTATAAAGCTGAAATTCTTTGATAACTGCAATGACATGGTCAAAAGTTTTCAAACAATTTATTTATCAGTAAAATCTTAGGACCTATCTGTGAAGTCAGTGGCAATTGAAATCTCATCATTTTGAGGCACCTGAACCGGCACCCCTTGCCCAAACTTCCACGCCCCATCAGCGTGTAGACTTTCGACCCAAGCCAATAGATTTACCCAAATATATTGTGGATCTTCGATAAAATACCATCTCGAGCCCACGATAATCTATCCCCGAACCCTAGACACTACCACCAAAGCCACGAAAACCCTTCCTTTTTCTTGCAGCTCATCCATTCCAAGCTCTTACGCAGCCAAACATGGATACTGACCTAATTTATTAATTTTTATAGTTATTTTACCTTTTATATCGCGACGTTGCTTGAAAGCACTGCTTTAATCAAAGACTCATATCTTAGTAATATGAACGCTTTTTCCTGGGGGTACTCACAAGGACACGAAGAGTTAGTTCCGACAGCAGGCAGTAGATGACAGCTGAAGGCGGAAATTAAATTATTTTAATTATTAATTGAATTATTTTAATGAATTAAAAATTCTTTTCCTCTTTCCTGGGGTTATTCTGAACCAAAACTTATCTAATGAGGTAAATATGCTATTAAAATGTTGCTGGTAAATTAATTCAGGATATAAAGAGTTAATATATATAGCGCAATAATCATAGGATAGGCAATTCAACTCAAAAATTTAGTGTAGGAATTTAAATATGAGTTATAATCAATACGAAAATTCTCATACTTTTCAGTGTTACTCCTTATGATAAGCATTGCTTGAATAGACTCGGAAAAGTTCATAAACATAAATTAAAATAAATGCAAATTTGCTAGCCTATTATTTAAATTTTTCAATGAAATATATACGATTACGTTTAAAACAGTTCATACTTACACATTAACTAAGAAAATTGTTATTTCCCTTGTCTTTTATGATTCTTAAAACTTGTTTCCTTTTACATCATATAAGCTTCCTAAAATTTTGTTACGGCTGGCATTTCTTTTCAAATTGTCAGAAAATTAATTAGGTTCATTTAGAGGCATTACGGAAGATTTTATTTAAAAAATAATATGTTAATTAATTAGTGCAACGAACCCAAAAAGAATGCTATTATTTTTTGTTAAGAGTCAATTTTAGATAGATCTGCTTTGAATTCGTGAAACAAAAACAATGCTTGAAATGATATTGCATATTTAACATTATGTCACTTACTGAGAAAAATGATCTTAGAGATCAAAAGATTCGACATTTGAAAGCGGTTCAGAATAATTCTCTAAAAATTTTAGAAAAAGTTTGCCGATAGTATCTCCCCAGTAAATCAAAAGGAATGTTAGATGCGCATCATCTTTGTGTGTGTGACGGAGGGAATGGAATATTGATTATTCTCATGCAACAAAAATAATTGAAAACACTCGAGTCTGTGGGACGTGGGTATACTAAATCATTTAAAAGTCATTTTTATAAACTTTTCATGACCATACGAAATCGAGGCATCCAGTTTAAAAACATTTTGCTAAATTTACCAATCAACGGGAATGAAAAATATTCGAAAACGTATCATTTGCATACGATCTAGAATAATATCTATCACTTTAACCGAGGTAGCGTGGCCGAGTGGTCTAAGGCGCTGGTTTTAGGCACCAGTCTTTCGATTCGTGGGTTCGAATCCCACCGCTGCCAGGAATTTGCCCTTTTTAATCGCTTTGTAAAATAGGAAGAATAACATGTTTTGACGTATAAAGTAGGATTATTAAATTTGCTTGATTAATCAATCTCTTTAAGCATATAAATAACTTTTAATGATTCAAATAACAAGCCTTCTCTGAAAATGCTTTGTAAATCGCTGCATTTCATTGTAACTATCTAAAATAGGATAACACCCTGCTTCGAATTCATAAGAAAACAACACACATACTATAAGACATGTTAACATACTTATAAAAAGCCTACAAATTCAGTATTTAACTGTACCGAACATGAAAGCATTCTAGAGTGCTGACATTTAATCTCTCGACGTTCTAAAGTCCTCATATTACTATGAACTGACGAGAGGCTATTGAAGGTATACCGACTTACATCTACTGCATGTTCGAATGACCTCGAAGGACTTAAGCAAGGCATTTGGGTAACACACAAAATACTTTAATAAGATTAAAAGAACTTCAAATAGAATTAACAAAACTCAAAGGTTAAAAACATGGTTAGCAATGTAGCATACAGGACGAGGCATGTCAGCTGCGGAGTCCAAATGAGAATCGTCTATCTCTGGAATTCTCAAGACTTTATGCCCGCAGGCGCGAAGCTCACGTACAAAGTGCATTTGCCACAATTCTAATGAGAAAGTTTGGTCCTAGTACATGACACCTTCGTCATCCAATCGTGACTTAAAACGAGGAAATCCATTTCACATAGTGCAACTTTAGTATACTTTAAATACAAGCAATCAAATCACAGGAAAGTAATAGAGATCATGTTTTTGGCCATACATTTCAAAATGATCATATATAATGACGAATTTCTCCAAAAGATGAATAAATCAGCGAAAATATTCTATATTTGTAATAAAAAAGGAGATTTAATCTCAAAGAGTTAGGTATATTCTTGGAAGAATATTTTGAGATGAGTATACCTATATTATTTTTACACGTTTACTGAAAGTTCTCTTAAAATTAATCACTGGCCGCATCTCTTTCTTCCTCAATTAGAAACTGAGAAGTATAGAAAATCCTATTTGCTATGATACAGATTATTCTATAGAGATAAATTCCATGTGTCATTCATCGTATGATGGAATAAATCCTTATTTCAGAGAATCAGTCAGTCAGAGAAATTCCAGTCATTCTTGAATTAAAAAGAACAATTGGAAATAATTATAAATGATATTCAGAAGAATTTTTCTATCGACAACCGGACTGTTATGTCCATAATGGGAAAAAATAATTTGCTTGAAATCAGATAAAATATAGGATTCCAAGTATAGATTAATTGAGATATGAATGATTCCTTCGATTCTAATAGTTTAAGTGACTACGAAGGGCGTTCCGCGAAAGTAAGTTTCGCCATGCTTTTTCACCAGGAAGCTTTATTACAATCCGGAACATACAATGGCGTAACAAAATGCAAACTTTTGGCTATTTCTCAACTCCACATATTCGCCACCGACATTGATACATTTGTCGTACCGTGAAATCAATTTCAAGAAACCATCCTGGTAAAAATCGGTGCCCGGCGAGCGAAGGAAGTTCTTCACAGCTTTCAGCACCTCTTCATTGCTTCGGAAGTGACGTCCCGATAGTGCTGACTTCAATGCAGGAAAAGGTGAAAGCCTGACGGGGCAAGATCGGGGCTGTAAGCCGGGTGATCCAATCTCTCCCATCCCAGGCCATGAATGTGTTCTTTTGTGTCCTTTGCTGGGTGGAGTCTTGCATTATCGTCCAAGAACAAAACTCCTCGAGGCTTATTGCCATTTTTACAGTCTTGAGATCAGCGTGAGGTCCTTCGGCACCCATCTTCGCCTTTTTCCTGCATCGAAGTCAGCACTATCGAGACATCACTTCCGAAGCAATGAAGAGGTGTGAAGAACTTCCTTCATTCGCTAAGCACCGATTTTTACCAAGATGGTTTCTTGAAGTTGATTTCACGGTATGACAAATGTATCAATGTTGGTGGCGAATATGTGGAGTTGAAAAATAGCCAAAAGTTTGTATTTTATTATCCCATTGTATGTCTCGTATTGTAATAAAGCGACTTTGTGAAAAAGCATGACGAAACTTGCTTTCGGAACGTCTCTCGTATCTATCTTAATGTGAAATTTAATTCATGGAAAATCATAATTATTGGGAAAAGTTTTAATGAAATTTATCACCGGTTCGTAGGAGATAATTATTTTATTTAATACCAAAGAAACGTGTGATGATTAAAGCAATACAGACAAATTATTATAGGAACACGTTAAGTTAGATATGTAGGCTTCGTGCAATCTAAACCAAAGTATCTTAATATCTCTCTCTCTTTTTCGATAACAATGAAGTCAAATTTTTGCCTCTTTCTCTTCAGAACTTTTAATGGCCACGGTGAGCCCCTGTGACTTAGTCGGTTAAGCACCATAGGTCACAAATCCGAGAATATGCATATAACTAATCAGATCGAGTGGCTTAGTTGGTAGAGCGCCGGCTTTCTAACCTCCCGTCCATACCTGTAGACTCCAAACCCTATGGGTGAGTCGGTGGACGTGGGTTGTGGTTGTGGGCTTTCTAACCTGCAGGTCACAGGCTCTTCTTGGGCCACTACTCTGTATGGCTTATTGTAGGTATGATGATTAGAAGAAACCGAAGGATGACTTTGGCCACGGTAGCCCGGCTGTCAGGCCAAGCTACTTGGTCAGTCGGAGGATCGCACTTTCGGGACCCGATTCCACTGAATATCCGCCTGAAATTATTTTCTACATTCTAGTACACTAATAAAAGCGTGCTTTTTAAAACTTTTTTGAATTAATTTCTTCTTTTTAGTCTTTAATATATTTCATAATTCACTATTCCATTCATTATGGAATCTTGTAATCAATTCTTTTTAATTCATTACCGGATAGCGCATCTCATATTAAATCAAATCGAATTAAAATTAAGCAATTAATTGATATTAAGTTCTGAGAAAATTAAAGCATTGTTTTGTAGTTGGGAATACGCAACTGCAGAGAATTTCAGAGCTTTAGCATATCAGGAAGTCAGTGAAAAATCGATTACAAAATTCTATCTTTACAAACATGAAACAAGTGAAGTTAAATAAAAGCCTTTAAGAAAGACGGAAAACAACCGCAATAAACATCCTAACACTGGAGAAATTATTTTCTGTGAAACTATGGGCCTTAATTAGAGCTGGGAAGAAGCTATTGAAAGTATTGCAATGAGTTGGTGGGCAGAGACCGTTGTAGTACAATTAGATAGTACCACCACTAAAAACTTTTAAGAAGTTCATTGTCACGCAATAAGCGAAAGTTTCAGTTAGAATAGTGTCGTGTCAAAAAGAAAATTCATTTCAAAAGAAGTTCAATGGCATGACATTTATTTCAAAGAAGCTGTTCGTGATAAAAGTAGTTAAGAATCTCCCCCTGACTATATGGTATTAAGCTGAAACTTCTTACTAGTTGAATGATGTGATTGTTACCACATCTCAAAGCAATCTTTAGATATCTATGAGAGCAACTGACTAAAGTGAAGTAAGTATTCGAGTCGGTTCAAATCTGCTGTGATCATCTTTCGAAATAGTTGTTTCTATGCACTCACACTGTTCGAAAATATGGAATACATTTTTAAAAGGCAATAAAGATTTACTAATCAAGTAGCCTTGTTAATATCTTGCAGCAACCATTAAATAACACGTGATAGTTATTTTTCGTTATACGTGAAACGTTTAAACATTTAAATTCGATTAAGTTAGAAATTTTGAATAAGATAAAAGTTCTATTTTGTATAACCATAAATGATACACCCTGCTCTACCTAAACATCCAGGTAACTAAATGATTCGCTCACCGCGATAATAACATGGGTATTGCGGTTATTTTCAAAATGGGTATCAATGGCCCATGCACCAAGGAGGAGCCGAAAGAGGTATGTCCCGTCATCGGAAATGTGACCAACATAACCACATCAGCATTATTGTATCCTCCAGGGAAGCGAGAACCTACTTATTTAGCCGGCAACTTCTCATCCCCATATTTAAGGTTCCCCCAGAGGGATTTTATTTTGTATAAAATATGATAATAGTCAATGTATTTATGAAATGGGTGGTTTAGGTGAAAGTAGTGTTGTATTACAAAGAAAGAGTTACAAATCGAAGCAATTAATTGAAATGTCTAAAGATTCCTCATACCATGAAGGCAAAACTTCGTGTGCGGGATGGTTACCGGTGAATTTAGTACGTTCTCAAGAAGCCCTAGACAAGGCCAAATCCCAAATCCAACGAAATTACTTTACAGTGGGTTGCCAATATAATGTGGACACTTTAAAATTTGTAAATTTTTTCGAATATCTCCCGAAAATCTGCATAGATTTTCTGAGAATTTCGAACATGTAACATGGCTTGAAATCACATTTTACAGCAAGATTCGATAACAAAAGTATTTAAGGAACCGACCAGAAAGTGATGAAGACAAAAAAAAAATTTTGATCTCATCCCGTTCTAATTTCTACGTATCGAATATTCCTTTTAATATTTTTCGACTTAGCAAAACAGTATAGTATAGCTTTGGCTTTAAGAATTATATTGGGCATAGTTTGTTGATCAGAGTTGTGGATGTTATGGTTCTTTCTAAGCATGTCTTTATTGATGTTGGAATTCGGTTGGAAATATGATGTTCGCTACAGATCTGGTATGCAATAAAATCTCATTTTGTTCCCCCTTCCCTTATTTATTAAATTCCTTCCTACCCCACTGATCAAAGAATCCTGACCATCTGCACCGAAGGGAAATAATTACGCCACATACCAAGGCAATGACAACCATGATGCGACATACCAGCCCAATGGCATGCCATAATAGAACATACCATCCCAATGACATACCATTATGCAACGTACCATTTTGCAAACAATAAGCTTGCGCAGATCTTTATTGATGAACACGCACTCATCCTTTCTCAAGTTTTTAATAAAGGTATACAACAAAAATTTAGCTAAATTGCTTGGTGTTTGAAGTCCATGCCAGTTTTTCTAAATATATTATTTTACTGTGGCTTCCGTTTCAGAAGAAAAAAAAATTGGAAAGAAACCGAAACAGTTCTAATCATCTGTTAAACATTAAAAGACAAAAACTGAGAATTAGAGCTATATGCAAAAATGTTCTGGGGCAACCTTTTAATTTTAATAAATGCAACTAGTTTGAAAGAAAGATCGAACTGATTTGATATGGCACAAATGTTCTAATAAAAATAAATAATTTTCGGATGCCATCAATTTTTGGTTTATTTCATCGCAATCGCAAATGCGTGAGATTTCATTTACATTTTAATTCCAATAATTTATTCAATAATAAAAAATTTTATACAAGAGGTTATTCAGTTAGGTTCTATTCGTATTTATGTGATTTCACACGGTTTTGCTTAGCATTTAACTTAGTTATCACGTCTTAGGTTCATCCATTATAATTTTGTTTCCATGGATGTTTTCCAATCAGTGGCGAATTCAGGATTTTGGTCAGGCAGGGGCTGAGGTCATAAAAATTTGGTTCCGTCGTGACCTCTTGGCTTATGTAAGTCAAAACACTTTAACTTTGCTCACCTGACAATAAGAATCACAAGTACAATAATTTCGTTAATTTAATAAAAACACAATGAAATAACTAGTAAAAAAATATTTTCGACCGCGTTAACGCTACAAGTACAAGAGGAATGACTAGAGGAATGAAGTGGGAAAATTTTCGAGCCTGTCAAATCCAGAAAACAATGTTGCCACGTTTTATTTTTTTAAAAGAGGAGATTAAGAACAGGTGTCGTGATTTGAAAAAAATCAAGAATTTTTATGGAGGGGGCTGCAGCCCCATCGCACCACCCTGGATTCGACACTGTTTCCAATGGAATTATTTCTAATGAATGCTACACAAATATTTTTCTGATCATTATTAAAGCTTTTCATTGCAAAATACCAAGATTAGAATCTGATTCATGTAACCTCCAAAAATCAGTGGCATTATTACAAACCAATGACTAGATATTTAAGTAGAACGTCAGTTAAATCGAAAACAGTCATTGTGCACTTAGCAGAAGAAATTTACCGTCCAAAGTGATGCTCTTAAATGTACTATATTATTACTTGCTATTTGTGAAATTTATGTACATATTTGAAAATTATTTAAACTGAATATCATTTTTTCACTAAATTTAACTAAAGAATATAGTGTTTCGTCATTTTTGTATGTTTTTTATTCAAACTAAGTCATTATTTTATCTTGGTAAAATTGAAGGTCGTCATGCTGATTAGCATAGTAAAACTGTTAAATAACTATTTATTTCATACGACTGTAAAATACAATCAGTCTAAGCATACTGTTTCCTGTCTTTCAGTTTTAGATAAAAAAAAAAAAAACATCGAATATTTTCTCATCTTTTTCTCGGAGAAGCCTGTGGCCATACGAATACAACCGTGTGCTTCCGTCGTTGTGACAGGTCGACGGTTCGAATCCCGGCATCTTCTTTCTAACATATTTGTCCCATTTGTTACTTTTCTTGCGAGAAATTTCATACTGATATTCGCATTGTGGAGTTTTTAATTCTACCTTGTTTTCTTAAATAAAGCATTATAATCTTTGCATTTTAATCTCTGAGAGAGACTAAATAATCACGGTTTTAAAATTTTTTAAACTTGATTTTGTATGCCTTACATCTTACAATTTCGGATTTTACTTGTGCGCTAATGCATTTTTTAAAACTTTTCAACCATATTTTTAATATCACCCTGAGGAACTCTTTAGTATTTAACAAAAGGAACTCTTTAATATTTCATTCAAAGTTTTATATTCTACCGTATGTATTGCGCAGCATGGTCAATAGTGGTTCTTGCACCATTCAATTTCAAATATCAAATACCTCATTTCTTCTCGAGGAAAAACAAGATAATAAAAGCAAATTTATCGACTCTACATAGAGATTCTACGAGAGAGCCAACCGTTCCTGGACCAATCTACTTAGATATGCAGGGTTTTTAAAAAAACTCCTCTTCTCAGCAAATACATGCTGATTAGGATAGTAAGACCGTTAAATAAATGTTCATTTCATACGTCCGTAAAATATAATCAATCTAAGCCCACTGTCTCCTCTCTTCCACAATTTTAGATTAAAACATCGAATATTTTCTCATCTTTTCCTCAATTCTTCTCGCCGTAAAACAAGGTAATAAAGACAGCAAATTTATCGACTCGAAATAGAGATTCTACAAGGGAGCCAGCCGTTCCTGGACGAATCTGCTTAGATCTGCAGGGGGTAAATAGTAAGCATAGTAAGTATTTTAGAATAATAAGACTGAAAACCGTCATGCTGTATATGCATAGTAAGCCTGTTAAATAAATATTTATTTCGTACGGGTGTAAAATACAATCAAGCTAAGCATGCTTCCACAGTTTTAGATCGAAACACCGAATATTTTTTCATCTTTTTCTCAATTCTTCTCGTGGAAAAACAAGATAATAAAGACAGTAAATTTGTCGACTCCACACAGAGATCCTATGAGGGAGCCAACCGTTCCTGGACCAATCTGCTTAGATGTGCAGGAGGGGGGAAAAATCTCCTGCTCTCAATAAGTACCTCTGATCGAACGAACGGCAAAATCTCATTTTGCTCCCTTCCTATTTACAAAGTGTCTTCCGTCCCCAGCGTACAAAGATTTCCATTCACCCACCATAGGGGGGAAATAATTGATAGAAAGTGGGGTGCTGATGTTTTAGGGGTGGAATTTGTGTCAACAGTTGTAGGTCGTGATATTGCGAAGATAAATATGGACAGACTCACTGATGTCAGCTACCCTGTTGAGGGCCTTTATTGAATAAGCTCGATCCTGCAGGATGGCCAAATGGAGAATGAACTCAGTTTAGATGGACTCGCTCAGGTTATGGAATGCCTTGCGTTCGGAACTGTCAAGTAAATAACTCGAGGGAAATTATCACTCATATTTTCGTTACAGGACGTGGCACGACTGCATCCCATTGATCACGTTCACAACCAAGGCTTTAACTATTACGTAAACTGATCTAATGTTAGAGGATGCTGATTAGTGTTTCCCGAAATTTCAAGGGTAAACCAGATACAATATAAATGATATTTAGCTTGCAAGAAGATGTTTGAATAAATTTTTGATCTTGATGCGTTTTCGACGTGATTTCGGATCTTCTTGAAGTGAATATCTTTACTTGCATTTATAGGAGGAAAATGTGCAGAAGGATATTTTATATAAAGGCTTCTTTTGCTCTGCGTTTGTAAATTTTCAGATTGATAGATGATTGCGGATCATAACAGCCCGATATTGCATAGTAAAAGAATTTCATCAGATTGGCTATTTCATAAGGTGGTAGATTTATAATAATAGCAATTCAATGTTAGTGACATTTATGCTTCCTTTATGTTATACTATTTATTGAAATTAAGAATCTATTTATAGTATGTTAAAAGAACAAGGAATTGAACACTTTTATCTTTATTTTCGTTTTTTAGAAGGGATACTGTTTAAAAGAAATAGAAAATATGTTGTTTATTCAAAACAGCTTATTAGATTTGTATAACTTTTGTGTATTTAATAAGTTAAATGTAAGTTATATACAAGGTGTCGACTAAAGTCCTTTTACCCCACATTAACTTGAGAACGGTGACAATTATTACCACAAACTTGGTGACCAGGTACAGTAAAGTGACCATGCGCTACACGGTGAGATCGGTTACAGCGCCACCTGGTTGCAAACAGCGTTCCTATCTCGAAAACGGTACAAGAAACGGGAGAAAAGTCAATTACAAAATTGTAGAGCGTCTTCGATTTAGTACGAAAAGGCACCTTGAACGTAATAATACTAAGAACAAAACGTTTAAAACGTGCATTTGTTTGGTAGCGATTTCTAACACTCTTACGCCAGAAAAGCGTTAGAAAGAAAACAGAAAATTAGTTATCAGCAGATACTTTTATTTTCGGTGTTCGAAATGCTCTCCGTCAGCTACAGTGCACATCTGGAATCTTTTTTGATATTTTCTCCTGTTGTCGCGAGTTGTTACGTCACACACTGTATAATAAGTTAACAACATTTGTAATTTATTCAATGAATTAGAGTAAAAATGTTTGTATAACTCAGACGTACTATAAAATGAACAGGGTGTTTGTATTATTAAACGTATTAGAGAAAGTGGTACTAACTGTAGTTAGATCCTCTCAAATCAACATTATTATTTGGAACTGATAAAATGAACCATTTTTAAATACCTATGATGAGTTTCTTCCATGACAAGTTAGCTGCATTAATATTATTTCTTGTAAAGCAAATAAAGTCTAAAAATATGTCTGAAGGCAACAACTGCCAGATTATTTTAACCGCGTCGGTTGTCTGTAGCACGATCAAGCTGTTCCGATTTCATGTCGAAAAGAACCATTACATTTTAACCTTCAAATATAAATTTTTTGGGGAAAAGACAGTTTTGGCTACACTTCTCCACACACAATCGATCCATATGAATTTTGCCGAAGTTATGAAACAAACGTTATGTAAGACTAAAAGGCGCAGTTGCATCGCTTGGCGTTTCTTGATGTAAATAAAACAAGCACTATCGTGCCGCTTTATTTTTCAGCATAATATAAAACAAGAGCTATCCAGTGGCTTGGTAGTTTTCGTCAAGATTTTTCAAATACATTTTCAGATTCAAACGGTTGAAATAAAAAAATATTATAACATCAACAGCATTATTTTTAAAGGAAGTAAAGTTTAAACAAATAGAAAATTAATAGTATTTCCAAGAACAATGGGCTATTGAAAAGTTGAAACAAATAAATTGATGCATCAGTTTGAAAGTAATATATTTGTCAAGGATGTCTTTTGATAGCTGGCTGAACAAAGACTTTTAGTTAAATTTTCTATCATCGCACCATTTAAAAGTCGAAAGCGGTTTTTAAATCGTTATTATTATTATTATTATTATTATTATTATTATTATTATTATTATTATAACTCGATTTACTTATTTCACTCATAAGTAAGTTATGATTTTGGGAGTTTGAATTATAAACAAACTTTTCCTAATTTTTAATGATCTAACTGATGACAATTAATGGCCTAACAAAACCCTTTTTTTTATAAAATATTTCAAATTAAAATTAATTGGCCTTTTACTAGTAAAGTAAGGATCAAGTCCATTATGTTCAGTACAAATATATGAGAAATTTGAAGTTGAAATACACTATTTGAAGTAAATACTTTTATTAATATAGTGGAGTTATCTCATAATAATAAATTTACTCTGAAAAGTATTTTTTGGAATAAGTCATCCTATTATTCTGAAATATCAGATAATCCAAGTCAGTCTGTTAAAGCGTGGCTTCTAAAACTTTTTTTTTTCTTTCGCAACTCCATTTTCATCTGAAAAAATTCTGGTGGTTTTAAAATGGAGAATAAATAAAAATTAAAACATTATTTAATGATAAATTTTTAAAAAATCAAATTTTTAGTAGTTATTCATCAAATTTCAAGGAAGTACTTTAAATCAAATGATTTTCTCTTATTCTAAGCTTATAAATATCGTGAAATCTGGAAGAAGATGGCGATGTGAAAGTTTTCACAATCCCATTCAATGCTAAATGATGTTCTTTATCTCACGACCAAATACTAATGCTTTACGCACATATGCTAAAACTTTAAATCATCTGAACTACTGGTGATTGAAAAAAAAGCCATTTTACTAAATAAAAAAATTAAAATAAATTAGTGAATAGATACATTTTAATGTTGCCAAGGAACAATGATTTTTTTAGAAGAAAATTTTTTAGTCTTTAAGTAGCAGCCATTATCAGAAAACTACATGCTTACCCAGTCAATTACTGATGCACTTATCCAGGATAATCTAAGCGTAAAAAGAAAACATTAACATCGTTAATTTAGTAGGTAACGAAGGAGGCTGCAACAACAAAAAAAAGAATCGTGTATCTTTTTTCAAGCAATCTATTAGGAAAGAAATAACATTAATGGTAATCAGTAAGAGCCAAGTAAGAATGCACGTGAAAGAAAAAAAAAACTTTTGTTTTTTACAAAATAAAAATAAATAGCCTTCAACTTTTCTAAATCTCCTGTTTTAAATTTAAAGAGCGTAAAACATCTCACAAAAAGATATAATAGTCAATTTAAATGATTCTTCGGTATGACTTAAAATATTTATTATGTTTTGAAAAATCTTCTTTAAAAAGTTGGAAACGTTAAAAGGATAAGTCTCTTGAAGCTCGGAAAGTTATAGTCTTTTTTTCTTGAACTCAAAATCTTCGAAAACAAGGTTTGGTCATTGAATATTTGAGTTTTTTAGCGTTAAACACAGCAATTTCATTCCCTACTGCGCCTCGTTTCAGGAAAAGTAGGGCGGAACTTTCCTCCTAACTTTATCATTTGTTCTTAAATCTATTTGTTCTAGAGACAAGTAAATTAACGACACAACAAAACTTTGACAGATTTATTTTTAAGTGGTCTCTTCAAAATGTCAAAAGTTTTCTCGTATATGAAGCACACACAGACACTTTAAAAGTTAATAAAAACTTGTAGAAAACTCAGTTCTAGCTATGAAAAAAAAATGATTTATCAATTCTGTCTGTTTTAATGGGCGAAACAGATTTATGTTTTCAAATAAACGCAGATTTTTACTGAAGAGAAAAAGGATTAAACCTCTTATTTATGATGCATAAACAGTAATTTAAAATGAATCGATGTGAAAGATGATCTGAAAATAAGAGCTTTTATTAACTCAAAATTACGGAGAGAGTTTTAAAGATACGCATCTTCGACCGTTTCGGAAACTCGAAAAAATTAATTGGAGTTTTACGTTTCAGAAAATTATTCCAACTTTGAAGCCCAAATCTTAAGTGCGGTGGTTAATGTATATGCATTGTCTTCTTCTTTTACAATTAAAGCAGTATAAAATTACTCTTGACTTCCCCCTCTATTATTTATTTTAATAAATTAACCATTAATGCATTACGCAACTGACTATGTTTATTGATTCAGTAAAAAGTAATTTAGCGAAAAGTAATTTAGATGAAAAAGGAGTAAAATTTCAAACCCTAATGGAGTGAAGGGAACAAAACATATCCCCCCCCCAGGATACTGTCGTAATAAAAATATTACATTTCATTATATTTCTACAATATGGCGCGTATTGGTTTAACATTATTGTATAGTGAAGAGAGTCGAGAATGCATTTTCGATTTCCTTTCGATGATTTCTTGAGGCCGCGGTGGCCTAGAGGTAAGACCCCAACCCTGGGGTTCGAGGCTCCAAGTTCGAAACTCTGGTCCTCTGTGTATGTGGGCCTGTTGCGTACTAAATAATATATAGTGTGTCAAAAATCCTCCCGCTGGAGTGGTGCGGAAGCAGGGCGAGGGGGTCCAGCTCAGGTGCCGTCCTCGTCATTTGACCGAGGTTCAAAATTACAAGGTCCGTCCCAAAATAGCCCTCGTGTTGCTTCAAAACGGGACGCTAATATCACTAAACTCAACGACCTGTTGGGTCCAAAATTTGATACAGGTTTTCATGGTGTAAAAATCAAATATCACGTTTCTTTGTCTAGCTTGTTATGTCACCGCGTACTCATACTCACGAATGTACAAACCGACAGGCAGCCAAACAGTTGAAGGATTTGGTCCAAAATTTGACACCAATCTAAAATTCTGATGATGAAACCATATGCTAAATATCATCCATCTAGCTCTTCGCTTTTTTTTTAGCTCCGTTTGCATTTTGAGACCTCCCACTGACGGATTTCACCTAAAATTTGACGCAAATCTACAATTTTGGTGTAAATACCTCATAATAAATTCCATTTGTCTTGCTTATTACGTTTTTCAGTTATCGTGCTCAACTTTGGTGGCAAAACTTACTTTCAAATAAACTATCAAGAATAAATATAGCTAAACTCATATGTTTCCTCAGTGAAAATGAGAACCTCATAAAACAGCCAGCGGACGCAACCAGTTCATCCGACCCAGATTTCTCTATATGTAAACACACATTTTTCATCTTTTTTATATTTTTCACATGTTTTTCGTCGATGTTAAAACACTGTATGTAAGCTTTTTTTCCTTCTTTTTTTTGTTCAATAAAGTTTCTACGCACATTCATCCAAACTGAAAACCGGAGATCTTTAACTCTGGAGTCAGGGGTGTGTCGTAGTGTAAAGTAAAGTAAAGTTATCGTGTTCACAGACAGACAGAATGACTTATTAAAATATCGAGATCGAAATTTTTGACGATTTCAATACTTTTTTCTTTGCTTCGTATATGTATAAGCCAATTAATGTATTTCTATTCTGAGAGGACTATAATATATGTATATACTGGTTTCATACATTTACGAGAGAGAGTTCTGAAATTTTTAATAAATCATTCGAATTTACTAAGGATTTTCACCCTTATCTATCTTGGATGATGGTCGTTTCCAAAAAAATGTCTCAGAATTCTGATACATCCATGCATGGTTTATTTCATATATTTGTTGACCTGCCATCAATTATTGAAAGTCCAAAGGAGAACTCAAGGTTCTGCATTTAATTTCTTGCTTTATGAGACGTAGAAATCGCGTCTCAATTATTCAATATAACTTCGAGGGCGAGGGATTGCAGCGTTTATATAAAAAGCAATTCGCTACGTTGCAAAAGTATTTAAACCTATCGGCAACCGTTGTTATAAATAGGGATGAAAAATGGCCTCCAACTTCATGTAGGAAAAGTAGTTAGTTTAGTTTAGTTTAGTTATATTAACGTCCCGTTTTGAAGCAACACGAGGGCTAGGGCTATTTTGGGATGGACCTCTTAATTTGTAGGCAAATTAAAAAATCGCTCGCAGTTGGAGGAAAAAGAATCTTTGTAATCTACCAGAAGTTCTGTGTAAATCTACTTTTCGATCTGACCAGAAGACACTTTCTCTTCATGTGCTAACTAGAGGCCATCTCAAGATGCTCTTCAGGATTGAAATATTCTTCGAAAATAGTTTTCAAAAGAAGTATTAATCTGGAAAGTAAAACTACATAACATTCCAAAAATTATTTCAATCATATTAGTAAACATACAATCAAATATTTGCTTTTCCCTTTTTTTTTCTTTCTTATATCTGCATTAAAAGACTGTTTATTCACAAACAATTTTCTTCGAATTATTATTTTACCTTAAACTGTGATGTGATGCATATACAGTAAAGCACCGTTTATACGTTTCTCATTTATACGTCGTTTCATCACAGTCCCGATTCATTCGTATTCATTGTAACGATAAATTGCTTCGTTTATACGATGCAAAGCTTCGGTTATACGTCATTTTCCCCGTTCTAAAATGTAAAAATTTCTTCCTTTCTAGTTTGTGAATTGTGATAAATGTACCATGACTTCGAAATTATTCACAATTGATAAATTAATAGAAAAAATTGACTGGTGGCAATTTAAGCGATGACGAAGAATTTATCACACCTTCCTTTCAAGACGCAATGGACTCCATTGAAAAACTTCGTGCTTATTTCTTTTGTCCAAAGAATAGTAAACAAAAAACATTCAAAGAACTTAATTCGATTCATAATACTATACTTAATATTCACAGACACTCAGCACGTCAGACGACGGTTAAAGATTTTCTTAATTAAACACCCATCTGCATGCCACTAAATAGTATAAGACATATGCAATTAGTACTCAAGATATGCAATAAAGAAATGATTTTTCTCACTTTTATGGTAAATGTTTAATTTCAATATTTAATTATTGTTTTCAATACTATGTAGTAATATACTATTACTATCTTTAAAATTAATACTTTTAAATGAATTTGCATTAATAGCATTTAATTTGTAATAATCAAAGTTGAATATTAAAATTTCAATTATACGTCTTTTCATTTATACGCCGTTTTACGTCAGTCTCTTGAAAGACGTATAAACGGTGCTTTACTGTATGTGCTTTCATACTTTACTTCACTTTTCACACTTTGTTTAAAAGACTGTTTTTAATTTCTTCTTTGTGGATAAATATTTTTCTTTCCAATATATTTCGGTATAGGTTCAGGCCTTAGAGGAAATTCATATTAAATTCAGACCTTAAAGTCTTTTTCCTCTACAGAAAACCAATTCCAGTTTTGAATCTGCATGGATGAATGGTCTCTGATGACGTCATCCAGCGGATTCTTACTCCTATTCGTTGTTTGTTATTATTTTTGTATTTTTAACTCTTTCACAATTAAAACTTCCCTTAATTCGTATTTATATCTTTACTGTATATGCCATTCCCATTTTTGCCCTATAAGCAGTGGCGGCGATTGGGTGGAAAAAGGGGGATTGGCAAAAAGTTTATAGACGTCTAAAAGTCCCCGGAAGTATAGAGGGTAGACAACAAAATTTAAAAATTCAGTTACAAAATTAGATAGTTTTCCCAGATACTATTGCTTTTTTAAATTCCTAGTTTCAGGCAGCTAAAATGAAATAAAAATGTGACTTTTTCCCAAAAAAGTAGTGGAGCGGTCTTGCCGCTACTGCCTGTAAGTCAAACTTCACATGGTTTTAACATAAGCATTAAATTCTGTTTGATACTTAAGCCTGCTTTCCCGTTGACTGGCGAAATGTTTGAAGCAAATGTGTGTAATTATAATTGATGAACTTTAACTACATATATCTCTCCTGCAATGTTTCTAAGCGAATAAAAGCGTGGTTTTTGTTAACTGAGCAAAATATAAACAAAGCTGAACAATAACTGAACAAAATATAAACAAAGTAAGCATAACTTTTTTTCAAATATTTCTAGAAATATATGGTTTACATATGTGATTTTGGCATTTACATGTCCATTACTTGCTTAAATGAATCACATATTGTTTTTTTAAATGTTCATATTACGATTATTTTTTAATTCTTTTTCCTACTTTACATCCACTCATTTTCATAGAATTATATTTGATATTTAAAAACAGAAAAAAAATACGCTGTGTAAGACTAGGTGAAAAAAAACGCGTAGTGTAACACAAAGTAATATTTAAGTATCACAATTTCGGCTGTATAACTCGAAACCTCAATATTAAGTCTCAAGATCTCCAACACAGAGTTCTGGATACAATTGAATGAATATGGGTCTTCTTTAAATATGGGTCGCGTCTACAAGTGGGGTCTGTTATAACAATTTTGTCATCGTGGAATCTCCCACACTGCATCCTTCTTTTAAATTCTTCACTATTTATGATAAAATATACTTAAGAAAATCATCTTGATTAAAACATTTCATTAAAACTTTGCTGAATAGCAGTCTGGAATCGATTTTTTTTTATTGGTCATTAATTAAGGGTCTATTTTATTATTTGTTTTCTAACTTTGGAATCGCGAAATTTAATGTCCCTAAAAGGGGTCGAGAGAATAAAATTCAGAAACTCTGCTATAGACAAAAATCTAAGCTTTCCAGAAATTACGTTTTCTTGCATTTAATATTTTGTAGTATAATATTTAGAAAAACTTGTTTGTACGCCCATTTCGATTTCTATAAAAATGTGATATGGTAAAGCTCTCTCTCTTTCTTTAGTCTTTCTGAGAACCCAACCCTTGTCAATATTTCTTCATTAAGGACCTTCAAAGAACATCTGCAGGCGCTTTTCTCTCCAACTCCGTTTGGCGTTCCTGAAAAGAAATTAGGGATCAATCGGTCGACCCGGAAGCGAATCGAATGCATGAATCAATATCTCCTTCGTCGGAGGCGATTGGTCATTTGTACTTTCATTGATCCGGAAACTCGCTCAGTTCTTTTCAAACGAGATTAATTCGTACGATGAGAAGGAAATCCATCAATTAGCTTGGGGAGGACAGCTAATTGATGTCTAAAAAATAAATGCACCTTTCCATTTGTAAAAATCGAAAGACTCGTCTCATCCATTACTCATCTCCGAAATTTGGATTAGGAGGCACCTGTAGGCATTGACAATAGCCAAGGAGGGGGTGTGCAGGGCGCTACAGCTCATTACATGAACCTATCAGTAAAAAAGAAACCTCCATTCTAGGGCCTAGTATGAAAAGAGATAAGGTTAGTGTCTAGCTTCTGACGTCGATTGTCATTATTGACAAGTATAGGAACACTATGAAGAAAGGAAGCGTTAGGATGGAATCTGCTCATATGTATTGCATTTTTATAATTTGTAAGTTAGTTTAGTTTAATTTATTTAAGTTTACGACCCGTTTTGAGGTTATAATAAGGCTATTTAGGGACGGACCTCGTACTTTTGAAACGTGCTCAGGTGACAAAAACGACACCTGAGGCGGCACCCCACTCTCCAACTTCCACGCCATACCAATGTAAGGACATTGGAACCACGAAGGTAAATTTAACGTGCAACAGGACTGTAAGCACGGCAAATCTTCCTGTGGAAGTGCAAAGGTGCATTTCAAACCAACGATTCTCCGGTCCTGAAGCTGATATCCCAACATCAGGACACGGCGGTACGCAAAAAATTGTGTGGTGTGTGTGTGATTTCAAGAAGTACGTGGCTATTCAAATACATTTGCGTTTTTAGAACATGAAACATAGATAATGGTCCTTTGTGAAGAGACCCTTCATAACCAGCCATCGTTATTCCTAAAAATGCATAAGAGGTGAGACTATCAACATGGAAGTCTTTTCTATGGAACTGGCCTACATTTGTGTGACTAGAAAACTTCCATTCAGCTGACCTAGGGTTCGTTAAAGCTCATAGTTGGTATTCTAGCTTTCTAAATAATACTAGTTAATTTCACAGTAAAACTCGATTCCACGATGTTTTCTCCTGAGCCGCTCGGAGTTCCTTCCTCAGCACCATAAACCTCCACCATCCAAGCCTCTAACTCGACCTGAAAACGGAGATGATTCTCAATTGCGAAAGAAGGCAATGGAATGAAGAATATTTTATTACATACATATATTTTTAAAGTTACTTCTTAACTCCTTATACTTATTTAGATTCGAAAAGCAGATTTCAAACTGGTATATGAACTACAGAACTATTATTATGATTTTTCCTTTGTAAGAAGATATATAAATTTTACAAAATCATGTCATTTTAAATCATATTTATGCATTGTGACGATAAATGCCAAATTTTAGAGCAGAAAGCAATGTACTCTACTCACGAAAATTAATGAAACTCGTATTTATATGATTCTAAAAGCAGAATATACATGAAAAGAAATATTTATCATTCTAATAGCAGCATCATTGTTATTACTAATATGATTCTTAAAACCAGTATACCGTGCCTCATAATATTGATGAACCTCAAGATTTTGTAATATACATGTAACAAGAACACTAACATTTGATCCTCAGAACACTTTGATACAGAAGACGTGTTATTAGGTTCTTAGGTTGAAAATTTATGCATTTGCTGATAGAAAAATCTAATTTGTTTAACATTTTCTTCCCAGCGAATGAGATTGTATGCATTTCTACACTTTTTCATTATTTCAGTATTATATATAGAACGAATTCTCTGAAAAGATGTGTTCATTTCACAAGATAACGACCGCAGATACTGTCCGCAACTGCCGTCACGAAACTTGTTTTCTGGAAATTAAATATCCTTGTTAAATAGAAAAGTACTCTCACGTAAACTTGCTCTCTGGTAAATAAATATTCCTGTTAAACATAATAGTACTCTTACGTAAACTTGTTTTCTGTAAATAAAATCTTCTGTTAATTAGAAAGAGTAATCTCTTCCAGAAAATCTATTCTTATAAACTAATTCCAACTAGACCGCTTGTTTAATATTCGAAATTTTAATGACTTTTAAAATTATCAATAAAAATATTCCCACCGAACTGATAAGGATAACGAATACATCGCTTTGATTTGGTACATTAATATCCTGTGGCCATTTCATATCCTAAACATCTTTTTGTGTTGATTAAAGAAAAGAAAAAAGGTGAATCGTTCATCATGACCTCTTAGAGAAACTTTATGGGAGATGGAAGATTGCCTTTGTGTTTCTAACACAAATTAGAGCTTCAAATTCTAGTCAATTTCGTATAATTTATTAAATTCTAAAATTTATTATTTAGAACTACACAAGCCTCCAAAAGTAAAAGTTCAAACAAAAGTAAGAGTTAGAGTACAGACTGCCACTTTTGTCTTGTCCAATCGCCGTTTCTTCTACTTTAATTTAATCGGGAACTTCTTTCAATTAAGTTTAAAGAGACGCGCACAATTATTCTGCTTGCGTACAGGCCTTGAATGTGAAAATACCTTCGAACTGCGGTAGCTGAAATTCTTATTCCTACTGCTACAAAATAAGAGCGGCATCTAGAAAGTAAGTTTTCCTATGACCGGAAGCAGAAAGAAAGCATAGTTACATGAAGCATTTATTGGAACAAATGCAGTACACGTTGGTCTACTTTTCAACGCATTCGCCATTGGAATCGAGACACTTGCTATACAGCTGGATCAAATTTTATATTCCCATGTCAAGAAGTCCGCCGCCTGGAAGAGGAAACAGTACGTGATTAGTGAGTGTTCGAGTCTCAGGTATTCGGCACTCACTTCGCACACAATTTCCGGAACAATAGTTGCTTGGTGACAATTTCGGATAACACGGATTAGGGTATCTGCTGAAATGAATGCTGAATTCCGCAGTCGTCAAGTGTCTTTTCTCCACAATGCGCTGACTCATCAGCTCAACCAGGTCATCATTAATAAGAGACGACAGTCCACCAACCACTACAAAACACCATGGGTATTTTGAAGATTTTCGGAAAATTAACTGTGCCAGCTGCTTGCTTGAGGCATCTGGTTCAAATTCATAAACTTTATGACAGACCAATCCTCGTAGCCGGCGAGACAAAGAATAAGAGACGATATTTTCAGCCGCTACAACACCAATAATTCGACCGATCGAGATTGTAAACTGTCACATATAATAGCGACTTCCTGAATCTTTCAGGCATGCACAGTCACCTTTCGCAATACATGACCTGCTGGCATGGAGGGAAACTCCGTAATCCCGCGCCTATAATCTTCGATTATTGGAAGCAATGCATGAACATTTGGGAAAAATGTACCTCTGGTAGTTGTGGGATTCGAATCCACATACCCGAAGTGACTTGTGTCTTAAGCCATTTGACCACACTACCGTCACAGAAAGAGACACAAAACAATCTTTGGTTGTTATATATGGGTGACCTGAAACATCCCTTCTGAAAAAATCCCTGCCGGTGGAGTAAGAAGAATAATAATCCTTTTTTTTAAGAAACAGAATTTTTAGATTCAAACTTATTCCAAAGTCGTTGGACTACACTGCGAGAGGTTGTAAGCTTTTAGCAAACTCAGCATGAAATGAGGCCTGCCAAGAGGAGAGGGCTGGAGGGGTAAAATCCCCGGGGCCCGGGCCCAGCTGGGTGTCACCGCCCTGGATAAGGAAAATATATTGTTCATATATTCAAGATTGTTTCATTGTTATTCCTGACAAATGGGGCCCAGCATGAGTTGAACTTTATTTTTACATTTATTTTCTCTGAATATAAAACTCATAAATTGTCACTATATTAATCGAAATTAGAGTAGGTGGCTAGAAGTCAGATTTTTGCTACAACACGTAGCGTTAGCGGGCAACGGGAAAAAAGATTTCTGTCCTCTGTTTAGTCACCACAGTCGTAATTCACAAGGGGGACCGGCATGCTATTGTTTGGGGCCCATGTGCCAGCACTTTGCCCCAGGGCTCGGCTGGACTCTTGGCGGCTCTGCAGGTAATAAGCCAGTTTCAAGTCGCCTAATTGCCTTTTATTTTAGCGAATCAAATAAAGAACTTCCACCTAATTTAGCATTAATAATACTTTTAGGCTCAGAAATTAAAAAATGATAAATAATAATCGAAATATACTTCCCATTAAAGACAATGAATTTTTTTAAATGTCATATAAAACATAATTATTGAAACATTTCGAGTGGTGGGGACAAAGATTTTATAAAACATCATTACTAAAACACATTAACTGTAGTAAAAAATCAAATCATCTAACTAATTTTTATAAACGATTTTATAAAACTGAAAAAAGTGTTGCACCTTAACTTTTGGAGGCCTGAGTTCTACGCGTGGGTATCTAAATCTTCACATCTTAATCCAAAAGAAAACATGTGGCTCATTATGCTTCAAAGGAGGTGGAAAAGAATATTGAAACTGATTTGATTTCAATTATTCAGCAAACAAGATTAGAGCAAAATAGCCTAAGATGTTTTAAAAAATTATTCTGCTTATTTATAGTCCAGACAACGAAGGAAAAATAGAAAAAGAAAATTGTCTAGTTTTGAAATTTGGTACAGTGGTTGGGGGTAGTGTCCTAAACGACATTCTACTCCCGCCGGTGGGGGTGCGCGGGGGTACAGTGGGATTTAAAGGGGGCGTTTTCAGTTTTTCTTAAATATCTCGAAAACTATGGGTTCTATCAAACAACAATCCATTACAAAATTAAACTATATAAAATTTCCTACAAAAAAGTCCTACTTTGTTTTTGTAGTTAATAGTTTAGAAGATACAGGGGGATTTCAAAGTGAATATTTCTAAAATTCCTTTTTGTAATGGTAAAATCATTTAGAAGTTCTGAATCAACAACCCTCATAATAACCTCATGCCTATATAATAATTATACAAAGGTAGTATTGCATGTGTCGGAGCGAGGGGGTAACAAACCCATTTTATGAACAATTATGCTCCCTTCCTCCCCTCACATCCGTTCCCCTTCACAAGTTTCCTTCTACTCGTAGTCCATACAACGAATTGTAAATTTTAAAAAAAGGGGTAGTTTTGAAATTTGGCACAGTTGTTGGGGAGAGTGCCCTAAACGACATACTAAAAGTCCCAGCTGGTGGAGGGTGCGCATGGGTACAGGGGGGTTGAAATGGGGGATTTCTCAATTTTTCTTAAATATCTCGAAAACTATGGATCCTAGCTGAAAAAGCTTAATTATAAAGTTAAACTACAATAAATTTCCTGCAAAACTAGTCCTAAATGTTTTGCAGAATGAAATTTTAGAAGATACAGGAGGGTTTAAAAGAGAATATTTCAAAAATTCATTATTGTAATGGTAAAATCAATTAAAAGTGCTGAAGCAACAACTCTCAGAAAGACCTGATGCCTATACAATAATTATACGAGGGTAGAATTGTATGTGTCGAGGGTAATGACGGTATCAGGATGGGGGGCTACAAACCTATTTGATGGACAATCGTGTTCCCTTCCTCCCCTCACGTCCGTTCCCCTACACTAAATCCCTTTACTCAGTCTTTTGGTTCTGTAACCGCTCCAAATGTGTGTATTTAGACAGTATACTTTAAATCCACATATCTATGTTGAGTTTAACTCAAAAGCTCGCAACCAGTCTGTCATAGTTCGACAGAAACATTTACTTGCTATTGAAGAAATAAGACCCAGCATATTCAATTACTAACACAGAAAATGGCTGCTAAAGGAACTGAAACGAGAGTCGCTACAGGGGATGCTGATACTTATATTGTGAGATCTGGGTTAGAGAAAGCAACTTCTCATCCCAAGGGAAAGACGTAGACCTAGTCGTGTTACTGATTGCTTTGGCACCACCATAAAGTAACATTTATTTTATGAAGCCTGGCAAGGGAAAAGTAGAAGCTAAATTATTTTTTACAAGAAATCTGCAGAAAGAACTTTCTTTTGCCCAAACCATCCTCCTTCTCCATGCATTCCGTGGCTGCGACATTACACCAGATATTTATAGAAAAAGCAAAGCACTATAGTTACATTGTTCAAAAATCAGCTAAACCAGATAAAAATATTGCTGACATCTTTTGTAACCCCTCATCAACACCAGATGATATCTCGCAAGCCAGTGCGATCTTCCTAGTACAAAGCCGCTGCTGATGAACATAATTTGAATAACCGTAGATAGCAGCATTTCTCATATCATCAAACAAGATCAGAGCTGATCTTTCCTCAATTCCTCCAACCAAACGAGCGGCAGAGCAACACACGTTTAGCAAATGTGTTTCTGTTTTGGCACCTTTAATGGTACCTGTACCAAAGGTGCACCTCTAGAAGAAGAGGATGCGTGATCATATACTAGAAACACATGGTGACATTTAATTACGAGCAAGTGTAAAAATGGGTTATGCATATTTTTATGTATGTATGTATATATTATGCTATAGAAATATATAATATGTTATAGATATATTGTAATAGATAGCCGCTATTTTGAAATATAAACTTTCTGTCATAAAAATAAAACTAACATTTTCACTCACTTATTGTAATTATGTACTTTTTGAAACTGCTATAATATTCTAAACTACTCATCCTAAGAATAATGTGTAGGACTATTTTTATTGGAAATTTAATTTAGTTTAATTTTATACTTAAGTTTTTTTCGCTAGGATCCATAGTTTTCGAGATATTTAAGAAAAACTGAGAAATACCCCCCTTTCACCCCCCATACTCCCTGAGCACCCTCCACCAGCGGAGACTTTTAGTATGTCGTTTTGGGCACTCTCCCCAACAACTGTGCCGAATTCCGAATCTCAAAACTACATTTTTTTTTTTTAATTTACAATTCGTTGTCTGGACTACGAGTGAAAGGAAACTTGTAAAGGGGAACGGATGTGAGGGGAGGAAGGGAGCATAATTGTTCATCAAATGGGTTTGTTACCCCCTCTCCGACACATGCAATACTACCCTTGTATAATTATTATATAGGCTAGAAGTTATTATGAGGGTTGTTGATTCAGCACTTTTAATCGATTTTACCATTACAATAAGGAATTTTAGAAATATTCGCTTTGAAGTCCCCTTGTATCTTCTAAACTATTAATGTTACAAAAACAAAGTAGGACTGTTTTTGTAGGAAATTTAATGTAGTTTAATTTTGTAATTGAGTTTTTTTTATAGAACCTATAGTTTTTGAGATATTTAAGAAAAACTGAAAACGCCCCCTTTAAACCCCCCGTACACCCCGCGCACCCACCACCGGTGGGGACTTTTAATATGTCGTTTAGGACACTACCCCCAACAACTGTGCCAAATTTCAAAACTACACCATTTTTTTTTTTCTATTCGTCGATTTTTGGCCTTCGTGGACTGGACTATGTATTATTTGGAATATAACTATTGTTCGGGGACAAAATAAACTTTTAAGAACTTTAATCTTAAAAAAAGTAAGCTAATTAAGCTTGAAATAAAAATCATGGTTACAATCACATGCATTAATTTCCATTATAAAATTTAGTGGAGATCAACCCTTCACTTTCAACTCTTTAAATAAATATATACACACCCACAATGGAATAAGTTTGAACACGGATCACCATCATTTATAAAAATGCAATAACAGTGAGCTTTAATATCCAAAAACATTTTTGACATCATTGAGATTTTAAAACTAAGTTAAATATTTATTCTTGGAATTTGCTAAAAGGAGAAAAATAATTTCGGACAGTAATTTCACATTTCTGCTTTACTATGAAAAATCCCTCAATGTCATAATATTCCAATTGGTATGAAATTTATCCTTCTGGAGAAATATTCCCTCAATTATTGTCTCTCAATGTACCATTTGTGTTTGCCTTTCATTATTATTTATTTTCATTTAAAACTTTTTCTCGCTATGTGTGGTAAAAGAAAACTTAAGATAAATTTGAACTAAAGTAGAGAAAATATTTTCGATAAATGCCAATTACTTCGAAATTCGCAATTACGAATGTATTGTCCTTATCTAAAACTAAAAATCTTCATTCATTCGCATTCTTTAAGAGTGAAATAAAAAGAAAGGAATTCCAATTAAGATTAGTGACGAAAAGAAAAACAAAGGCGAAGAATTTTGCTCGACTGTTTCAGCTATGGATGGATTACGTCAATAGAAAAGAATGGAAAGAATTAATTCTCAGCTTGTAAAAACAATTGCTTGGCATTCAGAATTAATTTTGTATATTGACAAAACGGTAATGATTAGTCCTTTTTCTAAGAATCTCAGCTGTCAAAGAAGTCCTTGAATGTGCATACAAAAAATGTTATTGTCTTCAAAAAGTTTTCCTTGGTTTTTGAAAAAAGATTTGTGCATTATCAATGCTTTTCAAACGCATTAATGCAGGTTTAGCTAACAGTCAAAAAATGCAACACATCGAGAGATATTAAGAAATGCTCTTTTGAAACTATAAAGCAAAATAAGTTTATTTAATAATTTTTTTAAATTTTTGGTTTGCCCCTTTAACCTCTTAACAGTTCTTTTTTTATACTATCTAATTAGATACCCCCTCTCTGTTTTGGAGATACGTTGTCGTATTGATTCAATTACATGTTCGCAGAATACTTGAGATGTTAACGAATTTCCGGTCATTTTTGTATAGAGTTATAACGTCTATGATTAACTTATAAATTTAAAAATTACAAAATGGAGCTCGGGCAAAATTACTAAGGGGTTTTAATAGAGCTCCTTGTGCTTTATAGTTCATTTAGCTAATTTTTTGTATGTGCAAGCAATAACAAACCGCTTCTGACAGCATACGTATCATTACATTTTATATCATTTGCTTCATCTTTAAGTAACGCCAGGAAAGGCGTTAGGGTCCGCCCGATGCGGAGGGCAGGATCTCCCGGACAGGCACTAGAGCACTTTAGAACACTAATTTTCAAAAAACTTCACTAAAAGCGTTCTATAAATATAAAGATTTTTATCTTGCAAACTGTGAATATTTAATTTAATGAAATGTTATCGGACTAATATAATTTAATGAAGGAAATGCTGTAATAAGAAAAATTAAGTAAATAATTCCTGTGAAATTAAAAAAGACAATACTTAAGAAAACTAATAAAATCACGCATAATTTTGACGTAAATATATACATATAAAGCAGAGTATATATGTATTACTTATACAAATCCTCAGTTTTTGTCCAATCTTGATAAAATTTGGCACATGTGACCTTCAAAGCAAGAGAAAGATCACTGTCAACTTTTCGAAGCCCCAAAGTTAATTAAAATTTCATCTAATTAAGAATTAGCAAGATTTTAGCGTTTTTCCGCGATATGTTCCGAAAATATTATCTCACAAAAACTATTTTTACACTATCTTAAAGGTAAAAAAAAGTGACACCAATTTCAATTCCGTACAGTTCTTTCTCTAATTTAAATAAGTTTTCAAAATCAATTTTATGCACAAATATACGGACATAAAACGCATCAGAAACAAGAATACAGAATAAGAACTATTGATAGAATAAGTTACCAGAAGAGAATTCTGGAAAAACACTAAAAAAAGTTTAAAAGCAGGCGATTTACAGACGATTGACAATTTATATCAGGGACAACTATCAATTTAGTTCAGTTATTCCATTTTAGCGGGAGTTATTTTGAATTGTTTTTATTTTTTCCAATAGTGCAAATATATCATTGTACTCATAGTTTCCTGTCTCTCACAACGCTTTGATACTAAAAAGATCGAACAACACAAGATATTCTGCTGGTAATGAAATAAATACAAAACTATTCATTACAATAAATAGAGCAGGAGCTACTTTCTATGATGAGCATAGTCGATACATCAAAACATTTAAAAGAAACTACACCTCTCAGACTCATTTTAGAAGAATTTTGAAAAAAAATGAATGAAAAGCAGCCACGAATGTTAAGATCGGTTTCTTTCTTCAAAATTAGCCCCTATAACGGCTCACCACACGCAGCTAACCCGTTTCAGATGATAAGAGGGGTCCTTGGATTGCCGGGTTCCATGCCCGTAAAACCTGGATTCCCTGTTGATATGCGGGATGTGACAGGGAACCCAGCACTAAACTACTGACTTTCCATTTTCATTCCATCCAGGTGACCCGAACACAAGATGAAATTTAAAATTTCATATTTTTTCACTAGCTATTGTATCAAATCTAAAGTTAGTTAAAAAATCATACTTTGGGGACCACAACTTTCACCCACGGAAAGAGTCCCGTGGGTCACCGCACATTTAGCACCTTCATCAATGCTTTATTCTTTGATTACTCATTATACTAAATATTTTATTAGTACCAATTTGAGGCCTCAATCTCTTGTCTGTGCCCTTTGCAGCTATTGATCCAGATTAGTTAAAGTCTTATTTCCGAGTCCATCATTCTTTTAGAAACTGTGTATCTTAAGATTTCTTAAACATTTTTGAGCTCAAACAGATGAAGTGGCAAAGAAAAAAAAGTGCGAACTTGTGTTTTTGAGATGAAAAATAAGAATTTTTTTCGTATTTTATAAAATCATCAATTTTTCGCTTTCAACTAGCAAAATAATTCTTCGACAATGCGTCTGTACGATGGAACAATACGTAACCCAGCATCCCTTTCTTCAACTTATTTGTAGTGCAGCCTTGACCATGAAGAATGACCCTTTTCCAACGAAGATTCCCTCTACATGTTGGTCTAGGGAGTGTTAAATTTGACTTTGCGGGTAATGTGAAAGTTTGGAAAGTTAGTTGCTAGGTCATCTGATACGAGGTTCCTCCCGAATAGCCTCCAGATAACTTCAAAACGGATGTTCATCTAACAAAACAAATCAATTGACCAATCGATACTCCATACTAAATAAACATCAAAATGTTTCAATCATTTGCGTAGAATGAAGTGAGATAGTGCCAGGCTCGATGAGAATGTATTGACACGGGTTTTTAGACACATGTATACTCTATTGGCTAACTATGAAAGCCAGCACTTTATAACCATGACACTAATTAGAGGCAATTATTCTATTTAGAACCAGCTACCATTTTATAGATTTCCAATTCATAACTAAAAGCTGCCCCTCAGTGAATGTATTTTGCGTCTAAAAATTGCTGCAACCAATCTTTGGCACAATAGACTACTTAGAATACATTAATGAATTTTGGAAAATTGTATATGAATTTTTTTTCTCGTAGTTATATCTCAAACTTTTGTTTTGGAGATAGTTCCTTATTGCATAACCACATCCAACTGGTGGTAACCATAGAAACTGCTGGTTTTCATTGTAAGCCAAAAGAATGGACATGGATGAAAAAAGCCATGTTAGCACATTCTAACCCCACATGGATCAAGCTTACATCATTCTACAGTACGGATTTAACGACTTCCTTTTAGGCCCGCCTCGAGAGGGGGGAAGGAGGGGCAAAATCCCCGGGTCCTGGACCCATGGGAGAAATATATTTTCATATTTTCAAGATTAGTTTATTTTTATCCATGACAAATGAGGCTCGGCACAAGTTGAACTATATTTTTACATTTATTTTCTCTGAATATAATTCACACATTCTCATTATGTTAATCGATATTACAGTCGATGACCAGAAGTCAGATATTGTTGATATCAGACTAGAAGTCAGATATCAATAATGCGTAACGTGATCGGGCAATCGGAAGAAAGATTTATCTCCGCTGATTAGTCACCACAGTTATAATTCGCAAGGAGGATTCGCATACCAGCAGTGGTGGCGATTGGGTGAAAAAAGTGAGGGGGCAAAAAATTAAATGATATCTAAAAGTACCCGAGAGTATAGGGGATAAACAACAAATTTTTTAAAAAATGTTACAAAATTAATCTAGCTTTCCCGAATACTAATGCTTTTTTAAGATTCCTAGTTTTAAACACCTAAAAAGAAATAAAAATTTATTTTTTCCCCCAGAAAAGTAGGGGCGACTCACCCCCTTTCTCGCCGCCACTGCATGCCAGTGGGGTGGGGGGCGTATCCCATTACTTTGCCCGGTCCCAGATCGGCTCTCAGCGTCCCTGCCACCTTTACAAATACCAGTGGCATAGTGACCGGGCGGGCAAGGTGGGTATAGATGCCCCGGGTGCCAATTTTAGAGGGCGCGATGGAGTCAAAACATTACTGGGTTTATGCCATTTTTAAAGCAAAATATGATGAGTGACCGTCTGATTATGGTGACAAAATGGTACTTTTGTGTCACTTTTTAACCCTTTACAGTTCACTATATGTTTCGTTTTGAAAGTTACTATATTTCAAAACTGAGTATTAGACATGTAGCTGATCATAAATATGTAACAGGAAAAAAATCGGCGTTTTTTATTTTCAGGAAATTTTTGGTTTCACAGTGAAACCAATGAACGGTAGCGGGCTATTTTTCATCCGAATAAGTTATCATCGAAATGCGATTTAAATTATATTTTTAATTTATAAGTATACGTGGGTATTCATGATATTCAACAGTCATAAAATTCAATATTACTTTCGAAGATTCAATTATTAAAAATATCAACTTGTGCAAGAACCCTCATCATTTTGTTTCTCTTAGAGATCGAAAGCAATTTAGCTCCTGCAATGCCGACATCTTTGTGAATACTAACGGTATTGAACTGGAATTTTTATATAAGTTGACCTATATATCTGGCTCTTAAGTTATGAAAGAAAATTACGCTATGTTTCGCCCTTGTGCAGGAAAAAAAATGTTCAATGTGTGGTTTCACTGCGAAACCAATTAAAGTTAAAGGGTTAAAGTCAAATACGATGAAAGGGCGAAAAAATCACATTATAACCCGGGCGCTACTCACCCTCGTTACGCCACTGACAAATACATTATGCTATTTAGTGGAATTAAGGATCTATCCAAATTTGCTAGATTCGCGACCAGACCTCAGATACTGTATGGACGAGTTTTTTGGTTTGTTTACTTACATTAAAAACCTTTCTCTGCTTCTATGTTGGACTTCCGCTTTGAAGATCCATTGACTTAGTATTACACCGGAAATACGTAGTACAGCCATGTTAACAAACCAGAAAACTCGTCCATACTGACCCAACTAATCTTTGACGTAAATTGGTTGAAAACGAAACATCATATTAATATTCGATGAGCGAAGGATATGGGATCTATGCAACCCTAATAAGGGCGGGTCCGAGAGCGCGCAGATTTTGCCTCTAGGTAACAATGATTCGTATTTCACAATACAAATCAAATCGCACCAAAATCTCTTTCTGAAAGGAGTAAAAGACTGTACTATTTTAAAATCTTCATTTGTATGGGAAAAAAATTAAAAATAAATATGTAAATCCTTCTGAATTTCAATTTCAAAGACCAATTAGAATTCATTCACTCCCGCCCAAAAAAAAATCATATTACATTGGAGACAACCAACACATGCGCTCACAGACGTAAGATAACAGAACAAAGAGAAAAATGTTACGTAACTAGCCAGCGATCAAGATTGTAAACGCAGCCGAGAACCTGAACGCTTGAAATCGCCACCCGCCGAGGTAGCGTGGCCGAGTGGTCTAAGGCGCTGGTTTTAGGCACCAGTCTTTCGAGGCGTGGGTTCGAATCCCACCGCTGCCAGGTGTATTGTTTTTAGCATTTTTTATTTTCCTCTCAGTTAGCGACTTTACTAAACAGCTGCTCAAACACAAATTAAGGAAGAGCGCATTACTCTGAAATAAGATTAATAAAATGTCAAAGGCGAAAACATCTTTTTATAGGATCTTTAATGTTAAAATTCTAATATCCGTGAACATTTAAAAAAATTTTCATATCCAAGTATAATGTTTCGTGTCGAGCATTTTTATAGATAACTGTATTCTGGCAGATTTAAATTTTATTATCTATTATATGAGCGAGCAGTATTTTTAATTATTTTGATTATTATAGTTCTTAGATATTAATAGAAATATCTGCAACATATGTTTCATTAGAAATGCATGCTGCTTAAGATAAATAAAGAATGTTCTTATCTAATTATATTATTGTAGCAAATTACATTTCCGGAATTATTCTGAAATTTGGGAATTATAAAGAATCTGTTTTCGACTGAAAATTTAAAAAGAATCTTGTTCAGTAAACATGGAAACATTATTTATAAACAGCCATTTTATATTATCATATTATTATTTTTAATCTTTAATTATTATTATTATTATTAAATAATCCTGTTATTTTTATTCTATTTTGTTTTCATATTATTTTTGTCTTATTATTATTATTGATAAGTATAAATAGGAGAATTTTTCATAACCACGATACTTGAGCTCGGTAATGAAATCCTGAAAAATGATTTATCGATTATTGATACTGATTAAATTTGCGGGTGGTTCGTTCGAAGTTATGTTATGAATGGATATGCTTCTAGTATGTAACTGGATATGTAAAAATTGCGCAATGAAAAGGGGAATTTTTTAAAATCTGTTTTCGACTGCCAAAATTTCTTTCGGGATCCTGTAGAGTTCCCACTCCTGAAAATATTATTTGTAAGCAGCCATTTTATGTTTTCATTTTATTTTCAGTCCCATTATAATAATTAATTATTAATAATTATATAATTATAATTATTACATTAATTTACATTATAATTATAAATAATCATGTGATTTTTACTATGTTTCGTAATCATACTGTTTTTGTCTTGAAAAGTATAAAAAGACGAACTTTCCATCCATGAAACTTGAGCTCTATAAAGAAATTCTTAAATAAGAATTGATCAATCACTTTCAAGGAATAAATTTACAGGTGATTCATTCGAAGTTATGTTCTGAATGCGTATACTTTCAGCATGTGATTGGATAAGTAAAAATTTTGAAATGAAAATATCACATAAGAACTAACTCATGATTGATCTTTGATGACAAGTAAATACGGAATTTTCAAGTCATATTATTTGTTATTCATTTATCTATTTTTTGTACTTTACATTTGCTGCTAATAAGTTGCGTAATACCAAAAAATGTAATAAAATATTATGTGAAATTACATTTCACCTTTAAAAATGAATAGTTCAAAATTTCATAGCATTCAGACGCTTGATTATAGATGTGAAGATTTCTTGTGAAAATATTCTTTAGGAGAATAAGAATAAATTTTAAAATTACGTAGTAACAGATAGAAATGTACAGGAAGTCACTTAAAATTTTTAGGGTTATCTCTCTAATGCATTAGTTAGAAAAATCGGTACTTGCGTTTAATATCTGAGATTTTAAAATACTTAAAATATTAGTTTCAGCTACGAAAAGCAATTGTTAGTGTCCATACAATGAATTAACCAACCCTCTTAAAATTCTTCTCGGATTTTGCCCCTCTAAATTTGATTTTTAAACATACATGCTTTTTTAATAAATAAAAATATCCAATCGCTTTATTTCTTTGAAAAATAAACAGAGATACTTCTACAATTAATTTAAATTAGGTTAATTAGACCAACGAAATTAATCAAAATATGTTTATTTCTGGAAATATTTTGAGCTAATCTACGAAAAGTGTTTTATTCAACCCTTCATTTCATTAATTTTCTCCAATAACCGGCATGAAACATATTTTTTTTCTAGTTCATTGCAGCATTTGTTTTAAACAAAGCTGAGATGTTATTTAAAAATTGAATCTCAAAAAATTATTATTAGTTTAGTAAAATGAGGAAAAGTATGCATTACTTCTCAGAATTGTATTCCACATTACAACGCAAATTTCATTAAAATCTTCTTAGCAGTCTATTAGTAACTTGAGTAACTTTGAAACCACAGGTAGCCAGACAAACATCCTTACATTTTATTTAATCAGTGGAGGTGAATGACATCGTTTTTTATTTAATGTTTCCTGCTATTTTTAAAGCAAATGGTTCGATTCTGGAAACTTAAAAGGAAAAATAAAATCCTCCCAAATAAAAAAAATCTAAAAAGCTTTCTAATTCAAAAGGTTTCTTCGATAGTACGTTCTCACTTAAAGGAAAACCACATTAGATATTCCTTGAAAAGTTCAATACTCCATTCTCTTTCCTTTGATCTATTTATGTATTAACTTAAAGCAGGGCAACCAATTTGAAAACCAAGATTGAAACCTCAAAAAAGTATATCTTTTAAAATCAGAACTAATCAATAGAATGTTTTTACCTTTGAGAAAAATCCAAAGACCTTTATTGTGTGATTAATTACTTCGAAGGTTAAACTCATTCATGCGAGTGCAATGAAATACCGTCTATATTCTGAGCTTCCTATTCATAAATCTCCTGTTTCGACATCGCCTTTCAAGATTTCAATGTGCGTAACCTATTCATTGAATGTTCTGTCTTATTGAAGTCCACTTAATAGATTTCACAACATTGAAAAATGATTTCAATAACCCGGGATTCTTCTAATTGATCTTCTAGACTTCGAAACAATCAGCTTGTCTAGACTCTTCACAATTCACCGAAAGTTGGTTTTACTTGGAACGGCTAGCTTTTAGTTTCTCTTTGCGAAAAATAAATCTAATTTGTAATTAAAAGACTTTATTTTTTCAATAATGTATCTAAATTTAAAATTTTCCGTTCTGTTAAAAATAACTTACAATCGATTATTATTGTGTGTGGACGTATGTAAATTGTATGTTGTATTTTTAATGTTTCACAGCAAATTTTACTTTAAGAAACTTCTCCAATTCTGGATTCAAACGCGGATCTTTAAAGCTGGAGACACTGAACTAAGATTAGAAACTTGACAGAATTTAATTCTGTCTTAGTGAAGTCCGCTTTATAGATTTCACAACATTGAAAAACGATTTCAACAACTCGTGATTCTCCTGATTGATCTCCTAGACAATCAGCTTGTCTAGATTTTTTACAATTTAATGAAAGTTGGTTTTACTTGGAACTGCTAGCTTTTCGTTTCCCTTTGTGAAAAATAAATCCAATTTGTAATTAAAAGGCTTTATTTTTTAATTATGTGAGAATTTTTCAGTTTTGTTAAAAATAGAAGACTCAGAATCGATTATTAACGTGTGTAGATGTACTTAAATGCTGCTGTATTTTTAATGTTTCATGGCAAGTTTTATTTTAAGCACCTTCTCCAATTCTGAATTTAAATGCGTATCTTTAAAGCTGAAGACAGTGAACTAAGATTAGAAACCTGACAGAATTTAATTTAGCTCAATTTTCATCGCAGTGTAACAAGAACTTCTGTTACAGAACATTTAATGAAATTGAAGCGTGAATAAATCACGTTTCTTTTATATATAAATTTCGCCTACATATGCTTCTATAGATAAAGGAGGCATATGTGCATTTAAAACCCAAGCGCTACAAAATGTATGTCGGTATTAAACAATACTATCCGTTCTCGCCGTCCTCTGGGCGGGTTCGCGGCCAGCACCCACTTTTGCTCAGCACTGCTCCTGCCACCTCGCTGCTTCGAGGCTCTCAGCCACTACTTTTTTTAGTTTTAAATACTGCATGAATATAAGTGGAACAGACCATAAAACCATAGTAGATTTCGTATTCTTTGTAGACAGCAGATTCCTTTAAAATTGTATAATCTTTCAATAAACCTCATCAAGTAGTAATGTTTTGTATACTTTCTCACGAATTTCGGCATGAAAGTCTTCATATCAATAAATACAGAATTATATCGCCCTAAATAAACAGTTTCCATCACCTACAATAGGTATTTTACAATATTTTTGATACGCCATTTTGATGGAACTGTTGGGATTTATATATTTAAAATAATATGGTAAAACCTTCAGACAATTTGCCAGTCCCAACCACTCTACGGATTTCGATAATTTTTATTTCATATGAAAGTTTATGACGTCTAGATACGTCATCAAGGGTCGCCTGTCTCCCACCACCCCCCATTTTCGAACGAAATAAAAAAAAACATTTCTCCACCATACATTCTCTATATGTTTTTTCGATTTCGTTCGAAAATGGGGGTGGGGGCAGGCGACCCTTGATGACATATCTAGACGTCATAAGCTTTCATATGAAATACGAATATTTTTTTTTCAAAATAAAAATTATTGAAATATGTTGAGTGGTTGGGGCTGGAGAACTGTCTGAATATTTTACCATAGTTTATGACGTCTAGATATGCCATCAAGGGTCGTCCTCCCACCCCCATTTTCCAACGAAATCAAAAAAATATTTCTCCACCATACATTCTCTATATGTTTTTCCGATTTTGTTTGAAAATGGGGGGTGGGGGCAGGCGACCCTTGATGACATATCTAGACGTCATAAGCTTTCATATGAAATACGAATATTTTTTTTCGAAATAAAAATTATCGAAATATGTTGAGTGGTTGGGGCTGGAGAACTGTCTGAATATTTTACCATAGTTTATGACGTCTAGATATGCCATCAAGGGTCGTCCTCCCACCCCCATTTTCCAACGAAATCGAAAAAATATTTCTCCACGATACATTCTTTATATGTTTTTTCGATTTTGTTTGAAAATGGGGGGTGGCGGCAGGCGACCCTTGATGACATATCTAGACGTCATAAGTTTTCATATGAAATAAAAATTATCAAGATCCGTCGAGTGGTTGAGGCTGGCGAACTGTCTGAAGGTTTTACATATTATTTTAAATATATAGATTATACGATATCGTAAATATTGTGCGATATCGCGCAATGTTATTCAATATCTTTGTACCGCTGAGAAAAAAAGAGGAAAATTTCCTTGCATCCATATTTAGCAGAATCGATAGCCCAAACATGCCAAGTTCAAAGGTTAACAAAGGCAAAATTTTAAGCTTTAAATACTTTCCAACGAAAAGAAAATCTTTATAGAAACGAGGGTTTAATAAAAGTAGCTTTTAAAAAATTTATGATATTACTTAAAAGTAGAAATTTATTTATTTTAATTATTTTCTATATTTTAGTCTTTAATTTTGCATGCGGTATTTTAAATATCATGGGATGTTGAAATCAGTTTTTCTGAAATCCACTATTATTTGTGCTACTAGTAGGGAATCAAAATTTAATTAAATAAATCGATTAATTGATCATAAAGTTCTCAAAATATTAAATTAGTGTACTCTCCTCGAGAACACACAAGTGTACAAATTTGGAAGCTTTACGACAGAGGGAATTTTGTAAGTGAATGAAAATTCCATTACAAAATTCCCTCTTAACAGCCATAAAATGAGTCAAGTTGAATAAAGGTATGTAAAAAGAACAAGTACAATAGCAAAATTAGTGTTTTCTTTACGACATTTTGCATTTTTCCTCTCCCACCATATATCTTATTTCGGAGCAAATCTTGTTCTCAGTAATTACTTTCAGAATTGAAATTGGGAGGATGTAAGGGCCTCTGGGTCTTAAAGGACACTTAATTCCTTTCAAAAGTATAAATAACTGTTCACATCGATAAGTATTTACCAACATGGAAATAATTTCAATGTGAATTTCGAATGCTAAATAGCCGAACTGTTAAATATTTGTAAAATTCAGGTATCCCAAATTTACTGAATTTTCTTTCCTATCAGAATTACATTAGATTTCACCAACTGAATATGAATTTGAATACGATTCTATACGAATGTACTTTATTTATAGAGGAAATAATAGAAACAAAAAAACTTGTTTTCCAAAGATCATGTTTCAAATTCAGTTTCAAGTTTTAAATTTTTCCCTTATATTTTAAATGCAATACAGTTTCATCTCATCTTGAAGAACAATTATGCAATCAGAAATTTTTAAAATTAAGTTTAAGTTACAAATTTTCATAGAAACCTTTTCACATATTATTATATTGCTTGGGTTACAAATATAATCGTTAACTTGCGTACACCAAAAATAGTACGGCCTTATAATTTTTTAAACTGAAATCGCACTTTTTTACTATATTCTCACCTCTCTATACTACTTCTTAAATTTTAAATTCTATCATCCAAACTCTTTTATTTTTTCCCTCCATTTAAATAAATTCTGCAAATAATTTAGTGAATTTTCAGAAAAGTAATCGATGATTTTGATTTTTTTAAAACAGAGCATCATTTTTTGAATCGTTGAATTATGAGTCATTTGCCTTTACGTAATTGAATGATGAGCTTGATTAATGGTTTTGACAGTGAAGTATATATCACACGCTTTCATTTAACTAGACTTGTTTAATGTTTGTAAAGATGTAATTTTATAGTCGATTTTTCAATCACTTCCTGATGCACTAGTTTTGAAATTTTGTCTGAAATTTTATTTTCCTTGACAATACATTTTTTGAATATTTTCGAAACTTAATTGTCAATTATTCAATCAATTTAATTAAATTTTGATTTCATGCGAGTGGCGACATCTGGTAGAGAAAAAATGATCACAATTTTCCATAATATTTATCATAATGAATTGTAAATCAAAGACAAAAAAAGTAGAAAATAATAAAAATAAAAAAAGTTTTTAAAACATAGATTTATTAGTGTACTAAAGAGTATATTATTAATTTTTTATAAAAAAATCTAGGAATCAAAACAATAAAGTAAAAACGTGAGGCGCCAAGCCATTGATAACAATGTGATAAGAAAAATTAAACCATAATGAATATCCTGAGAAAGAAAATACCTTAACAATGATTAAAAATTAAAACATGTTATGAATGTGATTAAAAATCCAATTTACTTAAAGTATTTCTATCAGCTCTTCACACTTTTCGTTTCGAGCTCCAGAGTTCTGATAAAAAGATAGTATTCTACTTTTGATAACACTAATTACAGCATGTTTTTAAAAGCATTTTATTTTATTTAGTAGAAAGGTAATTAATTAACCTTTTCAACATGTTTTGCAATCATTGTTTTACCTCATTTCTAAAACTTTTGCCTTTTGGAGCACCTTTACTTCTGGACACTTGAAATTACTTCTAGATTCATTTTGTATATTTCCTTCTATAAATCTAATATACTTTTGATACTTATTATTTTGTGTGCAAATACTTGTTGAAGAAGAACACGAAATTTAATCTGCGATTCACTCTGAAATTTCGAATAATAATAATAATGACTGGCAAAAATTCATATGCATATCAGAATTTTATTTCTTTACATTCCTTTATTTTAAGGAACAAGAATTCAAGTATGTATGACTAGACAAAGGAATTCAATTCGAAAGTCAAGACTGTGAGTTAAATAAATAAAATAAAGAGCAAGGAAAAGAAGCCCGTGTGTATTGCATCAGCTCATAACAATGCTTAAGAGAAGACGGAAGATCCTGTAATTCGAATTCCACAAATGCTTAATTGGAGAGGAAAACATTTCATACAAAGCTGAAATAGGAACACATTACCAGATGTGATTAGTATTAGCAAGTGAATAAGTTCAAGGCTATAAAAATAGAAAAGACAATACTGAAATTTAAAAACAGTTTTTGTCCACTCTAACGGGCTGTATGGCAGATTATATTAGCGTCTTGTTTCGTAGCTAAATTAGATCTAGAAGAGCCAGACCTCATAAATTGTGCTGGTAATAATTGTCGTAATAAAGAGAAGGAATTTGAAGTAAATTTATTTTAACACCGAACAGCTCTGAGCGAAGAAGTTTATCACAAATACAGGGTGTTTGAAAAGGTCTTTTACGAGCTTTAATGGTAGGTCAGATATGCAAGAACAAGTCATTTTTACAATAAAACACGGGGTTGCAAAAGGACGACCGCTTTGTCAGTAAATTAAATAAAAGAAAAGGACACACCTGATATAGTATAGAACACATGTTTAATGGAAAACGTATTTACAACAATACAGTAGCATGAATAATAACATGCGAAGCGTGTATGGCTTCGGACGGCAAGTTCTTTGAACATTTATTTTAAGCACTCAAAAGGTTTGTTGTTGTATCTGTCATGCTACATACAATTTGTAATATTCTTATTCATACAATTGTGTTGTTGTGCTGTTGCGAATATGTATCTCATAAAACATGTGTTCTAGACTTCATCTGGTGCGTCCTTTTCTTTTACTTAATTCACTTATAAAGAGATCCCTGTTACGGTCGCCCTCTCCCCGGGGGAGGCACCGCGAGTACACGTATGAGAAGCCGCCGGATAAGTAAACGGGTTCTCGCTTCCCCAGGGTGTATAGCAATAGTTGGGGTCGAGTTACCTGTCACCAGTGATAGTACGTACCTCCTTCGGGAAGAGTAGGGTGATGGTCGGTGATGACTATTAAGACTCCTGCCTCGGTATTCGAGCTATTGCAGCGGCTGTCATTCAGAGACCCCGAGTGCAAAGGCAGGGAGGGGGTAACTCAGCTAAAGTTGCTGTCGCCCTATGCAGTTTGCACCCCCATGTTATATTGTAATAGAGACTTGTTTTTGTATGCCTGACCTTCCCTTAAAGTTTGTAAACGAATTTTTGGGATGCCCTGTATATATTAATATTGCTGGTGAAGATATTTTGAAAAAGATCAGGCGTCCAATCGGCTTAAAATATCTTGACTTTATTATGGGAGAGAATTAAATTCCATCTTTAACGGCCCAGTATTTGCATTTGCATTTTACGATATGAATTCAGATGATGCTCATCCCATTATCATCACTGTTGTTTAAAAAAACGAAGTGCGAGCACAGAAGGAAGGGTTGGGAAGGATAAAGCTGGTAACCAGGGATGGCACTAGTCGGGTTCCGGGGCCAGGGCCCTCTGTCGAGAGGCTGTCCCTTCCCCCGTCAGGGCAAATTTTTGAACCCCGTTCACGGAACCGGCTATTTAACTAGTAGATAAATAAAAATTTGGTGAAAATTCGAGAGGGTGATCATTACGCCCCTCTCCTTGTACAGTAGGTACAAGGGGAGTCCCCCCCCCAGTCTGGCGGACTCTAAAACCACTCCTGCTAGTGACGCCAAATTTAATAACTTTAGAACGGGAATTTTCCTATCTTCTAGAATGCAACAGATGATACCAAGTCGCTGGTTCAACGTTTTAAAAGGGTTAGTGACCAGGGTTAGCCAACCAGGCGATTACAATGAAAAAATCATAATAAAAAGATAACTACAAGGCGGGAAAAAGGTTTGTCACATTGCATGTAGAACGAATATTATTAACTCCATCAAATAACTAAAAATACCAAAGGTAGAATTAAAAATGCATGAATATAATAAATTAAAAAGTTTAAATATCCTTACCTTTATTTAATCTTCGTTGGAAAAATGATATGCGAATACGCAACTCGTATACCAGTTGGTTATTTTTCCTTTTTTTTTTGGAACCTCAGTAAAATGTGTAACTGGAGGACAAGAATGTATAGAATTTGTATCTTCGGAGTCATCTTCGAAGTCCTCTCTTAGATCGTACTCCAAAATGTCATCTTCAGATGCACTCGAAGTACTCATTTAAGCATTGGTATCTATTTCTTGAGATTTCAAGGATGAGGGTTTTGCTAGTGGAAGAACACTCATAAATTTAGCGACAATGCCAATTGCAGAAAACTATTTGGTACCACTAACCGTTACATTGATGATCTTTGCAGTATGTGTAACATCAGAAGTATTATTATTCTGCACTCAAGCAAAATTAGTAATTTGACTGCGTGAGACAGTAAAAATGTAGATATTTTTTTCTGCATTTGTAGTATAGTTATTTCTTTTCAGATTAGATTCGTTCGCAGAAGAAGAAGCCACTTCATACATGGGTGCAATTGATTGAAATGAACTATTTTCTTCATTAGTTACTGGGAAAGTTGTTACTGTAATTAAATCAAATGTCAAACCTGTATTGAGAGGAAAATCAGGTCCATAATCCATTTTGAGTAAATACAGTTATAGTTTTTTTTCCACTGCGACTGTATAGCTAGTACTAGATGTAGGTGTTAGAGATTGAACTAATTTGCAGTCGTCAGGTTAGGATATCTGTTTGTTTGTTTTTAGTTTGTACTTATATCTTTATCGCATTTCCCGTTGGCGTTTAAAATATCTCAGGGGATGTTGGTATATATTGCCTTACGGCGATGCGAGTATACCCTGCTTTTATATATTCTGGTAATTTAAAACAAACTAATGTAAGAACTACATGCTTGGAGTTCAGGACCTGGCCATTCTTTTGTATAGATACAGGGTGGTCATAAATTATTAGTCCCATTTCAAAAATTAATTTAAAAAACTAATAATGTTACAACTATGATTTTTGTAAAATGAGAACGCATTTTAAAAAGTTTTTTGAGATAGGCAACGCGCCTTTGAGGCGGTCTAGGTGGTCGTAAATTATTGGACATCTTCCATTTTAGAAAGCCATTATCTGCGAAACTATTAAAGCTCGAAAAAAAATAAAAGCATGTATTTGTAGGGAATTTTACGCTCTTTAATTTTTTAAATAAATTGTAATTATAAAACTGAATAGTTTTTGAAATATTCAAGAAAAACTAAAAAAGGAAACCAGAAAACGAGCATCGTCTTCCGCTTATCGATAGCCATTGCGTATGGAAATCTTGCGCTATAGCAAATTTAGAACGCCGTAATGGCACGCCACCTATAACAAGAAAAAACACTTTTTGGTTTTCTCTCTCATTTAAAAAAAACCGGCAATTGTAACGTTACTGGTTTTTTATTAATTTTTGAAATGGGTCCCCTAATTTATGACCACACTATTTAAGCCGTATATGGGTCTCTCCCAGACTAGATAAATTTTCAATTATTTCTTTCATTGACACATTAAGTTATTCTCCTCAAGAATGGAGCCCTTTGAGGATCTAAGGGTCCCGAAGAGCCCTACAGTAATTAGTATGGTTTGAAAGGTGTCCATATTCATTATTTGTGGGATTAGCTTGCTGTTTTAACTTCGACAAGCAAGTTGGCAAGTCGCTAGATGGAAGTGATTGACCTAATCCAGAACAGCAGTGATTGATTTTTTTTTTTTAAATCAAATCAAAAGCCGTTAAATGTTTAATTACTGCAATAGAAAATTGTCGCTTGGTAACTAAAAAAGTCGGGAAATTAGTTGGTTTCAAAGCGTATGGTAGAATTTGAGGCTAACTAAAGGGAACTTTCTTGCGAGACATGCGATCTGATAGAAATTCTGGATCTGAGAAACCGAACGATGAGATCCAACAAGAGAAGACAGCCACCGGCTTTGGACAATTCCGGCTTCAGCATTTACCTAGAGTGTTAGCGAGAACCTGTACACTCAGAGTGACTTCCACAAGGACAGTCACTACCCTTAGCAGCAAGCCAAAGAAAGTTATCCTTTCGCGTGATCCCTAGCAAACGAATCTCTGAAGTGACTAGGTTACCAGCCTATTAATAAATGAAGACCACAACCACCTGTCTAAAAAGTTGCTATTCTCGGTCAACAAGGAGGGTATTTGCTGTCTATTAGATGCCAGAAGTGGCAACAGTTTCTCATGGAGTCAAGGGAGAGAAATGAGAAAGTCAAAAGTAAGAACTGAAAGGAAGGATAAACATGAAAGGGGACCAGATCACTAGGATACCTATAGGTCGTGATTCTCGTCACACCTAAAGAAAGTGAGACCCTGAGGGCATATGAACAGGCACTTCTTCTCCAAATATCCACATATCACCTGAGTTAAGACATTTCATCGCCGAGGGATTAAATGTGTACAGCGGGCTATTAATCGGCTGATCATTCGTTAAACACTTGATACTCCGGTTCAGAAGTCGAGTCTTTACCATCAGGCCTTCTCTTCCTTTGAGCTATATAACAAACCACAAAAAATAAGCATCAGATTCTTATAGTGGTTATCAAAAGAATCGTATAAAAATATAATCTAAAATTCCTCCCTTCCTTTCTTATAATTCTGCATAGAATTCCATAAGCCACAAAGAACATCACCCCGCCCTGCCTAAGCATCCGGGTAAACTATTGAATGACCGGCCGCCGCAGCAGATAGTCAGGCATTGTGGTTCCTACATAATAGCCCCCATTACGAGCGGCTCATGCAACAACCCCCCGTTTAACCGGGGTACGACCTGTCATCGGAAGTGGGCCCAAAGAGCTACACCACCATTATTGTGCCATCGGATTGTCGAGAGCCTGCTTACTTATACGGCAGCCTCTCATCCGCGAACACGCGGTGTCAAAACTAACCTGTCTCACGACGGTCTAGAATTCCATAAATTATTTTTTATATATATCCTCCCTTTTTCTTATCTTACGAATGTCTCTAAACAAAATTTAAATTATTATACTTTAAATATCTAGCAATCTAACAATCGTACGTGGATTAATATAATTTGATAGGATCGTCAAATGACATGGGAGGCGTGAAATCATAAAGGTTTAGTGGTTTAGAATCTGTACTAAAACTTTTACTGGTACAACACCTGTACCATCAGTAAGGAAGTAGTCAACGGGGGCTGACTTTGTGTATAGTTCTCTCATAACGATAATCCTAAAAAAATCATGCTAAGGTTTATTTTGCAATAAAAATTATTATTGGAGCAGTACTGTAGTACTACAACAATACTGTACATTGATAGTGTGTTTAAAACAGTGAGTGAAAGTGAAATGTATACATGTAGGGAATAAATAGCGTACCAAGATAAACATAAAAAATAAGGTAAGAAGATGCTCTGGTTTTGGAAAGATAAATTATTCCCTGATTTTTGAAGTTCTAATACACGCAAACAAATTCCTCCTTTCATGGATTTGAAAGATAGATGCTGGAGAGTGAAGTAAATGTATGATAACACAGCAGAAGTGTGCGCTTCATACGTTTTCAGTTTCTTTTAAGCACGCAAAGCAAGCCCTTTGATTTAAGATGGTGTCAAATTGTTGTGACAGTTCATTGCATATGCATGTGATATATAGTGCCAAAAACAAATTTGGATTTTAAGAGAAGCCTGTGAATCAATAGATGTCTAAGAATGAATCTGAAAAATCACTTCGGAAAACTTTTCAAAAAATTAAAAGTTCACAGAAAGAATAGAAGATTATCAATAGACGAAGCATAAGTGTACATGAAAAAAAGTTGTTACATTTAGAAGGAAAAAAAGCACGTTTAGTAATTAAGCCGAGGATAAAAATATTTTTACGATGTAATGAGCAGTATACTTTCAGTCGTAAAAAAATGGATTAGAATTCCATTATTATTATTAATAATAATAATCCACCAGGAGAGAACCGACCAGATAAGATTTACGGTTATACAAAACCCTCTCAGCGTAAAGATGATATACAAAAGAAAAGGGGGAAAAAATTAAAACAGCAAAATAATAAATACAAAAGGTAAACTGAAACAGTCTGCAATGAAAGTCTTATTTGCTGGTGGATGCCAGAAAAGTCTTTCTTAATCCATGATTATATCATCCCTTCGTTCATGAAGGATCTTCATAATATTCATGAGTCGTTTCAGGGTTCTTATGTCTTGGACAATATTTTCACACCGAGTCGAAAGGTTTCCAGCACTGGGCTTCGTGAAATGAAAGGGTTTTGTCACTGGGCAGACTGTTGCGTAGTGGTTTGGAACACCTTTAGCACCGCAAACGCATCGATCGTGTGAACACAAATCGAACCTGTGAAGATAGGTCACGAACGGCCCATATCCTGTGATGAATTGGTTGGTTCTTGAGTTAAATGAGGCTCGATTAATGTTGACTTGAGGTACGAAAAAGAAGATTCGCCGACCCGTTTCTGAAAGGTTCCATCGATCCTGACAGATTTCAAGGAAACACTTATATAGGGTTATCATCGAAGATTTCCCCTAAAAGTCATCTCAAGGAGACAGAGCAGAGGTAGGTTGGTGGCAAAGTATCGGCTTTGGAAACGGAAACTTGAGGATTAGAGCCAATTCACCATAGACCCTCCATGTAAGCGGCCCTGGTGCATGTTAAATCTGTAAGAGTCAAACTTTAAACGGCTGGTGTGGTTTGGAGAGAGAGTGTAAACTTGGATGTCGTTTCTGTCACGAAATTAAGTGATCCGTTCCTCCAGTAGCGTTACGATGTCCATCCCAAAATAGCTCTCATATTGCTTCGAAACGGGACATTAATATAACTAAACTAAACTAAACCCTCCAGTAGCGTGGAAACGGAACGTTAATCTAAGTAAACTAAACTAACCTATCAATAAGCTAACTCTTTCTCGGTCTAACTCTTTCTGAAAAGAATAAAATTACACTATTTAAATCGGATAGAACGAACGGATATCAATTAACTTATTGAAATCTTAAAATTATTGAAGTGAAACTTCTTTAGCCATGGTTGTGAATCAGAGGAAACTGTGACGCAAATAAAAGTGAAACGGAGGTGACGCTTTCGGATCAGTTCATTTAGATACAACTAGCAGTACGCGCACGGCGTTGCCCGTGGAATCAGGACTTCAACAAAATGAAGGAAAAAAAAAAAACGCCCACAATGACATGAAAAAGTTTTGAAAACAAAATAAAAACAAAAGATACACATTATTGATTTTCCCGCTTATTTTTTTTCATGATAAACAATAATAAAAAATTGCAGCGTGAAAATTATTATACTGCAAGATAAGTATGCGAGATGAATAAATACATTAAGATATTGCCGAAAATAATAATCAGTCATTCAATTCAAGATTATGACGTCACCTCCCCTTCAACCAATCACATAGCCATCTGCGTTCCGAAGTGCCGTGCCGCGCGACGAACTCTCTCCATAAAAATAACTCTCAACCGCCCAGAAAAAAATTAATTAAAAAAAACCTTGAAAAGATATTTTAACCGTTGTTGTTTTAAATCCGACACAACCGTTCTACCTATATGCTGAAAAAAATTGAAAATAATAGTGTTATTAGAAAGTCGGATGCAACAAATTTAAAATCAAAAGTATCATCTTGAAGCCAAAACTGGGTATTTTTTAAAAATTTCTCAAAATTCAGTAAATTGCATTAGAAATTCAAAACTAACTTCATTAGAACGGAAATCGTGTGCTCTTTCCGATGGTGTATCTATTATTGTCGCACAGTTATTTGAAACCATTCTATTGAGAAATTAGTGCGAAAAATGAAACAAAACAACACAAAACATTAAATAAAAAAATTTCTAGATTAAATTTTAAAATTTCGGCTTCGAGGTGCATTCAGTCACCATTATGACTACCTGTGTGCCAAATTTCATGGCTATAAGTGCGATAGCTTCGTCTGGACATCGCAGACAAACACACACACACACATTGCCTTTTATAAGTATAGATTAAGTTAGGCTGTTACTATCAGTTCATTAAAATATTTTATATTAGTTAGTGATTGAAAGATTTTACACGTTTTTACTTTACATTACGTGTTTCATATTTGTGAAGACAGAAATCCATAATCGAATTTTAATTTCGCAGTTATAATAATTTGAGCTAATTTTCTTTCAGACATCAAAACTAGCTAATTCTTATAAAAAGCTTTTACTCTACACGAAATATTTGGAAAACCCCGGCGTTCTCTTTCTTAATGATTTTTTTAAATATCTTTCTTGACAGTATTTTTGTAAATTTAGTTTCATTTTCGGGTTATTTTTTGTTTTTCAAAACCTCATATTCTCTCATGCCGTATATACAAATAACAGATATTTTGCAACTCTTCTAAACTGTTGATTATTTGCTGTTAAATTCGGCAATGCGTAAATATTTAACTCAAAACGATATTAAAATGCTTTTATTCTGGAAGCGTGCTTAAAAATAGGTAAAACATTTTCGCATAAATTTCAGTTATTATTAGATTGGTACATTTCACCATTATCAAATAATAAAAGGAAAATTACTAATATAATAGCCCAGATCTGTCTCTCGGTAACGCTCTGACCTCACCAACAATAAAACTAGCGACATAGCACTGCGAGACGTTAAACAGCATTATTTCATTGTTAGAGAACCTAAATTTCAGTAATTTTAAATTTAAAAGAATAATTGACGTTCTAATTTCAAATTTAATAGCTCTAAAAAAATAGTGAAATAAAATTTTCTCTCGATTGATATAAAATTTATCTCGCTATGATCAATAGTTCCCGAGAAATTTTAAATTTTATTCATAATTTTCAAATTAATATATGAGTATATATATCAAATTAATCATATATTATAAATATATTTATCATATATTTCAAATTAATTTCCGTTTTTTAATAGAAAGTAGTAAATTACGTCAGTGGTATATCATGCGCGTGATATAGTTTGGACGCCACGATGCATCTGATTATTTATTGCAATCGTGATGATATAATTTGATAACACTTTTTGGCAGCGTTTGAGAAGCAGAGAAGTTGCTTTGTTTCGATTAGAATTTCGAAAAAGAATTCCTTTGAAATTTTAACTTTTGACTTAGTTTGACAAGCTGAGAATTTTATCGTTATTGAATTATAATAAAAATGTTAAACAACGAAAAATACTTCACACGGAATGTTGTTTACCAAAAGGTTTTTGAATAAAGAAATATGTAAATAATATGTAAATAAAAAAATATTTCCTTTCATAAAACATATGTTTATTTTATTTGTTTTCAATCAATATTAAACATTTCTCTCGCATATATATCTATTTAAACACGTCAGATTTGACGGGAAATCTCTCGAATGAAGAGACAATTTGCACCCGTCATACCATGACGGGTGATTTTCTAGTTTATAATATTTCTGCATTACGTATTTCTAGTTTAATAAACAGGGAAGACAATCGGACGAACAAGCAGATCGCCAAAGGCGGCTATTAATCAATATGCTTATTAGTAAAAGTGAAGTGGAGTCGACTCAACAAATTGATCTTTGAAATCAGCTATTGTATTTAGGAGTCAGACGAGAAAGATGCCAAATTTTAAACTCTGTGGAGAGAGGGGAAAAGGCAAGGAGACCTAGATTATACAATTTTATGCACAAAAAAGTTCTGAAGAAAATTCGGGTCTTACCGATGCGAGGAAAAATACTTGCTCCAGAAGATTTGTTGTGACTGGCTTCTGGCGGATTTCCTAAAAGAAATACTAAATGGGAAAATTTATTCAAGCATAATTCAAGCATGAACTAACATGCATTCAGTGAGTGATTTTTGTATGCATTTAGTAAATGCATCCAAAGTTTATTAGCACATCAACCTTAATGGGAATTACCATTCTGATTTCCCTGGGACTAGGTGCAAGACGAGTTTGCTGAATATTCAGGTTACAGCAAACAGTTCATGATTTATATTTGTTCATGATGAGTTACGTTTGTTTTTATTTTAAATGATTTTAGAAACTAGATAAGAATTATATATATTCATGCTTGTCAAATCTTGATTAAGATTAAATTTTTATCGCTTAATTTCCGCCCTAAAATAGACAATTGTGCGTCAAAGTTATGCAACAAAATTAGTTTTCATTCAGTTAATATGTTTTAAGTCTCAGCCGATGCTATGAGTTTAAAAAAGACTTATTTATTATGAATATCTAATTTCGTATATGAATATCTAATCTCGTATGATCTGTAATCCTCCAAAACAAATAAATAAAACTATAAAAGAGCTTTAGTTGAAAGCATTTCAGCAATACAGTTTATCGGTTATCAAAAGCAATTTGACTATTGTATCCTTTAAAATGAAAACACCCTTGTCTCCCCCTCCCCAAGAAAACGACAAGGTTAGAATTTTGCCTCAAGACTATGAATACTGTCTAGATGCAGGAACGCCTGGAATGTCGTTTCTTTATTGTTTGATACGAAAGAAGATATGCACATGAAATACTGTTTTGCATTTTAGGAGGTTTTAGCAACAAAAAATCTATTTTGCGGCTTAGATGGTTTTGCATATTGAAAAGGTTTTCGAAAGGGGAACCATTGTTTCCAAAAAGAAATGTTTCCATAGAAACCAAATGGTATGAGCAACATTCAGCAACGCTGGCCTTCGCTTTCTCCGTAAAGATCAGCAACAATAATCAAAAAAGAGCTCTAGGATCATTTCGTTTTCCTATGTATATTTATGAATGTCTAGGAAAGAGAAAAAGTCTTTAGAAGAAAATGGGTCTAATAACCGTTAGCTGAAGTAGATCTGTATTGCTGCGGCTCTAAAAAATTAAATCTTGTGTTTGTGTATGGGAGTCAACAAACTCGCTCTCCTTATACCCTGTAAAGCCTCTGGAGGATATTGCCAGGAAATTTCCTTTGCAAATAACCAACCGTAAAAACAATAAAGGAAAAAAGATCTCCAGTTAGTAATATAAAATGAATAGGGGAAAGCCGAGCAACTTCTGAAAAACGTTCTTTTAGCTTTCTTTCCCCTCGAAATTAAAATTTAGGAAACAAAGGATGAAAAGACGGCGTTCGTGGAGCTAACAAAGCCATTAAGATGGTATTAAATTCTTGGTATAATTAAAGAAAAGGCACAGTTAAGTTGAAGTCTTAAAATGAATTCATTTTTTTGTCCTATTTTTTGAAGTTCTACTTTCTTTCTCCTTGCACAAAAGTGAAAATAAAATTAGAATAAATGTACCAATCGTTGACGAAATAAGATGAGGTTACTCTTTGTTTATTTGTACTCAATTATTTTTTTAAAAAAATAAACTTTCTGACGGTTTAGTAGGTTATCTTACTTCTCCTGAATAATTTGATTAACTAGATTCGAGTGTGGTAAAATACTCGCGCATCCCATGCCCAAGTGTAACTAGGGATACGTTTCTTAATGCTTTAAATCATGTGCACGACCTCGAGCAGAGCCGTTCATATGTCAAAATGCTGGACATCCATGCTAAAAATTATTTAAAATATGCCTAGAAACCCTTGATTTCTTGTCTCGACTAGTGAATAAACACCTGGGCTTCAAAGTATTAACAACTATCAATTATTTTTCTTACTGACCATTTGAAGACTAAAATCATTAGCGTACTGTGTCCAAGATTTTGAATACGGAAAAAAACATGAAACAATTTAAAGAGCCGGGTAGAATTGAAATAAAACTTTTTTAATCAATCAATTGACTGTAAATTCATAAGATGAGTTTACATATGATGCATCTATATATAAGGGCAGTTTTAGAATGATAAATATGGTGAGATTTAATTATTTCGCCCTAGAACCACCAACTGAAGTTGTATTCAGTTTCAAAAAAAATGTCCAGTAACAGGCCTGAAGATAAGTTAATTGAAGTCGTTGTACAAATTGGGAGTCTCACCTTGTTATGAGACAAATGTTAAGCTGCGTTTATACTAAGACAATAGCTGGCCTCAACAGAAAACAAAATCTTGTCACCAATTTCATTTTTGAAAAACACAATATGATTTGAAGAACATACTCATGGGCAGAAAAGGGACACATTCCTCCTGACCATTGTCTCAAAAGTCTGAGCATGCTTGATGTCAGATTGTCGATTGATGACAAGAGGGGTTTTTTTCTTCCTGAACTGGGACAATAGCTGGCCTCAACAGAACAGCAAAATCTCGCATCCAGTCTACAATATGATTTGAAGAGTACACGCATGGGTAAAAAGGCGGGAAAAGAGACACATTCTTCCTGCCAATTGTCTAAAAAGTCTGAGCATGCTTGACGTCAGATTGTCAATTGATGACTTTTTTTTCCCTGTGCTGCAGTCAATGATTGTCCCAGTAGCAAGGCAACTTTAGTGACTGTAAAAGACAAATTTTCATTAAGGTAAGTGGTCAGCTAATTATTTTTGTAAACAAGTAATTAACTGAAATCATAACATTGAAACCACTGAAAATGCGTGAAATGATTCCCTTATTTATTTGTAATTAATGCCATTAAAATCATGCACTGAAACCTTCGTGCAAGAATATCACCATTTCTCTGTGTCTGTTGTGGTCCATGCCAAAAGAAATCCAAGATTTATTATACTTAACTTAAAACCAAGAATTTTAAGTTTATAATTATTAAACTACAGAATGGCTTATAATATTTCATATACAGGGTGGTCATAAATTATTGAATCCATTTCAAAAATTAATAAAAAAAAAGCTAAGAATGTTACAACTGCTGTTTTTTTTAATGAGGGAACAAATAAAAAAGGTTTTTTTAGATAGGTGTCGTACCAATACGGCGCTCTAAATTTGCTACAGCGAGAGGTTTCCATACACAATGCTGCCGATAGAAGCCGATGCGCGTTTTCTGGTTTCCCTTTTTATTTTTTCTTACTTATTTTGAAAACTATTCAGTTTTTGAATTACAATTTATTTAACACATTAAAAAGCGTAAAATTCCATACAATACACGCTTTTATTTTTCTTCTAGCTTTAATAGTTTCGCAGATAATAGCTCTCAAAAATGGGACATATCCAATAATTTACCACCACCGTGGCGTGTTACCTATCTGATAGAAAAAAAAACTTTTTAAAATGTGCTTTCATCTTTAAAAAGCCGTAGTTGTGACATTATTAGTTTTTTTAAATTAATTTTTGAATTGGATCTAATAATTTATGACTACCCTGCAGATTTATATTCGTAGAAGTTTTGGAACTGTAATCTCCGATCTAAAAATATTCGACATCTTTTTGTCTTAATAGCAAATACTGATCTTTAAAAAATGTGCACTTGAGAACAATTTAACATATTTTTCTCGATATGTAATATTTGTAAAAATTAAATATTAATTGAGCTGATAACCTATCTATTTCCATTACTACAAAATGAAGCTTTGAATTGGATTTTAATTTGAAACATAGATTAAATCCAATAAATAAAGATATTGCATATTTAAAGGTACTTCGATTTGTGTTGGATGTGAAGTGGATAACACTGTTCAATTAATGGAGCATCTAATGAGACTTGGGATTGATTTTGATTCTATTCCTTTTTGTAAACTATTCAGAAATCTAGATCCTTTTTTTTCTAAAAAACATGTTTTTTGTAGATGTGTTTTTCATTTGGTAGAATCTTGTTATTCATAATTCATTTAGAAACTAAATAAGGCCATTAAAATATTCAGATATTAATTAAATTAAACACAGAACTATTAATGTACACTGTATTAGGAGCGAGCAAAATGCCGCTGCATATAAAACACAAATGCCAACAATGCATAAAAAGTAGTGAAAATCTAGAATTTGGAGAAAAATGAGTCCGGCCTGCAGACTTCGTCAAGGGTCACCTGCAGGAAGGGATTCAAACTAGGGATTTTTTTCTGTGAGGGGCCTCACTTTCATCCAAAATTTGACCTCTCGTGTCCCGAAATCTCAAAAGAATCCCTGGTTTGAATCTCTGTCTGCAAGTGACCCTTGACGAAGTCTGCAGGCCGGATTCATTTTTCTCCAAATTTTAGATTTTTCACTCGTTATTCATAAGTTACAGAATTTTGAAACATTACAAGATTCTTCTGGCTATATCCGTGTTAATACTGTCACATTTAAAATTACAAACTGTCAAAGAGAGTAGACACCACTTTTGACAGTTTGTAATTTTTGTCTGAAGAGGCCATTTTGTTGTATTTATAGTATAGTTTTAATTAAACAGATTCAATTTAACTTATGAATCAGCTTTAAAAAATCGTTTAAAAGTTTCGGTTAACATTGTAAAGCACAAATTCGAACAACTGATATGATTTAGTTTAGTTATATTAACGTCTCGTTTTGAAGCAACACGAGGGCTATTTTGTTGAAACAACTGAACTTCATCACAAAAAAAAATGTATTTTAATGTTTGTCTTTGCCAAATAAACCGATAATCAAGTGCACCTGCTCTAATGTAACTATTATTTATACCCTGAATACGAAACGAAATTGGATAAATGTTTTTTAGAAAGACTCATTAGAAAATAGAAAACATATTAGCTAGAATGAATTTGAGAATGAATTGAGAAACCTATAAAAAAAAGTATAGAAAAAACTTTTTACCGTTGTTTCGATTTTTTCATCCATGAGACAAGAGAGGCTTTCGTGCAATGTAACAAAAATTCTATGTAACAGAAAGTAGTTATGATGGCGCAAAACTGTGTGTGTTGATGGCAATTTTCTTCAAAATCAATGCCACTTAGATGGAAACCGCAGCATTCTCCAGAGGCAATCAATAGCATCTGAGAAACACCATCTGGAAGTCATGCATTTGTTTTCCAGTAAAGGAAGCAAGTTCAATGGCCTCGAAGATTCAACGTTACGTTGAAATTGCATTGAAAAAGAGTGCAGAGATGGTTCAGATAATTCTATTAAGGCTAGATTATTTCTTTATGATTCTCTGATACAAACTCGATCGAAAAGTGCACGTCAAAACGACATCAATTGTTGGTTTCTCTGGTTTAACAATGGTGTAAATAACACAGAAATTATATTAATTTATAAAAAGACGCATTTCTCATTCAAATGTAGCAATTTTATAACAAAGTGTTATTTTATCAATACGGAATTAAATTATTGTACCATTAATTTGAGCACCGTTTGATTGGCAGGCTGAGTCCTAAAATTTTCTACCACAGTTGAATGACAAATTTGAATTCGAACTGGTATGGCCAAATCAGAAATATTTTTTTTTCTTTAAACTTACATGGATATTACTATTTAAATGTATTAACTAAACCAAAAATACTTTTATTTGGTATTATTTTTAAGATTTTGTTCTCTATATTCACGTGGAACTATTTTAACCCTTTTTGTGCCGAACGACGATATATCGCCGTTCGCAAAACTTGCGAAAAGTGCCAACGACGATATATCGCCGAGTATGCAATGGCGTCTTACTATTCGCATCGCGAGATAACTCTATCTCAAAATAAATTTATAAAACGTTATAAATGGTTTTATTAATACATTCGATTTATTAATAATATTCTATTAATATTATATATTGATATTAATAATATTCGATTGATATTATAAGTTAATATTCGATTTCTATGTTTTTCATAATGTTTTATATTTATGTTTTTCGTATGATTTTCAACAAATAGTGAAATACAATTGGCTTTAATTTATTATCCCTTTATTTCGTAATATGCTCCTTTTTGAATTTTGTAAATATCATTCTTATTTTTTATGAGCTTTTCCCCAAACCTTAGCAAATTCGTCAAATTGGTCCGGCATTCTTCGCATATGTATACTTTCGGTCGGCACTAAAAGGGTTACGGTCGTAATTTAAACTCCAGATAACTTTTTATTTTTTATCTGCCATTTTATTACGTTTCACTTTCCAAATTTTATCAATAATGACTGAATATTTCTGGTAAAGAGTTCTAAAATTTTTTGAAGTTAACATTTTGTTTGGCATATTATAAACATATTCGGCTTTGAGCCTCTAAAAACATACTACCAAAGAACTGATTTGAACACTTTTCTGCTCTTTATTATTTTTTTCTCCTTCTTTTCCTCCAGAAAAATTTGTGTCTATGTGTTTTTTCCTAATATTATGAAAATTTTTTTTTCTAATTTTTTCACACCCGTTTATTTCTTCTGTGAAATTTAGAACCCTTTCCTTCATTTTTCTGCTTTACATTTCTTAAGTTTGATATATTTGTCAGCAAAAATTTTATTACGATTCCATTACTTTAATTAACATATAATTAAAAATGTTAATTTTAGTAAGGAAACCAACGCGATTTCTTTGTCGCAAATTTGCAACATAAAATTAAATTCGGCGGAAAAAAAACAAGATTATTAAGACGATTATAGAATTTTCTAATTGATACTTGCTCTAAACACAAATTTAAAAAATTGTCAAACAAGGTTTTCTTAATATCAATAATCTCTTATTCTTGGAAATCTTTAATTATAAATTTCTTTGAATATGCCAAAAAATTTTTAATAATTTTCATGGACAAGCGATCTGCGGGCATTTAAGTGTTGTTTGAGGAAGTATTTGAGAAGTTGGCACTGCTTAAATTTTATCCAGACGACACTTACCGTTTTACTCTCTCAAGCGTTATTGTATGTATACTTTTCGTATAGATACCATTTATTTACCACCATTCTATTTACGACATCTACTTGTAAGTATATTTTTGTATCGCCTTTACCCTATAAGTACTCGTCACCTTTACCTAGAAGACTCGTGGTATCCCCACTGGGAGCACCACGAGTACGTAGATGAGAAGCCTTCGGATAAGTAGACGGGGTCTCACTTCCTGGTGGATATAATAATGGTGGTGTGACTCCTAGGGCCCCATGTGTCGCTCTTGTCATCTGACCACGCTTAAAATGACAAGGTCCGACCTAAAATAGCATTTGTTCTTGAAAGCAGGATGTTAACATAACTAAACTAATCACCGAAGATTCATCGTGAGATTGGTGTACATTAAAATTATGGAGGTAAAAACTTGCGATCTTCACATTTCAGTACCTGTTTTAATCGAAATATGTATCCCTTTGCAATGTTGGTAAGCCTGACTAGCCACAGACTGAAGTTCACCATTTCGAAATCTGTAGAAATTTCCAACGGTATGAAATTTCGATAGAGCAACTGCAGATAACGGGCCGTAACCCTGTAACGAGGGAGTGTGTTATATGAAAGGAGAGAAGGTTAGCACTCCCATTGACAAGGATGTAATGAGGGAGTCGTCGCTTGAGCTGCTCGTAATGGGAGCTACAATGTGTTTGGCCACAATGCCCATGTTTTTCACGCGGCGGCCGTTCAGCCAATATTACCCAGATGCTAGCAGGGGGGTTCTTTTCATGATAATAATAGAAGTGAGCAGCTCTTTTAAGATTTTTTTTTAGCCAAATGCCTTGTACATGAAAGAATTAAAAGAAGCCGTGGAAACTGATGGCAGTGTAGTGACTTCTTGATTGAGTGATGGAGGATTAGGACCCAAATTTCACCAAACTTTCTTGGTACCTAGGTCGCCTGGTGATAGTCTTGTCTTCGGGACCGGAAGGTTCCAGATTCGAAAACCCAGTTCGGCCAAATATCCGCAGTGTATGTCAGCCTGACGCGCGTTAAGTCTGAAGTTGAGGATCAATCGTCCTCCAGCTGGTGTGGTACGGAAATTTGGAGAGGGGGTGCCAGCTCATGTGTCGCCCTTGTCATCTGACCACGCTTAAAATGGCAAGGTCCGACCTAAAATAGCATTTGTTCTTAAAAGCAGGATGTTAACATAACTAAACTAATCACCGAAGATTCATCGTGAGATTGGTGTGCATTAAAATTATGGAGGTAAAAACTTGCGATCTTCTCATTTCAGTACCTGTTTTAATCGAAATATGTATCCCTTTGCAATGTTGGTGATCCTGACTAGCCACAGACTAAAGTTCACCATTTCGAAATCTGTAGAAATTTCCAACGGTATGAAATTTCGATAGAGCAACTGCAGAAGAGAATGAGACAAGCAACGGGGAAGAAGAAATAGTTGTCAAACTTATCCCACTATCTGTAACACTCTTAAACCGCACGCCCAAATTGTAGAACTTAACAATTTTATCACTAAGCATACGATCAGTATTCAAACTGCAAAAATTTAATACCGACGAAAGCGGAATGTCGGCTCAAACGTCATCGCCGTAATTTGACAACATTCAATTATCAATTAAAGCTTTTCCAAATTTGTTTCATTTCATCCATTTACTCAGAAATTTTATAAATCTAAATGTCTTATTGTCGCTTCTAATTTTTCTCGAATAGACTTCATCTGGTGACGTATTAAGTTTCTCAAATTCCATTCGGAATATATTTATATCCTTCCCAGAAAAACTACTGTCTTGCGAACTAACCAGATTGTAAATCGGTAGGATGAGTCTTATTAGAAAGGCGCAATAAATTTAACCTCGTAATTTTGAACCACGGTCAGGTGACAAGGACAACATCCTATATGGCACTTTCCCAAACCTCCATGACTCACCACCTTGAAGACGTTTAACCATCAACAGTAGATTTCATGTGCACTTGGTCCGCCTACACGGTAGATCATCAGTGGCATCGGTATCAATCAACCTCCATACCTTAACTTGATTACCAGTCGCAGGCCTCAAAAGCAAACTACGAAGGCACACAAGATGAAAGGCTCTAGCAAACTAGGAAATTCAAAACAGAATAAGAAATAATCGACACACAAAAAATCCTTTGAAAATAATTAAATGCAAGATAAGCAAAGCAGGTGTTTGACGTAATTTAAAATTCCAAAATTCAATGGATGAAAGAAAAATTCAATGAAAAACGTTTGAAGAGGAGAATATTTAACCCCTCGACAGTTTATTTTTAAACATCTAATTAGATGTCACTTTCTGTTTTGGAAATACGTTGTCGTTTTGGTTTCAACAAATAGCCCATAGAACACTTGATGTTTTGAGCATTACGTAATTTTTGCATCAAATTATAGCATCTACAATGACTTAATTTTAGTTTATAAAATTAAAAACACTTTAACCACTTAACTTAATAATTTTCTTTGCTCTCTAATAAAATGCACCCTTCTGCTTTGGAAAAGGCTGACGTTTTCATTCATCTCAGAAGGCATAGAATACTTGAGATGTTTATAGATTCTACATAATTTTTGTGTCATATTATAAAGCTAATTAATGATTCAATTTTAGTTTTAAGACTAAAAATGCGATAATTCGATGCACGAGTATTCTCGGACTTTCAGGTTAAGCGGTTAATCTGCTTCTCGAATCAAGGTTTAGTAAATATGAGAAGGGGAAACGATAAAGTGGTATGCATTGTATTATGTTTTATGCATTGAACAACTACTTAAAAAGCTGATAATCAATTCCTCAGATCTTCAGTTTGTACACTGCAAACGTTAGCATTTAACAGCAGCTAATTAATGATTAAATTTTAACTTTAAGACTAAAAATGCGATAATTCGATGCGCGAGTATTCTCGGGCTTTTAAGTTAAGCGGTTTATGAACAAGTAACCATCGGGAATATCAATCCAGTGATTCAAGCAGATACAGAAAACTGGTTGAAAGCCTCTGTTCTAATTGAAATCTGAATACTTATCCAATACGACACGTGCCTTGGTGAACAAATGAAATATTTCAGAAGGGGGAAAGAAAGCTCTCCATTTTGTAGGAGCAGGAGGACGTCCATAACAATTTCTAATCTGAGATAGTAGCAGACGCGCAGGTTGCGTCCGATCACGCGATCCGACTCCCCCTCGCTCACGAAATGAAATCACGCGATTTCGATCCCCGGGATTGCAGAACAGCCTCTAAAAATACAGGCATGAAATTGCTATTGATTGATCTGCTGTCTTTTGTTTTCTTTCTCCTGCCAACCAATGTAAGCACGCTGTCTCGGCCGTCATCTGTATAAATTTGCACAAATCTCACGCTCTTAAATAGGTGCTCTTCCACACACAAAGAGCAACACTGGATGTAAATATACCATCCTTTTATCTACACCGGCGCTCAAATAAAGTGCATCGCTTTTTAATACCTGTTTGATTGAAGGCATAATTCCAGTGTACGCAGAATTTCTATCGGCTTCAGGTTAGGCCTTCCTAGTAAACGAATTGTGTAGTAAAAGAGGTTGTAGTATGTTGCAGTAGAGAATATTTCTGTAATTCTCTCGCTTTTAACGTCACACGACTTTCTGATTCTCCAATTCTGTTTAGTGAAATTATAAAAAGCGCTTCGATTTAAAATATTTCATTGAAATTGGTATTTTCTAATTGTAATTGTTGAAGAACTAAGGTTACTGTAGTAACTTGTGTGTTCTAATGTAGCAATGAGCACACATCGATATCCATCGTCATTTGTTCTGATAGATCCTTTCTGATAATCTAAAAAGAGCAATCAAAAGATCCATAGGAGGCATTTTAGCCTAAAATATGCAGGTGGTTAGAATAAAGACATCCTCACTGTAATATGAATAATTGTATTAATTATTTATATTACAATAATTAATAATAATTAACTATTATTAATTATATTGTTGCTACTAATTAATGATTAATAATAATAGAATTAATTAATAATTTTTTCACCGCACTGTAGAGGAAAAACACAGGTCATCACGAATTTTTACCTTAGAACCCTTTGCCTTATATTCATTAATTAATTTAACAATTGGAATTCATGACAAATGTTATTATGTAATATACTCTAGTACCACTTACAATTCGTAACTAATAGGCCAGGGGTGGAGAACCTTTTTGAACTGAAAGACCTCATTAAACTTCGATAGTTAAGCAAAAGGCCGCACGAGCAGAATCTTAAAGGTTATTGTTCCGTTATTATTATTATATTACAGATACGTATATCATTTCAATGCAATTTGTATATAACTGGTAAGACCGCGTAAGAAACTCAAAAAGGCCGCATGTAGCCTTGGTTCGCCATCCCTATAATAGGCATTATTTTAAAACAACTGAATGATGTTCATACTCAGATCTTTTCGTCAATCTTTCCCTATAGTTCAAGTTTTGACTTCTTTTAACGTCATTCTGATGCATGTCAGTGAGATTTGGTGTCACCACTCATTTTGTTTCTCAATAGTGCTCTGAATAGAGATACTTTAATTCTGGCCACTTCCAAGATTTGATGTGATTCAAAAGGACGTAAATTTATCTCGGTTCTATCCACACTATTTTGCCTTATAAACTGATGCGTTGAAAAGCTATAAATGTATCAAATTAAGCAACAAAATTAGATTTGATTTTTGAGGGTGTTTTTCATTCATTAGTGTTTTTGACGGAGTAAAAATAGAGTATTGAAAAAAATAAATTATCGCCTTGACTGAGGCACAATAAGCATGCACAAGTAATAGTTTCAACCAAGACATCTTCCATGAAACATAGGAAAATATAATTTCTCTTTTGATTCGTGAATGTTATGCTATGCGTTTTAGACATGTCTTGTCGATGCCTTAGATACCATTTTGCATTTGAAATTGGTAAAAACTTCAAAACTAAATATTCACCTCTATTGAAAATGTCAGTATTCATCTAACGAGACGAGTCATAAATCATTCGGGTTCTACTACTTATTATCAAAGATTTTTTATATGTTTTACAAGATTTATGTTGCCTTAAGAAATTCTTAATACTATATTTGTTTCTATTGCTTATGTTAACGACAGATTTAAAGCATCATCATAAGAAAAAGAAAAAAAAAATTGTGTGGTTCTGTTTCCTGCAGCTCCAGTATATAGTCTTGAAAACCACAAACTTTGAATGTCTTGTGCCTAAAAACCACAAGACCAGTTTTACAAAAGTTTCTTTCTTTGTCACTTTTAGATATTTCGTCATAACATAAGAATTTTAATTAATAACTTCTCTCTCAAACCACAGTTGTTGCTTTTTAAGGTTGGTTTCGCCTTATCTGTTTTGTTGCGTCTCATAATAAAGTTACGATTATTTCTATTCACCTCCTCAAGCCGTAAATACTTCACGGCTTTTCCATTCAGGTCTTACACTCCCAAATATTGACACGTTAGCCTTAAGACTTTGAGAACTTTTAAGTATTTATTTCGCAATATATTAAAATTTTGAGCTTCTGCATGGTTGCTTGGAAATTACGTATCTTTTTGCATATTGGCAAACGGCTTTATGCAATAATCTAATCATCTTCGCATTCAATGCTAAAAATAGTCTTTTGAAGAAGCAGTTGAAAGTTTAAAAAATAAAGAAAGGTGCTAAAAAATTGACGCACTCTCGTAAGTTCTGAAAAGTTAATTACTGGAGTCCTGTTTAGATATAACTAATAATATAACAATATAAATTAGGTAAAATTTCATAAGCTTTGGTGCATTTAAAATGGAAATTATAATTAATAGTATTTTTCTGTTTTTCCTTTTTTGTTAAGCTTATATTTATGATTGCTGTCAAACAATTGAGTCTCTCAGAAGCCAATACGGTTAAGGCCATTTTTCGATATTTTCTTAATTTTGTAAATTTTAATGAAATTAATAATATTCTTTTTAGTTAATAAAAGATTTACTCTTTGCTTCATTAAAAGACTTTATAAATTTTTGCTGATCATATTAATGAACCAAAAACTTTAAAAATTATTGTATTAAAAAACATTAATTTCTCGATTTTTTTTTCTGGACTTAACAGCATTGGCTTCTGAATAACTCAATTATGACTCGCTTCTCGGAGTTTTTTTCAAATTTATTTCTTAACCAAACACAGGGCAGGGATTCAGATATAAGTAAAAGAATGTTTACCTTTTTTAAAAAAAATCAATTTAGAATAATTTAATAACTCATTTATAAAATTTAATACATTTTCGCCTTTATGAAATAAATCTCTAATAAAGAAATTTTATTTAAGCAATTAATGTTTTTAATTCATAAATTTCAGCAAAGAAGTAAGTAGAAAATTAAATTTTTGAACTATTTTCTCTAGTATTCTCTGTACTCATTTATGTAGATCTATACAACTTTTGTTGAAAAAAATGATGCAATTAAGGTCTGAATTAACCCCTTGCCATACGATTTTATTTAACCTCCTAATTAGATGACAGAACCCATTTGGAATTTTTTTTTATTATTTCAATATATTTGAGATGGTAAAGGATACTTGAGACATTTAAGCGTGTACAAGTGATTTTTGTATTTAAAATTAATGGTTTCGTTGACTTAATTACGGATTTAAATAGCAAAAATTCTGTCATTCGATGTAAGTGTCAGACACATTGTTGTAAGTGAAGGGGTTAAACTACTCCTACGATCACTGAAACGGGTACAGTAATTTCGAGAGACACTTATTATTTCAGAATTTCATTTTCCTTCATACTGATTCTTCTACTGATTTCTCTTCTCAGTATCATCAAATATTTATCAATTTATGCTTCATTTTCAACCTATCAGTATCTTTTTGAAATATTCATCTCCATTTATTCCAAAAACTTCTCAGCTGTGAGTTGAATATAACTGTCGATCTCAATCTAATCTCAATATGGAATTAATAAAAAAAGACAAACCTGTGAACTTTTTCTGAATGATAATTACGTTATGTTCATGATTCCTATAATCAGTGACAACTGAAGCTGACAGTACGTGGGAAGCTACGAGTGACTGAATTACAGGTGAATGACGTGTTTCTATGCGTCTGGAGGCTATGGAAAGAGTTCCAGGAAATCAAACAACTTTCATAATAAATACAAAATTTCAATGCATAAAATGTCGATAAATAGAGTTTAAAACAAAATGTTGTTCAAATATAACAATTATTTTAAGTACATTAGGATCATATTTAAGACATTTAACTGGGCTTTATGATACAAGGCTTAGATATAACCGTTCTGCAAAATGCATGCTGGAGAAAGATATCGCTTTTGCACGAAAGGTCGTTTAAATGAAGCTAATGAACTTTGTTTTCGAAATTTGTTACTAAACGAAGTTTATTTTCTTTAATATCTGCCCAAAAGAACTCTTTATAAAGAAGAGCAAAACAGTTGCTGATGAGACGTTCAAGTTATAGTACAAAGTTTTGTCAGAAAGTAAGGTTCCCTATTTTTTTCCATGAAATGTATTGCTTATATCATCGCGAATAGATGTCGATAATGTTTCATAGGAATTAAAGTTCCTATATTATTTATTCTATCTAGAACAGTCAATGTGTACGCATTTGGTATCCATTTAACATGGCGAAGAGACTCAGCAAGGAAGAAGTGCAATCAGTAATTCGTTTTCTGTGTGCTAAAGGGATACCGTCGTCTGAAATCCATCGTGAAATTACTGCAGTAAACGGTACTCTTGTTATGACTGTAAGCATGTAAGGAAAGGGTGTCGTAATTTTCAAATTGGAAGGATCAGCTTCAGCGAATCAAGTTGATGATCTTGATTCAGCGATTAAAATGAATGAATAGACTTTTCATCATTTATCGAAATATAAATAACATATTACTATCTCAGGGAGTTCTGTTATTACATGCCGACTGAAGGCCACATACGGCTCGTGTCGTATGAAACCTCTTGGATTTCTGGCACTGCTGGGAATTCTGCCACATCCTCCTTATAGTCCTGATTTGGCCCCATCTGACTTTCATTTATTCTCCAAACCTAAAAAGCATCTTTGAACTCAACATTGTGGAAACAGTGTTTGAACACAACATCAATTTGTGGAAAAATCTTCATTTTATTTCTCTTAGAGAGAAGCAGAAATCCTGCTCACTAAAAGGACGATACCTTTCTAAATATTAATGATATTCAACTAGAATGTTTATATAAGTTGTCCTATATATCTGGATTTGAAGCTGTGAAAGAAAAATTACATTCCGTCTCGAAAAGCGCAGTAAAACATTATTTTCTACAAATACTCATATTTCCTTTAATATTCGAAGTATTTACTTCTAATTTTAACGTCTAACAAATTGTCAAGTAGTTCGTATAATTTGGTTGAAAACTCTACATATTATAAGCAAAAAACATGCGGGAAAAATTTGAGATTTTTTAAGAAAACCTTTATATCTTCTAGAATGTACGTGCTACTTTTATGAAAATGCATGCAAGCAATGTGATATTAAGCAAAACCATTGATGAAATTTGCAAATAATCATCAGCTTTCTGCGAAACGGGGTGAGGCGAACTCCCCGTTGTCTTCATCAATTTCTGTTCGGTTCCTTTAATGCCCTCGTGACCGAATCTTCACTGAAAAATGTGAGTTCAAGCCTATTCATCACGTGGTCAAAGTTCAAGTGCCTCCAGCTGGCCTGGAAAACTTCGAAAAAATGGGTAAATACGAAAGTGTCCGGATACTTTTTTCCGGATAGTGTATCAAATTATTTTTCTCTCCATAATGTCATGATTTGTATTGGATCTCGAGGGGAGAGATCGTAGGTTTAAAACTAGTTTGCATCAAAGATCAGTCATGCACATTGGGTCGTGTAAACGTTAAATCTACAGGGATGAATGTCCTCTGGTTGATGTGGCATGAAAGTGTGAAAAGGAGAGCGTCTGATCAAGAGCCATCTTCCAAATAGTTGGTCAGTACCCAAATAGTCCCAATAAGTTAATTTAATCAACTGTATTGCTCGTTTTTTATATTAATTTGACCAAGTGTATTGCTTATTTATTCTATTGATTTGATCAACCTGCATTGGTCATTTTTCGCTAAAGGGTCTATAGAAAAAAATTGTACGGAAATAGTGTCATTGTTAATTCGTTTGAAAAATAATTGTAAATGGCAATATTCAAAAACCCTGCTTTACCTAGATTTTTTTTAAATTTTAATTCAGATTCATTGTTCAACACATAGCTTTTGCCCCGAAAGTCTTCTTGACTCTAAATTGAACTTTTTTTATATTTTAAAGTTATTATTTGATGAAAGCATCAGTTATTTTATTTTATATTAATGGATGAAAATTATAAAGGAAAAATTAGTTTTTAAATGAATTTAACGCTTTAATTACTTAATTAAAATTCTTAAAATAAAACCTCCCTTCTTCACGACAAAAATATAAGCAAATAATCTGATTATTGTATTACTAACTTATTCAATATTTATTTAAAGGCGAAAACGCCAGTGAGACAAGTCTGCCTCACTAAGAAGTGTAGAACTAACCATTATTAGTATACAGTTTGAATTTTCCTCTGCTAACTGAGTAATTGACGAAAAGTGTAGACCCATAATTCTGTCAATATATCCAGAATATATCGTCCACCATTAGAGATAACTAAGGATGGGAAAAACCTACGGTTTAAACCGAAAACGTTTTTTTTTTTTTGTTTCATTTAACCGGGGTTTTTACGGTTATTTTTTGTCCCGGTTTTAACCGGTTATTTTTTTTAATCCAATAACCGGATAAAAATACCGGGTTGGAAGATAGGCTCGATTTTAGATACGACTAGACTAAAATTTACAAGTTATATAGCTTTGAATTTCAACACAATAACACAAGATTTGAAAGAGAAAAAGAAAACAGAACAGCGGGCAGAAGAAAACATTATTCTTCTGCCAGCTACTAGATAACGGCTTTTTGTAATTAATGACTACACCGTAGGTTGGGAAATACCTACCGGTTTAAACCGAAAACCGTTTTTTTTCTTCGGTTAACCGGTTTTTTTTTCGGTTATTTTTTTGTCCCGGTTTTATCTGGTTATTTTTTTTAAAATCCAATAATCGGATAAAAAAAAACCCGGGTCGGAATATAGGCTCGATTTCAGATTAGACTAGACTAAAATTTACCAAGTTATAAAGCTTTGAATTTAAACATCTTAAGCCATTCACCGACAATCGCATCCTCGAGGCGTCTGATGGTTGGCGGATTACTGAAAAAGTCTTTATGAACAGATAAATATTGGTCAATGGATTGACTTACAGCAAAAACAACACTAATAAAAAATTTTGTCTGCAAACAGCGTCTGTTTTGTAGCCAAAAAATATTTATATTTAGTCGGAAGTTCTGTGGCTTCCGAAAGATTAGTATCTACCTTGATTGATGTTGTTTGCTATGAGAGGTGTCGACTCACGGATCAAAACATTACTGAAAGAGTCTTTATAATCAGATTAGATTATAAATATTGGCCAATGAATTAATTTCTCGTGAAAACAATGTTAATAAAAAATTTTGTCTGTAATACTTACTTATTGTAATAATTGCACATTATTATTATTACATATTGTATTAATTAATCACTTATTTATAATCATTACTTATTACATTAATTACTTATTCTATTAATACATACGTATTGAATATTATTGTTAATAAAAAAATTTGTCAACAAATGTTGTTTCTTTTTTAGTAAACCTAAAACCGGTTATTTTGAGCGGTTTTAACCGCCAAGTTAAAACCGGAGGTTTAAAAAACCTGTTGTTTTTGCAATGACTGTTTAATCTCCCAGTACATGTTTCATCCAGCCATGAACTTCTTGGGAACTGTTTCTGTCTCAATTTCATTTCGCAGGTGACAATCGTGCTTTGAGCTAATGATCGCTCATCAGAAAATCTGCGTTTGACATCTGGCCTTTACTCTCCTAAATCATGCATCAAGCCTTTACTCTCCTAAATCATGCATCAAACGTCAAGCTCGTGGATTTAAAATCGATAATTCTCAGAATTCTTCGCTTCGACCGAATTGAAACTCAATTTCAGACGCTACGCGGAATTTAGCACTAGATAACGATTAATGCAGAGCTTTAATTTCGATTTTAGCTCGAGACATGATTTGGATCTTTCACAGTTCATTGGTTCCACATTGGGGAAAGTGAGATGGATCGTGCTTTTGCGAGCGAAACAAATTATTTATGCCTTTAAAATAATCTTTATTCAAAATGTTAAGAAACCGTCTCTCTGAAATCACACGTAACTTGTTTTCGCACCTAATCAAAACGGTTGTGTTGTTATTTGTAGCGGTAAAGTTGCGAAAATAATTTGAGAAGTGAAATACTTATAAGTACACAGAGCTCAAGAGGTGGAATGTTGAAAGTTCTCTTTACAATGAAAGTTCAAAAGTTAATGGATTACAGGAATGTTTATTTATAAATACGGAAAAATCTCAAAATCTACAGAAATACTGACTCAGATAACTAACTTGGCAATAATTCTAATCTTAAATATAAGAAAATACACAGCGAGAAATTCTACTCAATTAAATTAACACCAATTGACTAAACTTGAGTGACACAGAACCGAAGAGGGGATTTAACCTTAATGCTAAGAGCAGATTCTTAATATGACCTTCACTCACTCCAATGGCATTTAATCTCTATCGTCCATCCTCCGCTTGGTCCTTATGAATTAGTGTCTATCCTTCTTAAATACCTGGGCAAAGCTCTTATTGTCAGAACGGAAACAAATGTCCTCCAGCCACAGAATCCACACCTGTTGTTATAAAAGTGATCTAATCCAGTTGGCGTGGGTCGACCTTACAAATTTATGTTAAAGAGTAGCAATTCTAATAATAAATGATCGTGTGTGTTATTGCAAAATTGCGCATGCGTGCTTTGGATATTAGTGATTGGAGTATCCCAGGTGCTACAAGGAATAAAAGATAAATCGAATGCGATGACAGTCGTTAATTACCTTCAACAGTTTTTATCCATTGCAGTTTATTTACCAAAAATGAGACAAACTGCCATTTTTCCCTGAATGAACCAGGTAAATGCAGAATTCGCCATGCATAATCAAACATGAGAAATGGCATAAAGATTGATAGGATTATTTTTGTAGAGAGATCTATCGTACAATTTTAGGTAAGGAGAGAAACAGCAACTGATAGGATTACTGTTTTGTAGGGGGAAAGTATCGTACTACTTTAGGTAACAGCAACAATGTTATTTTCATTTGCTTAAGTGCATCAATGTATCAAAATCCTCCGAGTTTCACCTGCAAGAAAATGCGATGCTGCCCGTTTCTATGGCAGCAGACGAGCGCAGGCTGTCTCACGGGTCTTCTGTAATAAGCAAAGCTAAAACTCATTTTTAATACAGAAAAATAAAAATGTACGCCAGCTTTTTATTTTTCTGACAGCCAACGTCTGATGTCATTTTTTCGGAAACAAAACGTAACTACGAAATATTTAAAATCAACCTTTAGATTGCGTGTAAAAGAAATTTCAGAAATCCGTTTAACCCTTTCGAGACAGATTGCACACCATGTGTGCAATGCATTTCCGAGCCAAAAAGACGGGTAGCACACCGTGTGTGCAATGATATTGAATTGCAATTATCAGTCAGTATGGGAAAAGTAGTCGTCGGGATAAGACTGGTTTAAAATAAAAATTATCTTAGAAGTGTGTAAAAATAAAATTGGTATTGGTTTCAATTTAGTCCCTAAAATTAAGGTGACCAACCGTCCTCCTTTTGGAAGGACAGTCGAGGCCGCGGTGGCCCAGTGGTAAGGTCTCGGCTTTGGGGCCTGAGGGTTCCAGATTCGAAACCCGATCCCACTGAAGATCCGCCGTGTATGGGGCATTTGCACGTTAAATCATACGTAGTGGCCAAACGTCCTCCTGTTGGTGTGGCGTAAAAATACCCACACTGGCCCGGCCTACCCAAGAAGGGTGTAAGGCCGGTAGAGGACCAGCGGGGAGAGAGCAGCTCCACCAACATGTGGAGGACGGGATTTATTGGGTACAATAAGATGATACAGGCTTTGCCCGAACAGGGGCAGTAGTTTTAAATACAAGAGAGCTGGGAGTGTAAACATGGTTCGACCCACCTCCGTGGGGAGAAAGTAGCTTGATTTACTGCGTTGGTGTGGCGTGGAAGCTTAGAGAGGGGGTGCCAGCTCAGGTGTCGTCCTCGTCATCTGACCATGGTTCAAAATTACGAGGTCCGTCCCAAAATAGCCCTCGTGTTGCTTCAAAACGGAACGTTAATATAACTAAACTAAACTTGGAAAGACTGCCCTCCTTTTCTAAGTTCTGTCCTTCCTCAAAAAGTGCCCAACAAATTATGCTACAAATGTATTTTTTATGTATTTATGATATCATAGTGTATTCTGTATTATTGTTGCAATGAATTAAATGTTCCTTTTGTTCAGGAAGACATGAATATGAATACAGAACTGTTAAATGATACACATGATGAGATTTTTGAGGAAACTGATTCGGAAGATTATAATGAAAGTGAAATAGAAAAGCTTGAAACTGAAGTTAGTGAAGACACTGAGAGATGACGGTGATTTAAAAAAAAATTCCTTTTTAAGGCAATCCAGGGCCGGGTATTTTTACGGTATTTTGTCACACAAGAAAGTTCGACCGTCGAGTGGAAAGACGTTTTCACGTCAAACTATTCTGAGGAGCGACCTGCACACATGGTGTTCAATGATCTTATTTGTACGAAGTGAGTTACGAAGTGACTGATATCTGTTGCAAACATGTTTTTTTCAATTAAAATGGTCAATATATAGCAAAACCACATTTCAGCTTCTGGGGATGGTCTCCAAAATAGTGCGCCGTCTTGAATGGGTTAAGAGGGGAGGGGGGTGACTAAGAAGATGGAAAGTTCTATCCCCTATTTTCGAGTCATTGAAAAATAAGATGTCCATTTCGACCCCTTATATTGTAAATAATTTTTTTCCGTTATTAGCTATCAATCTCGCCATCATAAATGTGGTGATAAAATGAAACAGGAGAGTAAAATCATCTGCAGAATAATTAGATGTCCCACAGACAGCAACACCAAGGAAGTGCAACTCTAAGGTAGTAGTACAAGCGTGGCTATCGGTTCTGTACGCAGATAAAAAAAATTTGTTGGTAGTGTATCTGTACCAATCATAAAGACAAGTTTACTGAATTATTAACCAAAGAAAGTCAGTCTTCTAATAAAGAAGTTTCTAATTGCAGCTCTACGTTTGAGTTTTTCTTCATAAGAAACACTCATATTTTTTCTGTTTTCAGATTTCATTCTGTGTCGGTAATTACTTACAAATAAATTTTTCTAGAATAATTAATTTGACTGTAAAAATAGACAGTCGCTTTGCGAACATTTCTAGGAAAAATTGAAGAAAACGCTTAAATACTGAGACAAATGGAAATATTTTTTTCCACAAATAGCTATTTGAAAACTCGGAGATAAAAAGAAAGATGCGATGTATATTGCTTTAAAGAATTTTAAATGGGGAAACTGAGCTATGAGTCTGTGGAAAGAATTATTCTTTAATTCTTTCAAATACAGTACGTTTGACTAAAACAAACCTTAGAAACACAATTTATTATATATTTCTATGGTAAAGGTGATAAGAAAAATGTACTACCGAGTGAGTGGTGTAAATAGATTGGTGGTACAGAAATATAACACAAGATTTGAAAGAGTTAACATTATTCTTCTGCCCGCTACAAGATAATGGCTTTTTGTAATTAATGACTACTCCGTAGGATGGGAAAAACCTACCGTTGTTTTTTTTCTTCGGTTAACCGGTTTTTTTCGGTTATTTTTTTGTCCCGGTTTTAACTGGTTATTTTTTTAAAAAACCAATAACCGGATTTTTAAAAAACGGGTCGGAAGATAGGCTCGATTTTAGGTTCGACAAGACTAAAATTTACCAAGTTATAAAGCTTTGAATTTAAACATCTTAAGCCAATCACCAACAACCGCTTCCTCGAGGCGTCTGTTGGTTGTCGGATTACTGAAAGAGTCTTTATGAACAGATAAATATTGGTCAATAGATTGATTTCCTGCAAAAACAATACTAAGAAAAAATGTTTTCTGCAAACGGTATCTGTTTTTTGTAGCCAAAAAATATTTTTTTAGTCGGAAGTTCTGTAGCTTCCGAAAGATTAGTATCTACGTTAAATGATGTTGTTTCCGATAAGAGGTGTCGACTCGCGGATCAACACATTGCTGAAAGAGTCTTTATGAGCAGATTAGATGATAAATATTGGCCAATGAATTAATTTCTTGTGTAAACAATGTTAATAAAAAAATTTGTCTATAATATTTACTTATTGTAATAATTACTCATTTATTATTATTACATATTGTATTAATCAATTATTTATAATCATTACTTATTACATTAATTAATTATTGTATTAATACTTACTTATTGTATATTATTATCAATAAAAAAATTGTCTACAAACGTTGTTGTTTTTTTTTTTAAACCGAAAACCGGTTATTTTGAGCAGTTTTAACCGGAAGGTTAAAACCGGAGGTGAAAAAACCGGTTATCCAAAAACCTGTTGTTTTTGCAATAACCGCCATTCCTACTACGCCGTCAAAGTGAGAAGTGTCTTCTATTGGGTTCAGGAATAATTCATGAACTGTTTTTTTATATTTCAAATTTATTTTAAATTTTCACACTTATTGTTATTATTATTTATCCGGTCGTTTGACGAGGCTTTTCGTGAAGTTTATTCAATCACTCCTCACCGAACTCAATTGGTCGAACGGTGTGTGACCCTTCCTTGAGAAGTCCATTTTTGAAGCGCAAAAACCAAAGGCGGAAAGTAGTTTGAGACATTGCTTTTTCTCCATATACAGCGTAAATCTCACTAGTAGCTTCGACGGCCTTAACACCTGGATTGAATGCAAAAAACGAATGGCATCCAAAATGCTGAGTTTTGTCCACTTGGCATTTCATGTTAATGATATGAGAACCAATTAAAAAAATCAACATACGCTGTCTTGTAAAGCATAAATTCTCTTTCGAATAACATTAAACATTTTGCCAATGCGTTTTATTTCATCGTGCATTTTTAAATACAAAAAACTCTCGAGAATTATTCCTCAACACAATAACAATTGTCCATCAATATTAAAGCTTGATGATGGCTTCTTTCCTATAACAAATTCCTACTTTCTTTTATGCTAAAATGTGTCGATGGAGATCGAAGACATGACGAAGGTGAAAAAACCATTAATTTACAAATGAAACCGGCTATCAAGTTTGCTTCGCAAAAATGAACTTGACACTGGTAGACAAACTCAGGAACGTGAATTGAAGAAAACACATAACGTGATGCAGTGAGAGAAGCTAATAATTTACAGAAAGAGTGCAATGGCAGGACTAAATCTCCACTACTGTTGAATCTCGGACTCGAATCTTGATTTCACCAGAAAACCATCATATACTTACGCATGGGCCTTGTGCATGTTAATATTAAACTTTCCGGCAATATACAGGGTGTTTTTAAAAAAACGCGACCAACTTTAAGGGTACGTCAGGCATACAGAAACAAGTCATTTTCTCAATAGAACATGGGGTCGGAAATGCGAAGGGAATTCGCTACAGGGGACAATTTGCCAGTGAATTGAGTAAAAGAAAAGGATACACCAGATGAAATGTACATCACAGATATGATAATGGCAAGTAGGAAGCAATACCAATAATAAACCTATGGAATACTTAAGGAATGTTGGAGGAGAATAAGTAAGTGTTCAAAAGATTTGCCATCTGAGGCGATACACTCTTTTAATGTTATTCATGCAAATGGGTTGTTGTGCGATTGTAAATTTATGATGCACTCAATCTGTGTTGTACATTTCATCTGGTGTATCCTTTTCTTTTATTTACTTCACCGACAAAGAGCCCCCGGTAGCGAATCCCCTTTGCATTTCCGACCCCATGTTCTATTGAGAAATTTACTTATTTCTGTATGCTTGACCCACCCTTAAAGTTTAGCCACGTTTTTTTAAACATCCTGTATATACATATTCTTACCTTTGCTGGTCAAAGTAACAGGGCCAGTTTTGGGATAAATACTTTATTTTTCTTGATTGAATGTAAAAAGTATTGGTTTTAGTGATGAAATATTTAAACTTAAAGGTAATAAATCAACAAAAATTTATTTTGTCCATTTCTCTAAAGTATTTTTTTACAGACAGACAAAAATCTTTGCATGTGTTTTTGCTGATGTTGACGAAGACAGACGAATTAAGTCTAAAACATTTCCATGCACTAGCGATTCGAATTAGAATTATTGTCTTTATAGACAGACATATACAATAAAGCACCATTTATACGTCTTTCAAGGGACTGACGTAAAATGACGTATAAATAAGAAGACGTATAATAGAACTTTTACTAAACAGCTTCGATTATTACAGATTTTTAAGATAGTACTAGTATAATACTACAAAGCATTGAAAACAATGATTAAATTTTTAAATTAAACATTTATCATAAAATTGAGAAAAATCATACCTTTATTGCATATCTTGAGTGTTAATTATATACATATTATATAATTTATGTGAATGCAGGTAGGCATTTAATTTTTTTAAAATTTAACCGCCGTCTGATGTGCTGATTGTCTGTGAGTATTAAGTACATCATTATGAATCGAATTAAGTTCATTGAATGCTTTTTCACTATTCTTTTGACAAAAGAAATAAGTCCGATGTTTTTCAATGGAGTCCATTGCGTCTTTAAAGAAAGGTGGAATAACTTCTTCATCGTCGCTTAAATTAGCAACAGACTACTTGTCTTCTATTAATTCATCAATTGTAAATAATTTCTATGTCATATCTTTATCACAGTCCACATACTAGAAAGGAGGAAATTTTTACATTTTAGAACGGGGGAAAACGAAGTATAGCCGAAGCTTTGATATCGTATAAACGAAGTACTTTATCAATACAATGAATCGGGAGTGTGATGAAACAAAGTAATATGAGAAATGTATAAACGGTGCTTCACTGTATGTGGAATGTGCATGTGCGTATTTTCTGATTCGATAGCTTTTACAGGCAATACATTTTTCTCCCGGTCAAAATGACCTGCCGTGGTAAATAATGGTAGAGTGCACACCTTTATCAGAGTATACAAAAAAAAAGGAAATGAGTAATGAAAAATTGTCTATATTTAATATAAAAGGTCATGCAGTCAAGTATGAAAAAGCGATAACATTGTATGGATTTTTCTAATAAAGAGTCTACAACCTGTCATTTTGACCAATCATGGTAGGTGTAGTGTTAAATCTTGTTTTGGGTGAAGTTTCCTCACTATGGTATGGGGTGGAAAGTGAGAATTTGATGTTATCTCAGATGTAGTCTTCGTCTTCTGACTACGGATTAGAATCGTGAAGTTTGTTCACCATTAGCCTAATGGGTAGCTTCAAAATAGGAAGTTAATATCTAACGAACTAAATCGATTAGCGAACTCAAGCGTCAATTGGATAATTTCTGATCAGTTGAAGTTCACTTCGTTTCTTTTGAACCCAAACTGGGTGAAGCGAGACGAGATATATGAAGTGCAGCCCGCTGCGAGGCAGCGGAGACTTCCAGTCGGCTGGTTACTTTGAACATGATGCACTAGAGATCTTCAGAAGTGCGAGTTTGTCATGACTGTCTGGTCTGGAAGCAGAGGCGAGAATAATTGAGGAAGGGCGCGGCGGGGCGGGGATGGTATAAATGCAGGAACTGGATGATTCTGAGGAGCCAATCAGGAGCCGACTGATGGAACTAGATGAAGCTGTGTCCACTATTCTATTTATAGGTTCTGAGAAAGAGCCGAAGAGTTTTACCACATCAGTCGAAAATTGAATATTAGTATAATTCTAGTATTTTCGACATCCTCTTTTTGGTGTTCCCTATGTCTATCAAAGAGGATCAACTCTCTTCATTTAGCATTAAGGGGAGTCAGTACCCGATATACACATATGTATATATATATATTTGAAATTTCCATTTCAAGACCTTTCCAACGATATAAGTCTTTTGCTCTTGTTCATATTAGAAGTAAGTTAAAATAAACTTTTAAAAAATGTAAACAGATTAATGTAACACAAGTTTTTTACCTTTAACTTGAATTATCTCAAAATGGTATTTTTGAAACTGCGTGTAGTACCTTTTCCTCAAAATCTATTTTGTATATGCTTTTATAAATTTTTATAAAAGCATATGCTTTATAATTATTTGTATATGCTTTTATAAATTTTTATAAAAGCATATGCTTTATAATTATTTGTATATGCTTTTATAATTTTTTTTAAATAGGTGGTAAAAATTTATATTTTTACCACCTATTTTATACATATAAATGTATATACTGATGAGAAATTTTTTCTGATATTCCAAAAATATTTCTTAATAGTGCTGATCTCGTGTTACAAAACAGCATTTTTTGAAAAATTCATAGAGGCATTCAGTTAAAAAAATTTTTAAATCAAAAAATCTATATTTATAAAAGAATTTCACCTCAATATAGAGGTCTACTTAAACTGTATAAAAAATTTCAAACATGTATCTATAATAAATTTTGAAAAAGGTACATAGAAAATGGTCAAGCATTGGATGGCTTATTAACTCAGTAACGGTTACCTTCCGAGAAGGTAATTCTCAATTGAATTGATTATTGATAGTTTTATGGAAATTAAGTAATAGGCAAGTAAAAACAAACAATTTAATAATAAAATTTCCCTTTAAATGCAAATAAAGGCAAATATTTACAAACATTTCATTTTAAACAAATCCACATTTCTGCATAGCGTACGAGGTTAAAAAATAAAATTACAAAATATGTAACAGAGTGACTTATTCCTTTAATTTGCTTATCGAATAAAGATTTTAGTAAATGTGAGGGGTCAGGAAAGATGAAGTGGTATGCATTGTGCTATGTTTTATGCATTGCACAACTACTTAAAAAGCTATTAATCAATGCATCAGATCTTCAGTTTGCACACTGCAAACATCCGCAATTTTACTTGGGATTATCGTTACTCATTCTTTGACTTGCAAACTATTCTTGGGATTTCCTTTATACAATTGTAACTCATTTTTCATTTGAAGCTCTGAAACTAAGGCCATTTAACTCACTTTATAAAGCACATTTGTTCTTTTTCCATTAGCTGAATGTTTTGTCGTGCATAGCTAACGCTGACTTCCTTTGCTTTGCTGCGGCTTCTATTCTTTCAGCACAGCTGTGACATATCATTTGTCCGATTGATTCTAACGAAGTCCAGTCGTGAAATGTATACTTCGGAGTGCGATAGTAACGATGAATGATACATCCCTCAGAAGAGGAACTTGACTCGAATCGTCCTGCCTCAGAGATAGAAAGAGTGATGGATGAGGATTTGTTTCGTCTCTTTTTGTTGCGAGTTTCATGAACTCCGACGAATAATTAGATGCAATTCAGTGAATTGGTTAAGGTTGCATGACCCTTGTTTGGCAAATTTCATTTACCTTTTTTTCCGTAAGGTTTACATATTCTATGTTTCTAAACATAGAATATGTGAGCGTGAAACAAGTAATTTCATATAATCACGATCTCTGCATTCGAAAGTAATTCAGTTTCTATTTTTCAGATTGGCAAATTAACACCGTTTGCTTTTCTGGTCTATATAAAATTGAAAAAAAAAATCAGCGAGAATGTTCTACCCTCGACATTCTCGTATATTTACACAATAGGGCAAGTTCTATGTTTAACTTCTTACTATAGTGAAGATAACCGAATATGCATTTTGGAAAAATACCTATTTCCTTTGACTGATTAGGTCCAACATTTGATACAGATGGTGTAACATTTGGCGTCAAGACCAAATTCATTTATCTAGCTTCATTTATCTTTATTTCGCATACCAAAATTCATTTATCTAGCTTGTAGTCTTTTTGCGTTATTGTGTTCACATAGACACAGACAAATAAGCGGTCTATCTGCAGACAAATTTAGTCCGACACAGATCTATAATTTTAGAAGTTGGAAGTTGATTTGACTTTCCCTGGCACAAGAACCTCGAATGGGATAAGCTGCGCCGAAAATCAAGAATCTATACAGAAAATAAGTGCTTAAAAGAATCGTTAGTTAAAATCCAAGTAAAAAAGTAAGATGAATGAACCGACAGTATAAAGATACTAAAATAAGAAATTTAAAAGAGATCAGATCAAAGACAAGAAAACTCTACAATTTTAGAATAAAAAGATCCCATACTATAATTCACTCAACTAGCTTGTTGCGTTTTTGAGTTAATGCATTCGTATACGCTCAAATAAACAGATAGACAGGCAGTCAAACCTTTGACGGATTTCGTCTAAAATATGATAATGATCTGCAATTCTAGTTGTAAAACATATATCCAATTTGTTCATTACACTAACTGATTGTGAGGTAGAGAGACATAATACCAAAATTGGTGTTTTCGGACTCAAAGAGGTTTCAAACGTGGGGATTCATTTTTTGACGATTACTATACTTTCTATAAATCGTATACGAGAAAGTGAAAATCGGAAATATTCTCTAGTCGACTCCTTTTTAGTATACTCCTGCCACATAAGGATGCGATATATAAAGTTTGTGGCTAAGAGTACCATAGAAGGCCTGTAGACCTGCAGAAATTTTTCTCTGCTTATGTTTGGCAGGAGGAGGAGGCTCTGATTGGATTTAATACTCAAAGATATTAAATCTCTCGAAACTTGTAATAAATGGTTAGTGACACGAAAAATAATAATTTGCACCTAATACTTTTTAACTCAAATTAATTATAGAGGACTTAATATATAATTTGAAGTAAAACTTATACCCAGTTTTAAAAAATGAAACAAATTCTGAAGGTACTCGAAAGAATCGGAAATTCAATAAATGAGGAGTGTCTGAGTTCGAAAGTATAATTTATCTAATATTTTCTGTTCGATTTCGTGGTCACTATCCGTCGATCATGCAATCAGGGAGGGGACAGAGAATCTTGAAGATGATGCAGGTTTGTTTATACTAATTATAGCCAGAAGGCTGTTTAATTCTGAAATTGCACTTCTACCTTAGGTCTTCGTGCTTCTGCTAAGATATTCAATTAATCAATGGGGGTTATCAGTATTCTTTAATTCGTTTGTTAATGCCTAAAGGTCCTTCACTCCACTAGGTATTCTCATTTCATTCGGTAGCAGTAGTGTGCCCTTGATTTCTCCCACTTGCTGTGGGGTTTCTCCTGTTTCCTCGATGCTTTCAATGATTTTATGGGGGTTAGAGGAATCTTCAGGTAAGTCGCGTTTTGTGAAGTGACGTGCGTGTGCCTCTATTAGCCTCTTAACAGTCGTGCCCGCACGTCATACGTGCATCGAATTATTGCATTTTTAATCTTATAAACTAACATTTAATCATTAATCAGCTTCATAATTTGACACAAAAATTGCGCAGAATCCATAAATCTCCCAAGTATTCTGTGACTTCTTAGATGAATGAAAACACCAACCCTTTTCCAAAACAGAAGGGGTCATCTTATTAGATAGCAAAGAAAATGAAACTTTTAAGGGGTATATTATTTTCTTTTATCCGCCAGTTATTACTGTATATGATTTTTATTTATTTATGTTTTAAAAGTTGCACCCTACAGGGGAAAAAAACTCCAGTTACAGAGTACATGACACAAAAAGAATATCAAACAAAGAATAAAAGCTGTGAAAACTCAACCTAAAGACATAAAAATAAACCTGCTAGTAATTTAAAAGTTTCATTCAACCAATCTTTAAAAAAATTAAAGAACACATTAATAGCTTAAAAGTTGTAAGCATTTGATCTTAAAAACACCAAAGGACGTATTAAAGATATTAAGCTCTTCAGAAAACTTATACTTTTATAGAATTTATATAACCAGAATTCATCGATATAATTAAATTTGATAAACACATTCTCAAAATAGGCAGTTGTTTCTAAAAGTTCTGCCTGATAGTATGGCAAAATGAATACGGCTTTGTATATCACGGCAATCAATCATATTATTAATGTCTTTGTGAAAAAAACAGAACACAGGAAAGATCTCGTCCGGATTTCAAACTGGGATTGTCAAAAATATTACATAGATAAGATGAAGATATATCCTGCGAATAAAAATTATTATTTTTGTATAATTTAAATAACGCATGAATTTAGTTTGTACTTTGTCTAGAATTTCGATTTTATTTTCATAGTGAGGATCCCAAAAAGACTATAATGTTCAAGATTAGAACCGACAACACTGCTTTTCTTGCTGCTCTTTTTTTTTGTGTTACTGATACTCACGCTGGTTAAGACTGTTTTGGTATCTATTGGAACCCCATTATTCCTAACTTTTATGGCTTTTCTGCACTTTCGCCTAACACTAATATTTCTTTTTTCTTACTCTAAATAAGCTGTTGGCTTGTTAATGTCATCAGAAAATTTGACAAAAAATTCAATAAAATGTCCAGGATTTTTGGCTTTATATTTTACTATAAAGTTCACGCATAACCTTTTGATTGTGACTGTATAATCAGGGGTCCTTTTGAGAATTAATGAAGATATTTTGAGGGTAGCAGTTCCAGTATTTTTTCCCCTAATCCACAAAGCCATTAGGGTCTCACTCGAATGTTTGCTGCGTAATCACCCTATATATTGTTTCATCTGCCCTACTTTATCACCACAATTGTGATAGCTTTCTTCATTGGCAATAAATTTAGCTAAGAACTAATAGCCCCACGGGTGGACAAGAGGGACAACAGATCTTGTAGCATGAGAAGTGGGGAAAGCACGTACCTGTTTCGCAGTCAGAACTCTCGTTTTAAGAGGTTGTTGTGATAAGTCATTTATCCGTATTCAAAAGTTAACCAGTAAGAGGCTCGATTCGTATACATTTTGTTACCCTCTTCGTTAAAAATAAGAGTGGATCAACACGCAGTTAGAAATAAAACAGTGTTGACTAGATCATCATCACAGTATAGAAGAAAATCTTAATATAAGTCTGCATTCAGAATTATTTCTCGGAATTTAGTTATAAGATGAAGAAATTTCTCTATATAGGTAAATGATTAGTAATTAGATGTAATTCAAATTTGTTCGTAAACTGATTTGGAAAATTGATCAGGTATTTTTGGCAGACAGATGAAATTCAAATCTTCTTCTTTATCTAAATACAAATATAAACAAAATAAAATGCCTCGTTGATTTTCTCAAAAAAAAAAAAAAAAATACTGACAACATCTGTTCGAATTAAGTAGGGTGGCTCAGAAGTTCCTGCGAGATTTTAAAAAATATTAACTTATTTTTGAAACCTCATTTCCAAACAGTTTAACACAAGAATGGAACTTTTTTTACGGACGTTAAACTCAGCTTTCTAGTGACTAGGGATGGCGGTTATTGCGAAAATAACCGGTTTTCGGTTATTCAGGTTTTTTTTTCACCTCCGGTTTAACTTGGCGGTTATAACCGCTCAAAATAACAGGTTTTCGGGGGTTTTTTCATAAAAAAAAAACGCCGTTTGTAGACAAATTTTTTTATTAATATTGTTTTCAACAGAAATCAATCCATTGACCAATATTTATCTGTTCATAAAAACTCTTTCAGTAATCCGCCAACCAACAGACGCCTCGAGGAAGCGGTTGTCGTTGATTGGCCTAATATGATGAAATTTAAAGCTTCATAACTTGGTAACTTTTAGTCTAATCGAACCTAAAATCGAGCCTGTCTTCCGATACGGTTTTCTTTTATCCGGCTATTGGATTTAAAAAATAACCGGTTATAACCGGGACAAAAAATAACCGAAAAAAAAACAGGTTAACCGAAACAAAATAAACAGTTTTCGGTTAAAGCAGGTAGGCTTTTCCCATCCCTACTTATGGCGACAAAAGATATCACATAAATGCCTTCCATCTTCTGGCTCTTCCTTCTGGCCACATGCTTTCCATGACTGATGGAGCATAGTCAATCGGTATGGGTGACCCGCACCGACTGACTATGTGAAGCCACTGTGGAAGTCAGCCTATCACAGTGGCTAGCGACTGGGGGCTGCAAGGGTTATAAATATCCAGGGCGCCAGTTTCTGGAAAGTAGCGTAATTTTCACTTTTTAAGCCATATATGATGGCGGGAAGGAAGAACTACGCTTTCCCTTTGTTACGCTATTGGCTATGGAATCCTGTTCGCGAAAATACGCACCTAAATTCCTCAAACATATTTAAGGACCGCGTTGCCTAGTGGTAAGGTCTCGGCCTCGGGGCCGGAGGGCTCCAGACCCCAAACCCGCTTCCACCAAAGATACGCCGCGTATGGGGGCCTGTTGCACGTTAAATCATACGTGGGGGTCAAACGTCCTCTCGCTGGTGTGGCGCGGAAATTTGGAGAGGGGGTGTCAGCCCAGGTGTTGTCGCTCGTCATTTGACCATGGTTCAAAATTGCGAGGTTCGTCCCAATATATCCCTCGTGTTGCTTCAAAACGGGACGTTAATGTAACTAAACTAAACTAAGCTTAATCATATTAACTCGAGCATTTTAAGCATCAAAATGTCTTCTATAACTCTGGGTGAAATAATAGACCCTCCATTTTCAAAATAAATCTTCCCGTATCTAGTAACATTTTCAAGAGAGGGGCACGTTTTCCGGGGATTTTTTATACAATGTAATTTTATCTACAATTTATTATTATATCTCTAAAATTTTTTTAATTAATCTTTAAGTATACGAATTTTTAAGAGCACTCTTATTTTATGTATTTTTATGCTGGCCGAGCCACGAGTGAGACACTCATCTGCCACACTTCACATAAACTTAATTAAAACAATTACTACGCATCATTAGATTTTTTTTAAAATTTTGAAAAGAAACGTTTTCTTTCTTTTTTATTGGTGGGCCTCAAAAATGCACACTATGTTTTGCGAGTTTAACTTGCCTCATTTAGAGGATTTAATTAGAACTTACTCAAAGCTCTGAGTTTTTTCGTAGCACAAATAACAGCAAACAAAAAGAATTGTAAAACAAGAATAATATGCTGTGTCGTATCTAATGGAGAACAGGCAGGGCATGTTCCTTGGCGTCTTTTGAAACAAAAAAAGCTCGGTTAAGATTTCAGGACTAACAATAAGTACTAAGTAGGAGCAGTTTTGCTTTTCATAAGGCAGTGGTAAGTATACTTACACCCAAATTATTTAATTTTTAAATGCAATTTTTAAGGTTGGCATAACTTCTCGCCAATTTTTTCGATGAAACAAAAACCGAGATGTTCCGATTTCTTTCTCAAGCCATAACGAAGTGTCTGGACTTGATAATTAATTATTAATTAGCAAAACTAATTAATGTTTATCGAATAATTTAAATGAATTTCTTTTCTTAAATGAATCTCAGTCCCAAAGCCATTTCACTATAACACTACTAGAAAAAAAATGGCGCCTAAAGGGTTAAATTAGAAACTTGCGTTAAAAGCCAGAAACCTTCAGCCTTCTTCTACAGAAAAGCCATTGCTAGAAACTTACGGATTTCTATAATGGGTTTCTCCACAGCTCTCCCAATCATCAGCTATCATTTTTAATCTAATTCTGATTATAAATCTAAGTGTTGAAAACCTAGAAATGGCATTTTTTTCTAAATAATAATGTCATACTTAAAAATTCGCTTGAAGATATCTCTAATTATATATAGCACAGAAAATAGATACTATATAACTATAGTATAGTAGTAGTAACTCAAGTTGATATAGCATAGAAATAAAAAGCCTCATAACTAGGGTTACCATAATTTTTTTAGTTGAAATCCGGACACACCGAGGGGAGGAGGCGGAGTCAACGTATAATATAAAATTCGAAATACAGCCTACGACCTCTTTCATAATACTAGCGCAGAGTTTGATGAAGTAAAAAAAAAATAAGACGTCAAGAATGCAAAGAATATGTAATTTTTATTAATGTTCGGTAATTCAAAATTATAATGATGAAATACAGAATTGAAATAATGCTGCCAAAGCTTTAAATTTTCAGTTTGAACTAGGGGCCTGGGTAAGGGGGTTCATCCACTTTCTCGTCAACAGTGGATGTAAACAGTCTACACAATGAATGTTCTTTCATTGACAGAATGACGTTGTGTTTTCAATTCCAACCAAATTTCTCTCTCGCCGTATTCACTGACATAAATCCACACATTTTGAAGATCCGGACAGTAGCTGGGACGTGAGTTTGAAAGCCGGACTGTCCGGACGAAATCCGGGCGTATGGCGTAAAACTAAATTTTGTCCAGGACCGCGGAGAGCCGAACTGAGCCCCGGGACTGGGGTCCCCCCACACTGGTATAAGGGCCTCCCTTGAGAATTATGACAGTGGTGACTAATCAGCTGACGGAAATCTTTCTTCCGGTTATTCAGTCACGTAAGATATTGTAGCGAAAATCTCACTTCTAGCCATCAATTGTAATTTCGCTTAACACTTTCACTGCCACCGACGCGCTGGCGCGTCAGAATGGCATCATCTAATTAGATGACACCCTTCTCTACTATCGCTTTACTACAGCAGAGAAAGGGTCATCTATTGAGATAGATTGCTCGAATCAGAGACGTGAGTCGTGGCAGCGAATGTGTTAATATAATGAGAATGTGCGAGTTTTATATTCAGTGAAAATAAATGTAAAAATATAGTTCAACTCATGTCGGGCGATGCCACGGAGAAAAATAAAATACCCTTGAAAATAAGGAAAATATATTTTTCCTCATCCCAGGCCTGTGGGCCCCCCACTGAGTCCGGTCCCCGGGGATTCTGCCTCTCTTGCCCTCTCTGCGGGGCTTGTTCTGTTCATATATATCAATTACTCTGAAACATATTAGGAACATATTCATAGAATATGTAACTGAGCGGAACGATGCATAGCGTAGCAACTTTCGTTCGCATTTCAGTTCGATTTGTCACTGACTAGGGTTGCCATACAGGGCCGGCCGGAGGGGGTTTCAAACGATACAGGGCCGGCCGGAGAGGGTTTCAAACGGTGCGAGCGCACAAGGCCCCGCGCCGCTGGCTGATTTTACAAAAAAAAAAATTGATTGCATCGATTAATTTAAGGAAATCAAAGTTCGTCGTCGAGTTTTGCCTTACAGGACACAATCATTATAATATTTATTTAAAAATAATTAAAATGAATTGCGTCCAAATTTTGTTATTGTTCTGAAAATTATATTGACCTGATCAATTACCTTCGCATCTGCAGAAAGAACTTTCTCAAGATTGAAAATAACAAAAGAAAATTACTCGAGATTCAGCAATAGTCAGGAACAATTTACCTCCTTGGCCATTCCATCTCTCGAATCCAAATCAAATAAACTAAATTATGTGTGTGTGATGATATTATCAATGAATTTGCTATAAAACATGTAAGAAAATGAAACAAAAATTACATATTGTAAGCTTAGTAAGTCGTATTCCAAATTGTGTTTAAGAAGTAATTTTTTTTTTATTTATTAATGATTTTTTTGTTTGACTGAAATATTAATTTTATAAGAATAATTTGATTATTTATGATTTTCATGCATTCTTTTTGTCCTCACAATACTAAATTGTGGAATGTAATAAGTAACAAAATGCAATAAATTAATTTGTTGCACGAATTTGTTTTAAGGCCCCACAAGTCAACTTTGCACCAGGCCCCGCTTTTGTTCGGGCCGGCCCTGTTGCCATACGTCCCGTATATACGGGACTGTCACCATATTTCACTACTCAGTTCAGTATCAATATTTGTCGCGTTTTCTTCCTAAACTTTGCGTGAGACACCGGCCGCGACTGTTGAAAACCTAAAGATTATTTAGAGAAAAACAATACCAACCAAAACTGCGAAGCAACTATGAAATGGAGTATGGAAGAGAAGTGGCTGAAGTTTTTTTGCAGATATAAAGTATATTGCTCAGAAAGTTTGTCTAATAAAGCTATGCAAATACATATTTGCCAGCCCTCAACGCAAATCTGGAGAGAATAATTTCACTAATGTCAACTCACCGGTCCGACGGAAGGAACAGATTATCAGTCGAGACAACTGAAACAATTTTCATTTGTCATTATAATTTTAATATAATTAATATATTTGCGCCGAATTTTATAATTATGTGAGAGTAGAAAATGATATAATTAAGAAGGTTAAAATATGACTGGACTGAAAAGGATTAACCTCACATCCTTTTTGTTATTTTACGTGTTCATTTTATTAGATTGCATAAACTTTATTGACTTTTTATTAGAATAAAATAAACCATTACCTACTCACTTTTTCATGTTTTATTTATTTAGTAAAACGTCCTGTTAAAATTGCTTGGCAATGATGGCAACCCTAACTATAGCCACAATATTTAAATTGTAAAATGCGTACGTGGAAATTATGCGATTTAATGTAAAGTAGACTTTTGTATGATCTTGCATATCAATGTAAAATTTATTTTTTTTATTTCATTTTATTTACATCTTAAATATATTTACTCATTTTCTTCAAAATCACATTTTCTTTTATTGGGTGTAATACTTTATATATTTTCACTTTTATCTTAAGTTCTTCATATACGAATTTTTTTAATGATCCTAATTTCAAGAACATTCTTTAAAGTTCCCATTTCATTTAGAGTGACACTATCCATTTGCAGTATTGATTTTAAATGTCTCCTGCGGAATTGGCTTAAACACTTGCTATTAGCCATTGTTTAAGTCAAACAGGGTTTTAAAAAAAATAGATAATTGAGAACATAAAACCGCCTACAATACTTCAGACATTACAAATTAAAAAAGAGAAGGGGAAGCAATTTGATAACTACCATTGCCGCTGTTTTGTATCGGACCGCCTCTGATCAGTGGCGTAGCGGTGTAAATATGCCCCCCCCCTCCTCCCGCCGTCGTCATATTTGTCGGCTTAAAAGCAATAAAAGCAGAGATATTTGTCTTCGTGGCGCCCCTCATCACTGGCGCCTGGGGCATCGATACCTTTCCCTTTCTCTACGCCACTGTCTATAATCAATGTTGCTACTTCTTAAGTAGTTAATAATAATGAACAGCATCAATAGATTTTTCAAAAATGCAAGTAAAATTATATTAAGAACGCAAAGACCTCTCACTAATTTTTGATTAAATTGTTGCAATTCACTGGAAACTAGCCGACCCGCTTTCCCAATAATGATTCGATTAAGAAATCTTCTGTTTTGTGACATACAGCAAGTTCTTCAGTAATCACTCTTAGCCAATCAATATGTCTGATTTCTATAGTATGAAACGGAATTTAAATTCGTTTGCGAATAATTTTTTAGAGAGACGTTGAGTTTTTCTTTCCAGAAGCGAAGAAAAGACGTGGTTTAATGACACCGTAGAGCGTAACCGACGTTATTGATGGGGTAAATGATCTCCGGAGATGCGCGCGCGGCGAGTTGATCATCAAAAAGCATCTAAGCTATGACACGTGTCGCCATCTAGCGTCGAGGAAAAGTATTTATTATTACGAAAAGGTATTTGATATTTATTTGATAAATAATTTATCACAAAGTTACTAGTTCTAGCACTATTTTCTCCAAGACAAGTTCAATTTCGTCTGAAATTCTACTGGAGTAAAATGCTTACAGAGCTAAAAATGAAAAAATAAGTAATGAATGGCTACTTCATGATATTCTCTTATCATGAAAAAAAAAGAATGCAAGTTATGCATTACACATTGGTTGTATGGATTTAGTGTTTCATGCAATTACATATCCAAGTTTTTCATTAAACTGATACATTTTGTTTGAAAATCCTTATTTGTCGGCAGTTGTATCAATGTTTTCGCGATGCTGTGCAATGAATACCATAAGTTGTCTATTCGTCGGCATAATGCCAAACAACAATATCTACTAAAAATTATTTTTAGATTAAGTACTTGGAAAAAGAAGGGTTCCATAATATCCAAAGATGTATTCAGTTAATAATTAAATTCTAACAGCAGACGTAGCATTACAACCACTTCATATTACGGAACTCTTCGTTTCAAGTACTTTATCTCAAAACCAATTTTTGTGGATAGTATTATTCGCATTTTTAATTACTATAAATATATGTATTATTATATAAATTCTAATATTACCACGAATCACGTCTGAATTCTGAACCTGTGGGAATATCAGTACTGACTAATGTTGAAAATGACACTTGTTTACCTGATAGGTAGTGCCATCTACTGGTATAAAATTCAACTAAAATGTTTAACTTTCTTTGATGAATATAGTATCAGAGGCAGGAATATGATTTTTTTACGAGAATATATGTTTATTTCTGAAAACATCCCAAGAAATGAGGTACTATCAAAGCGTAATTTCAGAGTATAAAAATATCACTGTAACTATGGAGAAATTTATGTATTCCATATTCCATGTGTAGGCGATTTTGAATATTGATAATATTGATATTTCAAAAGCAATATATTTCCATATTTCTTTCAGAAAAATTTTGCCGCGTCTGCAAAGTTGGAAAATAAATGAGGAACATTATACGAATATTAATTATAAGATAATATAAAACATTCAGTGACGTCAGGTTAACTGGTGCCCGGGTCATAATATGATTTTTTCGACCCCCATCATCACCAGTGGCTTAGGTTGTGTAAACGGCTTCGTGGACATGGTATTTTTTCACACCCTCATCGTATTTGACTTTAAAAAGTGACTAAAACGCATTAACGTTTTGTCAACATTTCCAGTGGCGTAGCGAAGATACGTGGCGCCCTGGGAATAATATGATTATTTTTTATCCTATCGTCATCAGTGGCTTAGCAAGCCTAAATGGCGCTCTGGGCATGGTATTATTTTTACTCCTCCTCGTCATATTTTGCTTCAAAAAATGGTATAAACTCAGTAATGTTTTAATTCCATGACCACCCCCTTAAACTGTCTCCCGGGGCATGAATACCCCCCTTGCTCCCTCGGTCGCTACGCCACTGCAAATATTAATCAACAGAAATTCAATTGTAAAAAAATTATTTGGGAAAACTTATTGGCATCTTTTAAGTCAAGATGATTTTCGAAATTACTGTTGCTAACAAATGTTAAAGAATCTGAAATTAGAAAGCACAGGGCCGTATTATCCAATTCGGCTCTAGCCCAGGGGCGCCATGGATCTAAGGGCGCCTACAAATTTAGAATACTGATTTTATTTTAATTTTGAACCAAAATAATTATTTAATTACTATTTTAAATATGAAAAGACGGTCATTTGCCAAATTGTGAAGCATTAAACAGATAACAGGAGACTTTTGATTCTCTTTTTGGTCCTCAATTATTTTATTAGGTAGATATCTTTTGTGGGGGGGGGGGCATTAGCGCTAGCGGTTCTGATGGGGTGTCAAATAACTCCAGCCCAAAGCGCTCAAATTTATCAAGACGTCCTTGAGAAATCACTGTGGTGTTGACCCCTCTATTTGTATACATTGCCCTACTTGGAACCACCTAATCTTAAAAAGCCCTGATATGCAGTCTACAGTGCTTTATATGTAATTTGAATACAACAAGCGTTTGGCGCAGTATGGCCAAATTGGCCCTTGTGGCATTAAACCCAAACAAACCATCTGACTTACAGCGCTTTGGCGTACATTTTGCAGTCTTCTCAGGAGAAATTTATCATATTGTTACGAACATGTAATGTCGCTTTCCCACAATGTTAGTCTTATGGTTGGAAAGATTCTTACTACCTATCAGAGAATTGAAGCCAACGACCGCGGACCTTGTTGACAAACTTGGCGACCATTTGGGGGATTGGCGAGTTTGGCGACAAATTGAAAGTAATCAAAAACACTATAATTTTCTCGATATCTCTTTCTATTAGGAGCGGAGATATACAGAATTTACTAGATGATTCTATGTGACGTCATATCCTGTCAGAAAAGGTATAAAAACTCGGAGTTGCTGAGATGAGACAATCGCTTTTGAACGTCTTCCGAGTTCTAAGAATCTCTTTGGTTCGCTTTGCGAGTTTGTCAGCTGTTAGACGCTGAGCGCTACTTTTCGTGCTATTACTGTTAATGTTAGTGAGTTGCTGCCTGCTTGTGTTGCTAATTTGTGCAAGTGCTGTGTTTTTCTATTACATGTGCTTCGTATTTTCCGGAATATGCAAAAATAAAGCGTCGTTCTCATTATCCTGTTTGTTGGACTGTTTTCACCGTACACACACCGGACGATTTTTGTAATAGTAATTTGGGCCGATCTCTTAAAAGTATACGTATTTTCTGTAAAAAGTAAATGACAGATGCGGTGCAAAATGTGTTTACTCGCATCATTTTTTAATTATAAAATAGAATTTCAATTTAAAAATATGCAAATTTCATATATAGATGTCACATTCGGAAAGTGCTAACATATCAGTAATAGCATTGGATACTGCTGTAAGAAATTCTATCGCAGACAAGGGCGGCTCGTGTGTAGGGACTGCGGTACTGCAGCACCCCAACTTTTTCCAATGTTGGATTAATCAATTTATTTTATTTCGCATTTAATATTTAAATTTATCAACAATCTAACGCAATTTTATATTAAACGATTACGATACTCAAATGAAACGTGAAGAAAAACCTACTCAAAAAACGAAGTTCCCTATCTTATTTTTTCACTACCCGAAAAAGAAGCGCAAAGCTCCGAATTCCGCCTGCGCAGTGACACTACGCAGGCTTTCCCTACCATGTTTTTAAGCTGAAAAGGAACTGTGCAAGTCGACAGTTCCAGTGACATTAGAAACGAAGTTTTAAACGCGCGGAAAAATTTTTCGCGTTCTGAAACTTTGAAAAGAAATAAAGAAATGAAAGATAATTAATGATAAATAAAAATTTAATTGAAATAGTTTTTTTATAGTAATGGAATTTCTTGCAATCCAAAAGATTTTTTTGAAGATTTTTAGTTATAAATTCTGATCAAATACATAATAGAAATTTTAGTGATACGAATATGTTTTCAAAATTTTCGTGAATAATATTCTGTACCTTTCTATTTGGGATCATGATTCATAGTTTCAGAAGCCTCGATTTTGAATAAAACACTGTTCGCTTAAAGGAACAGAATTTCTTACGGAATATTGATAAGTATATTCCCAATTTAAATTATAGCAGTCCACCTTTAGATAGATGTAATAGAATAAATTAATCATTTTTTTTCCTCTTGGCAATTCCCTTTACTACATAATACATCAAAGCTTAAACTTAGCTTTCTAACATTAAAAAAGAGAATAAAATATTTTCTGACGCACACAATATGAATCGGGATACGATTATATGCAGCTGTTTTGTTTTCAATGCATACAAAAATTTTTAATCGTCGTACAATCATCAAGATTAATGTTTTTGTTCTTTTGCTGGAAAAAAAACAAGAATGGATTTCATTTTTAACCAATTTTTAATGATACTAATAAATAGTATTCGCTTACGCTTCTGTTTATATTAGGTATACTATAACATTTCTTTCTCGTTAATTAATAAGAAAAATATTTTATTTATGTACTATACTGTCATTTTAATGTTGATTTTTTAAATGCAGTAAGGAATGCAGAAAACGTAACTGAAAAACAAATTTCGAGCTTAAATTTTTTATTAAAATTAATTTGTTAAAATACTTACCTATTTGAAGAGAAAATGTTATTAGTTATTCATTAAATAGAAAACTACTTAAAATTAATAAAAAAGCCAAAAAAATGTAAGTGGTTCAAATATACAATACTGCGCAGTGAAGGATTAAAGATGCGCAGTGAAGGACTAAAGATGCGCAGGAAGGAGAGCACCCCCAAGATTACATAGCACGAGCCGCCACTGATCGCAGATTATACTTTTATTTTTGAAATGCCAATTTTGTCAGCCTTCTTGATGGAGACTTTAACGTCATTAGACAGTTTAGTCACAGGTGAGCAGAGGTCACATAATTTTTTTGTTTCTTCGATATATAACCTCCGACCTTTTTCAGACGTTGGTGTGTTGAGGAAATTTGAAGAATGTGATGGTAGCTCAGGTGTCGTCCTCTCACCACGAATAAGTCTCACTATGTTGTTCCTAAGCAGCCTTCATATTTCTTTAAATCGGGACATCAACCTAACAAATCAAATTTAATCTTATTCACTACTAGCCGCCTTCGGCGACCAGCTTCTTCGACGGGGTTGTAATTTCAACTAAAACTCTTATGCAAAATTTGATATTCATGGTTCAACTAAGTGCGCAGCTGTAAACGCTTCTGAGCCAGTCTGCGGTATTTAACAAACAGCTTCCAAATTCGAAAGAATGTTCGTTTTCATCCTTGGCTTGAAGGAGGATAGTTCCATCAGTGTATCTGCTACTACATTTATTTTGTATTTGTTTGGTTTGATGTTTTATTTGTTTGAATGCATCAGATTAGCTTATTTCAAGACTGGGATTCAAATTATGCACTGATTCATTGTCTCAAAATAGCCGGTTCTGATTCTCGCCACTAGCTTATGGAACTTCCTCATCGTAAAAAAAATGCTATATATCAACAAAATTCGGATTAAATTTGCAATACCACAAACAAGCCAGCAGGAAAAATTGGAATTAATTGGCAGTTTTTAACGGCGGGTGCCAGATAGGTTTTTTCCTGGACCAATTTCTACTGCTCGTTACATAATGTGCAAATTTAGATACTTGACAAGTAAATTTCGATTAATTAACTGCTACAAGCATTTAAAACAAGTTTCTGAAACCTTAAAATGCTGTTCACAAAAAATAGACACCACTATTATGTTATCTAAATGTACAAATATGTTTAACCATTTCCTTATGAAGGTATGCTCCTCCAAAGCATCGCAATTTAATGGGAAATCCCACCAAAGCTAGATATAATTTTGTGCGATCACACTTCCACCTTAGAGCTTTGCATCTGAATGACACAACTTTGAAATGGTTTTGGGTTGTTACCCGCCATCTCTAGGGAACAAGCCAAGGTTTTAAAGCCGCCATTAATCTATGCGGCCCGCTATTAGAAAAGGATTGTCCTTTTTTCTAATTTTTATTAATTTTAGTAAAAAATGGCCGTTTTGGGCAGTTTTTCGAAAATTTGGCCGTATTGAGGAGGCAAAAGATATTAATCAGTGAAAATGAAATTTTGCACAGTTACTATTGACGGGATAATGCAACTTTCCCGCACTATTAGAATTCTATAATCCAAAATTCGATTTTTTTTTTCGACCCACCCATCATGCAACCATTCGTGTTACGAATATGCATCCGTAATGAGTTTGTGAGTTGATTACAAAAAACTTGTGTTTATACTAATATCAATAATCATAATATAACTATTTTAACTAACTCTGTTGAAAACGTCGTTGCTCGCATCTCAGTAGTGCCAGGGAGATGCGAGACATGCCAGGAATCTTCCAGAACGTTAGGAATTCCATGCGGCGCTGCTGTGAAGCCTGTGTGATTGCTTCTGGTTGAAATTTCGAACACCTTCTGCAGCGTGCAGCTTTTAACCAATGTAACACTTGTCATTAAAATGACTGTTTACTGTTGATTAAAAACGTGTTGCTGTTTCTGTTCTTTTCCTTTGCTTCTCTTTACCGTAGTTCGCGTAGAAAGCATTTCGGACCCTGCAATGCTATGCGATTTCGATTCGTTTTTGTGCCCCTACACCCCCTGCAAGTTTGACGCATTGGTAGCGAATCCCCCTGTATATTGAGGTTGTATTTTTGAATCAGAGTTGTCAGAATTTTGAATAGACAAGTCGCTTGCCTGCTTTTGCAATAAAAACGCTTCTACAAACGATATTTTTTCATCCTCCGATTGCACTGCTAAATGACCACCAGAGGCGGATCTACTTACTACTCTACTGAGAAGCTTCCCAACCATAACGTACTATGTCACTGTCGAGTTCAACACATCAGTTGGAGTTGAACTACAGGACCCTTAACCCTCTGACTGCTTATCCCCCGAGAAAGCTATTTTCTGCTGCATCCTGTTATTTTCGCAAGCATATGTTTACCTTGTACTATTCCAGCACTGAATCATATTATACTAATAAAGCTTTGGATATAAATAACAATTCGCTTGGTCCAACGAAATTTGAACATGTTTGCAAACGTTGCATCTAAATAGTGATTTAATAATTATGCTGTCAGAGGGTTAACATGGCGAGCATGGTTGACTCTCGCCAAGTGGGTGTTGAGCAATGTCATTCGTTTTCTACAGGTAGAAGGGAATCGCGCGGCAGAAATTCATCTCAGAATGAGCCGCGTTTACGGAACAAACTTTATGATCGATGGTGGTGTGCGAGAATGGTGTAATTAATTTAAAGTTGGCCGAACTGATGTTCATGATGAAGGTGGACCATGATACAAGCCTGTCGCTTGCGTATATCTTGTTCAGCGACTTGACGAAATGGTTCGATAGGGAGACAAATATGACTTTCACCTTTTTAGAGAGCTGAAGAAAAGGTCTGGGAGGACAGCGCATCTGTACCAACGAAAAGCTTCATGGTTCCTTGGAGACCTATACCAACACGCTAGCGACAACCTTATATGAAGAGGGTATAGGGAATCTCATCCACTGGTACGACAAATGTCTCAATATTCATGGTGACTATGTCAAAAAGTAATTTTAACTGTACTTGACTCCTGATAATAACACCATTTATGTATGCACACTTATTTTTATTTTATGCCCCATCGGAGGTTGAAAAAAATGGCCCTTGTATAAATACAACTTGTTTTCCCCCATAAGCAATTATATCTATTATGGAAATTAATTTAATAAAATCGGTGAAGGAAATATGTATTTTAATGCGACAGATTTGTACGTCATTCTTGGGCCGAGTGCAATTTGAAGATTTTGCTTTGACGAATTCATATTTATCATATTGAAAACTAAACTATGGACGTTTTTTTGTTGTTGTGAACCATACTGTTCAAAGATGAGGTAAACAGTGCATCGTTGTCAAGTACTATACGACATTTTAACAAATCCCTTACAAATATATTCGGCAGAGGCTACAATTTCCATGAGTAATGATTTTTGGGTTCGTTCATGATTCCCTGCTAAATCTGGAAAATAATTATCTAAGACATTCCGAGTTTTAATAAAATTCCTTTTATGTTTTAGTAATTTTCTATTATTTAATCGTCTGCTTCAAAAATTAACTAAGCAACATCATGAGGAACTAATTAAATTTTATGAAATCATATTTATTGAAAATTACTAATTTAAAACATTTTAATATGTATAAATCTCCCGGATGCAAACATCAGAGCCTGCAAATTTATTTTCATTTCAATTTTAATTGATTATTAAGTTCCGTAAATATTAAAATATTGTACTCTCCTCAGGAACACAGAATTGTACAAAATTTCAGAACTCTAGTACATCAGAAAGTGAGAGAAAAATCAGTTACAAAATTCCATTTTTACAAACATGAAATCACTTAACTAAAGGCGTATAATAAGAACCATAAAAAATGTCATATTTCAGTCTCTAAAAACAGCCAGTAGCTTGCTTATAAAGGGCTTTCTTAAACCAAAGACTATGAAAATTAAAATTTTTTTATTATATCTGCGAGAATTATAAGTAAAGGTTCCAAATAAATGGGATTTTCAAACGAAAGCATTGGGTTTTCTGAGAGCCCGTTGTATAATCTGCTTCCCCATTGGTTGACAGTACTATGAGTTTTAAATGCATTCAATACAGCGTTTTTCAAATTAAAATGTATCGATTCGAACCACAGCATTTCTTTTTAATGAATCTTTAATGTTTACTGACAGAAACATCGAAGAACAATACACAATTTGTATCATCCTGATATTACTAACTAAATATGTTTTCTACGTACTTGGCTTCACATATGGAAGAGTTTTCTGCTTTGTTTACAGCAGTAAAAACCTTTACTTTATTTGTAAGGCTTTTAGACTTTCGCTTTGAAGATTCCTTTGACTTAGCATTACACAAGAATGACGTAGTTACGGCATTTTAATGTAAACAAACAAAACAGAAAAATCGTCCATCCTGCGACTTAGGGGTCTATTCTGGTACCCCTGGTTGGGTTGGGAGACGTCACTTTTCCCGCTGTTAACGTGCGAAAAAAGCGACCTCTCCCAACCCAACCGGGGGTACCAGAATAGACCCCTTACTTCAAACTTTCTTTTCCTCTCGACATTCTGCAAATTGTTTCTAAGATTTCAAAACACTTTCCGCTGTTAAAAATGTTTCATAATTTGTGACGTTAACTTTCGCAGGCATTTCCGTTTTTCACAGATTGGCTACTTTCACATCTCTTTAATCTCTCAGTTCTCATTCATCGAAGTAAATGTGTGCATTTTCGTTAAGAAGAGAACATCCATTGTCTCACCACAAAGAAAACAATAGCAAGATTTCATATGCTCAATTTTGTGAACTTCTGTTTTAATTTACCATTGCGTTTCGACTCTTTTAAACAGTCACTAAAATGGCGTAGTAACCAGTGAGATTTGGTGTAGGTCAGGGCCCACCGGAGCGAACGGTGCGACCGCACTAGGCCCCGCATTTTCTGAAGGCCCCTGCGCCACCGACTGATTTTGCAAAATGAAAATGCTTTCTTTTTTAAAATCCAAATATGCATAACCTTTGAATTTAATTATGCGATTTGTGCACATTTTACGTCGACCAATCCAAGGTAAAATTGTGCGCTTTTAGTTTAAAGTTATGAAAGATTAAAATACCCTATAAGCTGCACACAAACTTTTATAACTCGAGAAGATTTTCAAACTGAGAAATACTATTGACAGAGAATATGAAAAAATAGTTAAAAATGAAACACAGCGTTTAAAATGTGAATGAATAGTGGCTATTATTTTATAATGGCTGTTATTTTATATTTAGTTAAAAAGGAAACAATAAATTTAGTTAAGAAAGCTAAGCATTTCGCAGTTTTATTAGATTGCACTCCAGGCGTGAGCCATAAAGAACAATTATTCGTTATTTTAAGATATGTTAATGTAGATGACTCTGAAAGTGATGTGAATATACAAGCAGGGCCGGTTTAAGGCCTGTAGGGGCCTATAGGCAATACAAGCTCCTTTCTTCCTCAGTTTCAAAACCAAATATTTTTTATTGATTTTCATACCAGCAGTTATTAACCACTTAACTTAATAATTTTCTTTGCTATCTAATAAGATGCTCCCTTCTGTTTTGGAAAGCGGTTGTCGTTTTTATTCATCTCAGAAGGCATAGAATACTTGAGATGTTTATGGATTCTAGGTAATTTTTATGTAAAATTATAAAGATAATTAATGATTAAATTTTAGTTTTAAGACCAAAATTGCGATAATTCGATGCACGAGTATTCTCGGGCTGTTAAGTTAAGCGGTTAACTAACAGACATTAAAACAGATTGAAATAAAAAATAATATTTAATTTGCTGATCAGAAATTTAAAAAAATCTTAAAATTAAAATTAGAAACAATTTTGTTAATGAATGATGAAACAACTGCAAAGCATTTTTACACAGTCTGAATAATCTAATATAAAATTTTCAGGGCTATTTTGCAGTCAGCAAAACAAACTGGGCCACACTGATCTGCTTGCGAAATTGAAAACATGAAAAAAAATCACAAGAATAATGTTCTGAAATTCAAGCGATACTTGATTTTAATGTGGATAAGTTAGAGTACATGGCTCTTGCAAATTAAATAAAAGCAATAAATTAAATTACTTTGGAAATAATGCATAAAGAAGATCACGAGGCAATGGAAGCCTTCCAAAGCCATTGGACCCATAGGCAATTGCCTACTTTACCTATTTGATAACCCGGCCCTGTTTACAAGAACGATTTGTGTTGAAACAGTAAAAGACTTGACAGGAAGAGTTTGTCGACCAAAAATATCGTAAAATATCGTTTTGAAAAATAGCGTGAAATATCGTTTTGAAAAATATCGTGAATCGCTATTCATATCTCCTTTTACTGCAAAGGAAATAGTTGAATAGTTAGTTGAAGGCGACACCTGAACTTAAGAACAATGAACTAGATGAAAAAAAAAGCAATTTTTCTTTGGAGCCTATTTCATCTGCTAATCATCCATTTTCTAGTCATAATCGATAGTGCATTTTTTTCTTTTTAGAAAAGATTCGAAATTTATCACGAGCAAGAGAAGACATATATATTTTTATATAATTAGGATACAAAGTGACGGAAGACGATCTTCTCAGATGGTGCAAAGACTTAAAGGCAACTATGCAAGTCGATATTGATTTATTTAATGTAATCAAAATTTACCGTCGATTTTTGCTATTCAGGAAAACAATATTACAATATTTATTTAAAAATAATTTATTTAAATTGTATCCAAATTTTGTGACGCTTTTTAAAAATATATTAACCTTACGAATTACAGACGCATCTGCAGAAATATCTTTCTCATGATTGGAAATAATAAAGAAATTACTTGAGATATAGCATTTATTAAGAACGATTTATTTTCTTAGCCATGATAACTGTTGTATCCGAATTAGCTATAAAATTAATTTGTGATTATATTATCATTGAATTTGCTATAATGAATGTAAGAAAATGAAATAAAAATAACATATCATTACTTTATTCTAGAAATTTGCATTAAAAATTGTATTTTGTGAGTTTATGAAGCAATTACTTTTGTTATTTGATTTATGAACGACTTTGAATGTGATTGTATTGTTAACTTTATAAAACTATTTTAATTATGTGTCATTTCCATGTATTCCTTAAGTCCTTAATATACCAATTTGTGCAATTTAATAAATGATACAACTCAATAAATTATTTTGTTGCACGAAATTTGTTTCAAAGCCCCGCATGTCAACTTTGCACCAGGCCCCGCTTTTGCTCGGGCCGGCCCTGCTCTAGGTCTTCTTCAGGTAGAGTTGACCGAGATTTGTAGAGAGCTAATGTGTTTGGATTCTACAGAGGGAACCGACCTGGCTCCGAGTAGGCATTATTAGTATCCCTGCGAACCCGAAGTTACACTGATTAACACATTGGTGACAGCTTAAGTATTAGGTGTAAGCTCAGAAAAAGACAATTCCTACGTAGCTTGTCTTTAACACATTTTTCACCGGAGAAGTTTACAGAAACCGAGGCGTGTGGCCGCCATCTTTTCCTAAAAGTGGAGAAAAAATGTCAATAATGTGTTATATGGGCAATGGAGGTTCTTCATAGCAAATGGACGAATTTTCTGCTTTGTTTGTTTACATTTAAGTGCTTGTACTACGTAATTCTGGTGTAATGCTAAGTCAATGGAATCTTCAAAGCGGAAGTCCAACATACAAGCAGATAAAGTTAAGGTTTTTAATGTAAGTCAACAAACCAGAAAACTCGTCATATTCCCTCTACCCCAAACTCTACCAACAGATAACATAGCACAAACAGCATAATAAATAGAATATTCATATTTCAATATATACTCATGCCCTTATTTTTAAAAAAAGGTTTACTTATTTGCCCATCTGTTCTGGAAGTGACATTACCTTATGCTAAAGCCAGTTTGAATATAATTCCGAAGGAAAAACGCAAGGACTAGATGACTCAAATGTTTTTCTTACCTGAAAGGTGATCTGATTCTTGTACTACTGCAGGCAGTAGGTTTCCCTTTAAAAACAAGAAAATTATATCTTACAACCTAGGGAGAACTCCTTGAAAAAGATATGGACGAGTTTTCTGTATTGTTTATTTACATTAAAATGCCGTTCCTACGCTATTCCGGTGTAATGCTAAGTCAATGGAACCATCAAAACCGAAGTTCTGGTTTTTTTTTTTTATCTAAATAAACAAACCAGAAAACTCGTCTATATGCTGAAATTAATTTGCGCACCACGCGTCTCAATACAACGCTTTCTTCGATTTTCATTGTTCAATTATCACAGTCAGGGCCGGCCCGAGGGGGGTGCGAACGGTGCGACCGCACAAGGCCCCGCGCCGCTGACGGAGTTTGCAAAATTTATTAATTTTTTTTTTATCCTTTTTAAAAAATTCTTTCAACCAACTTTTATGTGAAAAAAGGCATAAAATATTAATAATTTTTCTAAAAAGAAATATATTGCAATTGTTTTCTGGTTTTGAAAATTCCCTTCAAATATCTGTTAAACCAGCGGGAGTGGCCTCCCCAGAACTTTCTCGTCTACGAATAACACGGGTACGGGGGGGGAATACACTGAGCACCGGAAAACTTGCGGTATTCCCTAAGGTGGGGAAAACACTCGCTCCATCTTTCAGAGCTTCTTTTTTTGCGTAGAATGGAGAAAGAACCGTTTCAACGCCTTTTTTAAAACTGATTTAAACGAAAATTGGAGACAAATCTATAATCAGGGTTTCAAGACTACATACGAAATTTCATTTATCTAAGTAATTTTGTTAAGAAGTTATGGTCTTCAAAAGTATGCGATTATACAGAACGACAGTCAGTCAACCCTTTGACGTATTTGGCCCAAAATTTTATACGGACCTACATTTCTGATGAAAAAACTGCGTGCCAAATTTTAACCATCTAGCTATTTAAGTTTTTGAGTTATAGAGTTCACATGAACGTGGACAGACAGACTTCCCGTAGACGGATTTTGTCCCAACTTTGATAGAAACCTACAAATTATGTGTAAAGATCACTTGCCAAATTTCATCCCTGTAGCTCGAATAGTTTTCGAGTTATCGTGTTCACAGACAGACATAATTCCAAAATTGTGTTTTTCGAACTCAGGGAGGTCTAAAACGTGGCGATTCGTCGAAATCTCGAGTTCGAATTTTTTACTTTCTCGTATTCGAAGAGAAAGTATTGTAATCGTCAAAAAAATTCGAACTCGAGATTTTGAGAGATTTTGTCAATCTCCACGTTTTAGACACTCCGAGTCGAAAACACAATTTATTAATTTGTCATGTGATAATGATGTGTGTGTGTGTGTGTGTGTGTGTGTGTGTGTGTGTGTGTGTGGGTTGTCTGTCGATCTGTCTGTCTGTCTGTTCTAATGAACACGATAACTCGAAAACTATAGGCTACGAGGGATGGAAATGTGATGTATGATCTTATCTAAACATAATTTTGTAGTTTCTGCAAATTTTGGACGAAATCCCAACGGGAAGTCTGCTCTGTCTGTATTCCGAAGTCATGTGAACACTATAACTCAAAACTTGAATAGCTAGATGGATAAAATTTGGGACATTGTTTTATCGTCATGATGATATGGTCCAGTACTAAAATTTTAGGCCAGTCCAAGGTTGACTGTCTGTCGGCCTGTATAATCGCATACTTGTAAAATTATATCTCCTCAATCCTTTGGCTTAGATAAATAAAAGAAATTGGAATGAGGTACTAACATTAATTATAGATCATGAAAAATTTCGTTTCAATTGGTTACAAAAAAGGCGTTCAAATTGATAATTAATTTTTCTAATCCGATTCTCCATACGCATGCATGCTTAATCTCTGTGCACGTGGATGGATTACGTCACTTTTCCTTGTTTTACTTACATAGTGAAGTCCAATCTCTGCGCATGCGCAAGCTATTCTGCAAGTAACAGAACAGGTCATTTGTCCTTTCTCCTCGCACCGTAGCTTGCATTACAAATTTGATAAAAATACAAAATATTGCTCAAGTTTTATTTTACATATACGCATCTCTAAGTCAGATCTTTCCACCTAAATATTTTAGTATCACTGTAATCTACAATGAAAAACCTTCGAGTAGTCATTGTATTCGTACAGTTGGTCTCAATTTTATCCACGCAGGGGGGGAAGGGAAAATGACAAATGTTTAGAATATACGAGAAAGTTTAGAGGCCCCCCTTTGGTTACAAGTACTTCTCTCTTTGTATACTCGTATAATCGAGAAGTAAAAAATGTGGTAGATCTAGTGGATGAGAATCGAACAATTCACCTTTACTACCTGAGTCCACGTGTTTCGATTCGTAGTCAAAAAGGTAAAGATAACATTGACCAGTCCCTAAAGCAGACGTGATTGCTCTCCGGGCATCATATCGAGGACCAGCATCAATGGTCACTCTCTTTCGTGTGCGGGATAGGGAACACCCTAAAGTGAATGTCCGTCATTTGAAGATAAATTGCAGGTGATAACATTCCAATACATTCTTTTTCCGAGACACCTTATCTTTCAGGGCATACAGGGGGTAGATGCTTGTGCGGATCCATGTGTTCCCTTATTGGCCAGCAGGTGATAGTCTTTCCTCAGGGCAGCAAAGAAACACCTCTAGAGGTACGCTTGTCTACTTATCTTTCTAATGTGAACACTCTGTTCGCCTTGTATTCAACAGGACTGCTAAGCGAAGATGAGTAATCTCTACGGGGTTTCTCTCTTTTCGTCAAAAAGTGCGGTTTCTCCAAACCTATGTCATCGTAGGTACTGTTAAAGTAGTCTGTTGGCATATATTCCTCAGAGTTTAATCAACAGTATTGAATCCAATATTGGATCTGTGTGGAAACACAGGCAGACGCAAGAGTTTTCTCAGAAGATTAATTTTCCGATTGATCAGTTCGATTCGTTCAGACTATCAGCCTTACAGAAAATGAAATATACTGCATTTGTTCTTAAAACAAATTTCAGATATACTAATTCTTGTTCTTTTTTATAGTTATTTATTAAACAAACTTTCCTTTTATATTTCCAAGAGAATTTTAATATTATAACCATGGTTATCAATTTTATAAATAAGTAGTTCCCCTTGTATTTTTTGTATTCAATATTTTGCTATTTATTATTATTGATATACATTTCAGATTGTACATTTTTTATTAACAAAATCGAAATTTATGTTTCTAATTTTTTTATATTGCATTTTTCATTATAAAATGTTACTTATCGAACCTTATTGTTTGGAAACTACATATCAAGCATTTTGGATAAGTTTTAAAATATAAGTATTTTGAAAGATTGATTCAATAATATCTTAAAACAGGAAACCTATCAGTAGGTTGTGTATGATTGTAAATAAGTTTGATCAGTCGATTTATCTTCTTTTTAGTTTATTTATTTTATTTTATTTTTGTATATGAAGAAATAATTGTTTGTTAATATGAAGAAATAATGGGATTCAACTTGTTTCTAAATATGAAGAAATAAAATTCAACTTTAAAATTCACTCTGATAACTCCTAAATACAGAAAACTCATTCATACAGTATGAAAATTTTATTTCAATGCCTGAATGCATGAATGCTGACATCGAAATCTAGAAAAATTGAAGGGATATTTTCTCTTCATGAGCTGCAAAGTTAGAAAGTTATTTTAAGTTTCTTACAGCTTTTTAAGTTTTTGAACTCTAGTGAAACTATTTTCGCATTTTATTAATTTTGGCACTGAAAGTTTTTCAAACCTAAACAATTTTAATACATCTCACTAAACTCAGGAAGGCAGGACACATTCTACAAGCATGAGTCTGCAAAACACTATGGGAGAATTTTATCTTTTTGTATTTGAATGCTTGAGTCGGGGCCAGCGCGAGGGTTTCAGAAGGTACGACGAGCACTTAAGATCTTACCATGCAACAGATGTCAAAACGCAAGAATGAATTGCATTCATTTATTTAACAGAAATCAAAATTTGTCATCAAGTTACCTTGTACAATATTGCAAATATCTTACATATTTATTTAAAATAATTTATTTAAATTGGATCCAAATTTTACTCTCTGTTCTAAATATGCATTGACTCTTACAATATCCGCTCGCATCTCACGAAAAAGTCTTCCCAAGATTAAAAAAATAAAAAAAATTATTGCAAGATCTAGCATAGAATAAGTAATGATTTGTTTAGTCATTTTTGTATATCGAATGTATTAACCAAAAAATCTAAATCGTAATGAGTATTAACAACGTATATGCTATAAAACTTATAACACAATGAAACAAAAATCATATATTGTAATCTTTATTATAAGTTGAATACGCAAATTTATATATGAAGCAATTATTTTGCTGTGCTTATTTATTAATCGATTTTTTGATTGATTAAAATATCTAATTTATAAAAAATTAATTTATTATTATTTTCCGATTGTATTTTTTAGTCTTTACTTAACCAAATGTGAACTGTAATAAATAGCAAAGAGCAATAAATTCTTTGTTGGACGAATTTTTTTCCTAGCCGTTTACAGTACTTTGCACGGCCCCTCGCTTTTGTATTCGGACCGGCTCTGATCACAGTATTTACGGTCATTTTTTTCTTATAGACATAATGCGATTTATAATTTTTTGTATTGAACTTATTATGAGAACAAGAAATTCCTCAATAACAATTTTCCGCTCTGAGTAATGTATCTTCGTTATAAAACTAATTCTTCCTTGTAACTGCAGAAGAATGTAACCTTATTCATGTGACATCATCCTCCCGCCACGGACTGCCGAGGTCAGCCTGGTAGGTGTCTTAAACAGTTGACTCAGAACTGCTTTTATTTCTGAGTCGCTTATAGGAGATGTTTTGTTTATTCCCTCCCAGCTGTTTTTTTTTATACTCACTCCAAAGGGTGCATAAAGGTCCATTAAAGTCCACTGCTTAATAGCCGAGTTTTCTGTTTGTTTATTTACATAAATGCCTTACCTACTTATTCCGGTATAATGCTGTCAATGGAATCTTCTTACAAGCGGAAGTCCAAAGTAACAAATAAAGTCAAGGTTTTTTATGAAGTGAACAAAACAGAAAATCTTCCCATAGTAGAAAAATTACATTTTTTCCACTTCATGTCCTATACTTTTTTTGTGGACGAGTTTTCCTGTTTGTTTCTTCATTAAAAACCTCGACTTTATTTGCTTCTTCCGGACTTCGCTTTGAAGATTGATTGACTAGCTATCACACCGGAATTACGTAGTTAAGGCATTTAGTAAATAAACAAAACAGAGCAAACAGTAGTCCATACTATCAATTTGTGCAAAATTTAAATTTGAGGAGTTTTATTTAGAAATTAGAATGTAGCCTTGGCGAAACATCCTTGTTTTAATTTTTTACATAATATGGATAATTTTCTGGTTTGTTTATTTTGATTTCACAGAACTTCTGTGGTAGGTGATTTCCTTTTCCAGTAACCCTTAGCAATTCAAAGATGCTAAAATACAATTGATTCCATATCAAACGCAAAGTTCAATCAAGTTCTTTCTTGAGTACACAAGAAGCCAAGGGCCATTCTGAGTACTCCAGTTATAGTTGGGAGTACCAGAATAGACCTAAAAAGGATAAAGAATAATTATGGCAACACAAAAATTAGAGCTTAATTTTAGGTAACACTTCAGAGTAGACATTGGAGAGTTTTCTAGTTTGTTTAAAAGCTGTACTACGTATTTCCGGTGTAATGCTAAGTGAATGGATTTTCAAAGCGGAAATCCAACATACAAAGATAAAGTCAAGGTTTTAAATAAGTAAATAAACCGGAAAACTCGTCCCATACGAACATGAAATTTAATATTTCAAAGTATTCTTAGCTATAATATTGAAAACTCACTTCAAACATGAATTAATGTCTTCATATAGAGTGTTGAAATATTTTGAAGACCTATTGACTTAACATTATCACCGGGAATTGATGGGTAAGGCGAAGTCCTACTTCATGCAATAAAACAAAACAGAAAACCTCGTCCATTTATTATCATTTGATAATGTCAATTATAGTTAGCACTTATTTTTTTTTTACATTATTCTTAGTACTAATCAACAGCACTCTTTTCAGTTATTAACTAAATTTTATAAAGCCAACCCATACCTAATTGGAATAATTTTAAATTTATAATAATAGATTTGCGAATGCTAAACATTCTTCTAAATTGCCTGATTTTGACGAAGTAAATCCGCATCCCTCCCAGCAGCGCTTTCTACTGGACTAAAGCAATACGTAATGAATTTAAAGTAATAA
>BGPR01000017.1:1606939-1694602 GCA_013235015.1 Araneus ventricosus | reverse complement strand
TTTTTTTCGACCCACCCATCATGCAACCATTCGTGTTACGAATATGCTTCCGTAATGAGTTTGTGAGTTGATTACAAAAAGCTTGTGTTTATACTAATATCAATAATCATAATATAACTATTTTAACTAACTCTGTTGAAAACGTCGTTGCTCGCATCTCAGTAGTGCCAGGGAGATGCGAGACATGCCAGGAATCTTCCAGAACGTTAGGAATTTCATGCGGCGCTGCTGTGAAGCCTGTGTGATTGCTTCTGGTTGAAATTTCGAACACCTTCTGCAGCGTGCAGCTTTTAACCAATGTAACACTTGTCATTAAAATGACTGTTTGCTGTTGATTAAAAACGTGTTGCTGTTTCTGTTCTTTTCCTTTGCTTCTCTTTACCGTAGTTCGCGTAGAAGGCATTTCGGACCCTGCAATGCTATGCGATTCCGATTCGTTTTTGTGTCCCTACACCCCCTGCAAGTTTGACGCATTGGTAGCGAATCCCCCTGTATATTGAGGTTGTATTTTTGAATCAGAATTGTCAGAATTTTGAATAGACAAGTCGCTTACCTGCTTTTGCAATAAAAACGCTTCTACAAAGGATATTTTTTCATCCTCCGATCGCACTGCTAAATGACCACCAGAGGCGGATCTACTTACTACTCTACTGAGAAGCTTCCCAACCATAACGTACTATGTCACTGTCGAGTTCAACACATCAGTTGGAGTTGAACTACAGGACCCTTAACCCTCTGACTGCTTATCCCCCGAGAAAGCTATTTTCTGCTGCATCCTGTTATTTTCGCAAGCATATGTTTACCTTGTACTATTCTAGCACTGAATCATATTATACTAATAAAGCTTTGGATATAAATAACAATTCGCTTGGTCCAACGAAATTTGAACATGTTTGCAAACGTTGCATCTAAATAGTGATTTAATAATTATGCTGTCAGAGGGTTAACATGGCGAGCATGGCTGACTCTCTCGCCAAGTGGGTGTTGAGCAATGTCATTCGTTTTCTACAGGTAGAAGGGAATCGCGCGGCAGAAATTCATCTCAGAATGAGCCGCGTTTACGGAAGAAACTTTATGATCGATGGTGGTGTGCGAGAATGGTGTAATTAATTTAAAGTTGGCCGAACTGATGTTCATGATGAAGGTGGACCATGATACAAGCCTGTCGCTTGTGTATATCTTGTTCAGCGACTTGACGAAATGGTTCGATAGGGAGACAAAGATGACTTTCACCTTTTTAGAGAGATGAAGAAAAGGTCTGGGAGGACAGCGCATCTGTACCAACGAAAAGCTTCAGGTTTCCTTAGAGACCTATACCAACACGCTAGCGACAACCTTCTATGAAGAGGGTATAGGGAATCTCATCCACTGGTACGACAAATGTCTCAATATTCATGGTGACTATGTCAAAAAGTAATTTTAATTGTACTTGACTCCTGATAATAACACCATTTACGTATGCACACTTATTTTTTAAATATTTTACTATCACTATAATCTACAATGAAAAACCTTCTGATAGTCATTGTATTCTGGGTTACAGTTGCTTCGAATTTTTTATCCACGCAGGGGGAAGGAAAATGACAAATGTTTGAGAAGTATACGAGAAAGTTTAAGGGAGGCCACTTCCGCTGGTTGACGATTACAATACTTTCTCTTTGTATACTTCGTATACGAGAAAGTAAAAAGTAATTGGTAGATCTAGTGGATAAGAATCGAACAATTCCCTTTACTACCTGGAGTCCACGTGTTTCCGATTCTTGGGCAGAATAAAAGGTAAAAAGAGATAACATTGTTCAGTTCTAAACCAGGTTCGATTGCTCCAGGCATCATATCGGGACCAGCCATCATATGGTCACTCTCTTTTCGGTGCGGGGATAGGGAACACCCTAAAGTGAATGTCCGTCATTTGAAGATAAATTGCAGGTGATAACATTCAATACATTCTTTTTTCCCAAGACTATTACTTTCAGGGTATACAGGGGGTAATGCTTTTGTGCGGATCCACATGTGTTCCCCTAATGGCCAGCAGATAGTCTTTCCCAGGGCAGCTTAAAGAAACACCTCTAGAGGAACGCTTTGTCTACTTATCTAGTTCTAAATTGAACACATCTGTTCGCCTTGTATTCAACAGGACTGCTAAGCGAAGATGAAGCATATATCTCACGGGGGTTTCTCTCTTTTCTTGTCAAAAGTGCGGTTTTCCAGCATCTATGAATTCATCGTAGGTACTCGTTAAAAAGTAGTCTGTTACATATATTCCTCAGAGTTTAATCAACAGTAGTGAATTTTAATATTGGACTGTGTGAAACACAACGGGCAACCCAAGGAGTTTTCTCAGAAGATTAATTTTCCATTGATCAGTTCGTTCGCATTCAGACTATCAGCCTTACAGAAAAATAAAATATACTGCATTTGTTCTTGCAAACAAATTTCAGATATACTAATTTTTGTCTCTTTTTTTATAGTTATTTATTAAACAAACTTTCCTTTTATATTTCCAAATAGAGAATTTTAATATTATAACAGGTTATCAATTTATAAAATAATGTAGTTCCCCCTTTTTTGTATTTCAATATTTTTGCTATTTGTTATTATTGTATACATTTCAGATTAAACATTTTTTTTATTAACAAACGAAAATTTGTGTTTTCTACTTTTTTATATTGGGCATTTTTCATTATAAAATGTTACTTATTTGGAACCTTTTATTGTTTTGGGAAACTACATATCAAAGTTATTTGGATAAGTTTTAAAATATAAGTATTTTGAAGATTGATTCAATTTAAATATCTTAAAACCGAAACTATCAGTAGGTTGTGTATGATTGTAAATAAGTTTGTGATCAATCGATTATCTTCTTTTAGTTTTATTTATTTTATTTATTTTTGTATATGAAGAAATAATTGTTTGTTAATATGAAGAAATAATGAGTTCAACTTGTTTTTAAATATGAAGAAATTATGAATTCAACTTTTAAGAATTCACTTGATAATCCTAAATACAAGAAAATCCCATTCATACAGTATGAAATTTTATTTCAACACTGAATGCATGTGCTGACATCGTAAATCGGCAGAAAAATTGAAAGGGGGTATTTTCTCTTTCAATTGACTGCAAAGTTGAAAGTTATTTTAAGTTTCTTCAGCTTTTAAGTTTTGAAACTCTAATTGAAACTATTTTCGCATTTTATAATTTTAATTTTGGCACTGAATGTTTTCAAACTAAACAATTTTTAATGCATCCTCATAAAATCAGGAAGACAGGACACATTTCTACAGCATGAGTTTGCAGAAACTAATGGGAGGAATTTTATCTTTTATTTAGAAAGGAATGCTTGAATTCAGGGCCAGCGCGAGGGAGTTTCGAAAGGTACGAGCACACAAGGCCCCCACGCCGCTGACAGATTGCGCAAAACGAAAATGAATTGCATTCATTTATTTAACGAAATCAAAATTTGGCATCAAGTTTTACCTTGCTGGGCACAATATTGCAAATATTTACAATATTTATTTAAAAATAATATATTTAAGTTGGATCCAAATTTTACTTCTGTTCTAAAATTATATTGACCTTACCAATAACGCTCGCATCTGCAGAAAAATCTTCCCCAAGATTAAAAATAATAAAAAAACTACTTAAGATCTAGCATTAGAGGCGAACAATTGATTTGTTTAGTCATTTTGTATATCGAATCCGTATTAACCAAAAATCTAAATCATAATGATATTAACAACGTATATGCTATAAAACTTATAACACAATGAAACAAAAATCATATATTGTAATCTTATTTTAATAAGTTGAATACCAAATTTTATATATGAAGCAATTATTTTTGTTGCTTGATTTATTAACGATTTTTTGTGTGATAAAAATATTAACTTTATAAAAATAATTTAATTATTCATTATTTTCATGTATTTTTTTAGTCTTTACTTAACCAAATTGTGAACTGTAATAATTAGCAAAAAGCAATAAATTCTTTTGTTGGACGAATTTTTTCCTAGGCCCCGCAAGTCAACTTTGCACCGGGCCTCGCTTTTGTTCGGGCCGGCTCTGATCACAGTATTTACGGTCGGATTTTTTTTTCTTATAAGGACATAATGCGATTATAATTTTTGTATTAAACTTATTATGAGAACAAAGAAATTCCTCAAATAACAATTTTCCGCTCTGAGTATGTATCTTCTGCTATAAATAATTAATTCCTTGTAACTGCAGAAGAATGGACCTTATTCATGTGACGTCACATCCTCCGCCACGTGACCTGCCGGAGTCAGCCATTGGTCAGTCTTAAACAGCTGACTCAGAACTGCTTTTATTTCTGAGTCGCTTATAGGATGATCGTTTTGTTTATTCCTCCACAGCTGTTTTTTTATACTCTCCAACCCAAAGGGTGCATAAGGTCCATTAAAGTCCACTGCTTAATAGCCGAGTTTTCTGTTTTGTTTATTTACATTAAAATGCCTTACCTACTTAATTCCGGTATAATGCTAAGTCAATGGAATCTTCAAAGCGGAAGTCCAAAAGTAATGCAAATAAAGTCAAGGTTTTTTTATGTTCATAAACAAAACAGAAAACTTGCCCATAGAAAAATTACATTTTTCCACTTCATGCCCTACAATTTTTATGGACGAGTTTTCCTGTTTTGTTTACTTACATTAAAAACCTCGACTTTATTTGCATTACTTTTGGACTTCCGCTTTGAAGATTCGATTGACTTAGCATTACACCGGAATTACGTAGTTAAGGCATTTTAATGTAAATAAACAAAACAAAAAACTAGTCCATACTATCAATTTGTGCAAAATTTAAATTTGAGGGAGTTTTTATTTATGAAATTAGATAATGTGCCCTTGGCGGAAACACCTGCAGTTTTTTAACTTTTTATAATATGGACCAATTTTCTGGTTTGTTTATTTTGATTTCACAGAACCTCTGTGGTGAGGGTTGATTTCCTTTTTCCAGTAACCCTTTAATTCAAACGATCGCCAAATACAATTGGATTCCATATCAAACGCAAAGTTCGAATCAGTTCTTTCTTGAGTACACAAAGCCCAAGGGGTCTATTCTGGTACCCCCGGTTGGGTTGGGAGTACCAGAATAGACCCGTAAAAAGAGTGATAAAGAATAATTATGGCAACCACAAAATTAGGCTTTAATTTTAGGTAAACTTCCAGAGCTACAACATTGGACGAGTTTTCTAGTTTGTTTAAAAAGCTGTACTACGTATTTCCGGTGTAATGCTAAGTGAATGGATTTTCAAAGCGGAAGTCCAACATACAAGCAGATAAAGTCAAGGTTTTAACATAAGTAAATAAAGCGGAAAACTCGTCCATACGAACATGAAATTTAATATTTTCAAAGTATTCTTAAGCTATAATATTAGAAAACTCCACTTCAAACATTAATTAATGTCTTCATATAGAGTGTTGAAATATTTTGAAGATTCCTATTGACTTAACATTATCACCGGAAATTGATGGGTAAGGCAGAAGTCCTACTTTACCGCAATAAACAAAACAGAAAACTCGTCCATTTATTATCATTTGATAATATGCAATTATAGTTAGCACTTATTTTTTTTTACATTATTCTTAGTACTAATCAACAGCACTCTTTTCAGTTATTGAATAAATTTTATAAAGCCAAATTTACACTAATTGAATAATTTTAAATTTATAATAATAGATTTGCGAATGCTAAACATTCTTCTAAATTCAGCTCGATTTTTGACGAAGTAAATCCGCCTCCCCCTCCCAGCAGCGCTTTCTTTCTACTGACTAAGCCTCACATCAGGCCACAAAGAAGAGAACCCCGTAGCATGTTTCATCGCTATCGTATTCGTCGTGGGTGTGGATTAAAGATTTGACGTATATCCGTTGCAGGAGGAAGCGAAGCTCTTTCTCTTCCCGGTCATTCTTATCGGCTATTTATTGAAGGTAGTAATTTGGATGGATGCACACGCTTCTCTACCGTTTTCTGCACTGAAATTTTTTTCCGAGATCATAATTACAGCTTTTAAATTTTGCATCACATTAGATTAATTGATTTAAGAATTTTCTGCTGTTTGTGGCTTTTATGGCGGAGCTTCTTTGTTAGATCCTGCGTATTAGCGTATGCGGCATCTTCATCCAAGCGTCGTCCATTTTATTTTACCTAGGGTCCCTCACTTTCCTATTCTTCATCTTGGGGATTAGGAATGATCCTGGATCTCTGACTTGATCTCTGGATTGGAGTCGGTGGTATTATTTGATTCTTATTTTTTGTGTTTACTAAAAAGAAGTTGCATATTTACATTATGTGTGTTACTATTCTGGGAATACTGTTTCCAGTATTGATTGTTTTTATCGGAATGACTTATAAAATAACCAATTAAATTTTTCCGATTTGTCTTTAATTCATAGCAATCTGTCTTTCGTCATTTTAGAAAGAATCTTCTCATTGTATGTTCGTTTGCATTGCATATTTTATTTGGAAATGCTTTTTTAAGTGAAAATGCTAATTTATACAGTTCTTAATGATGTTTTTATTCCTTTTGTTGGAATAGGTTAGCGTCATTGAAAGCCACTACGAAAACAGTTGAAAATGCTGTATATTTTATGATTTGTAAATGCTGTTCTCTTTCGATGAAGCATGATTATTTTGGAAAGTAATCAAATGTCGATGACAAAATTTTGTCATCTGATATTACTTCGTTATTATTGTCTTATTAATTCCACCTTAGTAATTAGTTTTCATTATAGATGAATTAAACAGAACATCGAGATAACCATATGGCGCCTTTTTCGAATGAGATGGCGATGCACTGGTGTGATTTGTTGACTCTTCGGTTTTTCCCGCGTTAATTCAAAAGATGTTGAAATATCTTGAATTCGCATATTAGCATCAGATAAATGGTGTAGCTCTATACGAAAACGCTGTCGTGCAGATATACATAAGAATTGCATTAATGCTTTGTCTACAGTCTCTTAATTTTGGTAAATTGAGCGTTTGGAATTGGAGCGTGCATTCCTGTTATCACATCAGTCTTAATCCTTTGCAATTTTGTTTATTTATTAAAATCAATTTGGCCTCATTTACGTGGACAAAAGGAGCGTTGAATCCTTCATCTCGATTCTAGTTGATTTTTTTAGATATCGATGCATTTCATGTAAATTAGAATTTCTCGATTTTAATGTCGCTTAGCGTGCAAGATTTCCGAATCGTATATTTGAACGCTTTAATTTATTTTTAGACACATTAATGTCTTAAAATGAAGTTATAATGCTAAGATAAGCAACTCTTTAATAATTTTCTTAATCAATTTTATAAAAATAAATTTTTGAATTTTTAGTTTTACTTTTAGCTAGTATTTGTGGATACCAAATGTGCAGAAACCGGCATAATGTTACTTTCTATTCTCTTATTTTGATGAAATTTCTATTAAATTTATAAATGACTGTTAACTTTATTGTTTTGAGTATGGATCATATTCAGTTGATTGTGGCTAAAGCATGTATTGTGTTTCTTTCGAATCTCTGCATATATCTAATATATAGTTTCCTCCTTCTAGTTTAGTTTTAAAGAGAATATATAATGCTATTGTACATAATGTTACAATATTTTTCTGCAATTAAATAGTTTTAAATAGGGAAAAAACAGTAACTATTAAGGAAATGCATGTAGTTTTTTTTCAAAGGGCTCAAATGATTAAATCTGGATGATTTTCCCAGAAATGGCACCTTTTTAGATGATTAATATATTTTGTTAAAGTAATATCCAGTCGCAGGTTGGTAGCTTATCAACTGTTATGCTCAAGCCTGGTATCTACCCTTGTGATCCTTAAATTAAATAAAAAATATTTAATTAGTTGGGCTGAGAAACATCCAAGTTCTGCATTTAAAAAAGAAAAATTTAGAAGTAATTGAAGTAACTTAAGAGTTAAATATTTCATTAGTCGAAGTTTTCCCTTCTGTATCTTGCAATATTTTTAGTTGAATTATATTCCAATTTATATTTAAGTTTAATATCTTCTAAACTCTTGCAGGCATTTGTTTTGGCTCTGTCCGTGTCTTGCAAGTAAGCATGACGTTAGACTATGTTCTTGTAAAAGTTAAGTGCTGTTATAAAGCATTAAAAATTCAGTGAAAAGTGCTTAATATTTATTGTTTATTTAATATAATATAGTTTACTTTTTTAATGATCCTGTAATGATTTCAGTAAAAGGTTTCTTTAGTTGATGTAAGAATGTTATGGAAGTACAATATCTAAATTTGTATTTCTTCCTGTCATGATTATATAATTTGTGTGGTGTGGAAAAAAAGGAAAAATATGTAAATGTAAAATAATAGTGAATTCTTTTAAGTTTCCAGCAAGTGAACAGCTTAAGGATTAATGTAAAAGCTCTTGGGAAACAATGTTGATGATTAAACTAAACATTTTATCTCGAGGGCTTATGCATTGAAGCCTACCATGCTTCTTAAATATAATATGGAAACTGAAATTGGTGAGTCAAGGAAAGGTAAGATGAAAGCGCACAAAGAGTTGCAAAAATATATTTGTTTCTGATTGTTCTAACATTTTGATAACAGCAAAATTTCATGTACCGTAAGCTGTATTTCAATCCTCGTACCTATATTAAAATCTATGTTGAAAGTAAACCGCTTATTTAATTCAAAGAAAATTGTCTATTTCATATTTTTAAGGTATGTTTGTGATGGAGATTGGTATTCTGGAAAGAAATAGGGTTCAATGACAAAGCTCATGAGAAATTATGTTGTTTATTTCCACAGCATTTTTTCTCCTGGGCTTAATCATTGAAGTCTGAACCTGCATAGCAACCTTTCAAGTGCTGGATTTAATTGTATGTGTTATGAAAAAGGTGAGAGCAGTTTGAATGCATATGGATGGTTTGATCTTCTGGTCCAAGATCTTAAATAATTCACGATTTTATACATCATCACTTTCTTCTATAACTGGAAAACAATGGCTTGAAAAAGAGAAATACCTGGTATGTTATACTTTGTAAAAGTAATCATTCAGGATTATAGTAAAAGTTTCTGTTCAAACCAGACTGCATTTTGCAATTTATGTAATGAAATGAGTTTCATATTCCAATTCAGTAAATGAGTTTAGACATTTTTCGTAATGGGATGCATAACTACTGTCTTTAATTTTATGTTATTTGTTTATTCTCATTTTACTTATTCCTGTGAAATTAAATAAAGAAATTACTTAAATACGTAATTTTTTTTGTATTTTCTATTGATATTTAACTAGATAGTTAAGTCTGAATATTTTTTTAAAAGAAGTAACAGACTAATTAAAATTTTTCATACCCGATTGCCTTAATATTTTGGGTATCCGTAAATATTGTAAAATGTTTGAAATTTGCCTCTTTGTTCTTTTCAAGTACCATTAAATTTGAAAAGCTAATTTAGAAGTCTTTAATTTTAGTTATAACACTAAAGTCTTAGACTTTGGTAAGAATTTCAATTAAAATGTTTCTAAATATTGGAGTTTCAAGGGTAAAAAAATAATTATAAATTTAACTATTTAAATGATCTATTATCTGTAGCATCTTGCCACTTGGTAGACAATGATTAGTCATTTGTATGTGTTCATGCAAGATAAGTTTTCTCTTAATCTGTGATGGATTTTTGCACTTGGTTTTAATATTTACTCCCCATTCTGTAATTTAATATATATTTGTTGACTATCAATTTAAAGCCCTTTATGTAGATTATCTTGTTAATTGAAACAGTCTTGAACCTAGAAATTTAAGTCATGGGAAGGATTCTCTAAATACTTTCAAAACTGTACTTCTTATACAGGGTTGCGACAGAACCGGGAAATCAGGGTAAAGTCGAGGAATTTTATCAATCTGGAAAATTCATAAAAATATCTAAAAATCGGGGGAAATTAATAGTAATTTGTTACTTATCTATAAATTAGTATCTTATATCTAGCTTTATTTGTAATAATAAATGGAATTTTTAAAAAAACTCGTATTCATTTATAAAATTATGATTATGAGAGTTATTAATTTATGATTTGTTAAAGAATAAAGATTTGAAGTAATATTTTGACAAATCAAATGTTTAAATCTTTCCAAAAACATATATTATTAGGTATGTATAATTTTACTATTTTTATATTTATGCTGCAACATGTTATTCTGGCACCCAGGTAAATAACAATCAGTTATTGAACTGTTTTAAAATTTTGAGCAACTGTTAACATAATTTAACTTATGTTGCAAAGAGTAGTTGTAATGTTTTTAGAATTCTTATATTTTGTTAAATTAAATAACTGGTAATTCATATTAAATAACTGGTAAAAGTTTTTAATAATGTATATTGTACACATACAGTGATTCTGAGTAGGGAGAAAACCAGGAAACTAATATAATTAGTAGTCGTAAATCAGGGAAATTTTTTTCAGTTTCTGTAGTCACCCTTTTATAGGAAAATGTAATTTAATTATTTCTAGAGCTGCAAACTCTTTGGAATTATTTTTCTAGAAAAATTGCTCAAGGTTCATTATATTATTCTTTTTGACTAAGGCATGCATTTAAAATCTTTATGAAGCTCAAAAACTTGATTATTTTTCAGGGATTTATATTTAATTCCATTATATTTATTGTAAGTACATAAATCCAACAGCAGTGATTTATTTATAACTTTTATTTAAAAAAAGATTTTGTTTTTAAACAATCATAAGTACTGTACTATAACTTGTTAAAATAACATTGTTTACATTGCTGATACAAATTTTATACGAAATCTTTTCAATAAGATTACACAATGTAAAGTACAAACACATAATATGGCGTAAATACAAAAATATATGCGGACAAACATCAAGGGAGGTACTCTTGTACCGAGTACTTGTATTCTTGAGATTTTGTAAATGTAGATATCACAGTTTTATGCTTGTTTCTTTATTCAAGTTTAAATATGTGGGCTGCTGTCATTAAACTTGTCTTATGCCATTATGGCTTCATTGATACTTTGCCAGAACAATTGTGCTGCAGATGGTGTGTCTATCCCATTAAAGCATAATGGGCAGGTCGATTGAACATTTAACCATTTTCGTAAGCAAACACCATGAAAAAAGTGATTGCAGTTTGTTATCCGAGCTGAATTCAAAGGCTGGTAGCAAATTGCACATACATCTTTCTTTTGTCTGAGTTGTTCTTTTGTTGCTATTGGTAGATCTCTTACTTTGTTCAGTGCTGTATGATGTTGGTAATAAACATCCTTTCCTCTTGAAAATGGTACCCACACATTGAAGTACAAGTGCACATTAATTAGCATTATTCTTATAAGAGATGTTGATTCGAAAAAGAATATATATGTGTGTGTAAGTACCAGACAGATTCCAAGTAAAAACTCTATAATATTTAAACCAAATTTTAAGTTAAATATATAGTCGTCGAGATTTTCCCACAGTCCATATTTATATGCATCAATCATTAGAAGTGTATAAATAGCAATTGTGACTACCGATTTTAACATGATCTCTGCATTGAGAGCCGAGCTGCATATTAGCCAACTTGTTGAGTTTTCAATGCTGAACTCGTATTGGAGAATCATACTTGACAAGATTATTGGTAGTGAAGCAATTATTAATGTTTTAATGTGCCTTTCAGTTGAAGGGTTGTTTGATGTACCTATTGACAGTAATTCGTCTTTTATTTCGTAATACAAAAAGTGCAATAATGCTAGCAGGAGAAGGAGAAAGTGATGACTAACTTGTTGGTATCTCATTTCTGCATCGATATGTGTAACATTTCCTTGAAGACAAAAGATGAATAACAGTGATCCAAGCATTTGTCCAATTTCTTTATCAAAAGGCTCTTTAAGTTCTAAAAAAACATGCACCATATAGGAAAAAGTATGGACTGATAAGGATATTACACTTATCAAGCCTATCAACGATACAAGGTTTTCAGTTGAACTGATTATAGATATTTTTGTTATATCATATGCAGTCAATGTCGCTGTGCTCTCATTCATTGCTATCATTATATCGTAGGCATTTTTGACAGCCCAATATGTTCTGAATACTTGTGGAATATGCAGATTAACCCAGTGGATTTCAAATATAGAAAAAATATCGTAACTTTCCACAATGCTGTGGCACCACATTAAACCATTATAAACTGTTTCACATACATTAAAACCATGCATCCACATACTGTATGCCAGTAGCATAATACAGCCAGAAACTGACAAGAGGGGTGTTAGCTTTATTACAGCTGGCGATAGAGGCAGCAGGAAGGATAATCTTGGCATGAAGAATAGTATCCAAGTGGCCAATTGAGGAATCATATTTCCTGTAAGTGTGAGAGAGAACACAGTTGTCAGTATTAGCAATATTAAATGATATAGTGATCCTGTTAACTGTGAAATCTGTCCATCACTTGTTCCATTGATATTGAAATCTATGTATCCTGCATTGAGTATGTATGCAGAAATAATCATAACCAGTGATATTATTTTAATGTAGATGAGGACCAGTTGTTTTGTAGTGAAGCTGAATACAGGTATACTAATGCCCAAGACTGAAAAGAAAGAGAGAAGAAAATTAGTAAGTCATATTCCATACATTTCATGTAAATTAATTGCATGTGCCAAAACACATTTATCTTCCATACTTTGAATTAGTTTAAGAAAATAATTTGCTATTAATACATAATCCTGATAAGAGTGAATTGAATTTTAACACACTTAAATTTTGGTATTTCGGAACTTCTTAAGACAAATTTTAAAAAATTATGCTTAAAATAGGAAAACTAAAAAAAATTAAGTCTTGCTGTGAGTAATATTGAATAAGTTTATGCATCAATTTATATGGAGATCTATTATTAAAAAAAAAGTTCCAGTATATCTTTTATTCTAGATTCACAATATTTGATTTTCTAATTTTAATCTTATAAGACTAGTTCACTATATATTGCAGATTTCAGTATTAAAGTCTTTCGTTAATTGCAAATTGGACCTTAAAACAGTTGTATTTAAAAGGAATTTGATTTTTTGAATGCATGAATTTATAGAGGACATTTTTGATATATTTCATTTTCGTGAATGGATAGGATACGTTACCAATAATTTCTAGATTACATTTATAATATAATGGTTTATTTAGTATCAATAATTCTCAATTTATTTCCTCATTTTATGGCTGTTCTGTAAAAAGCCAATTGTTTAATCTTGATTAGAGGCTGGCTTAAGAGTTAATTACAGGATATTTAGGACTCCTGTTACTTTTATCTAACCGAGTGCAAAATCAGTTGGGTTAGACGTAATGTATTGAAATGAGGGCAGTTTTTAGAATAAAGTTAAAACATTAAAACAATCAGTAAAACAACAAACAGTTAATGCTATTCTTCTTTATAGTATATTTTTAGTGATATCCTATTTGAGATTCCAATTTTTCTTTTTAGGACTATTGAAGAAGATGAAATAGTAAATGAGATTCAGTGTTCAAGCTCTTGGGAAACTATGTTTTTCAGTATTTAACATAGTATCTCCAGGGCTTACCCATTGGAGCTTACATTCAACTCTTAACTCTTTTGTTTCAAGTTCCAAGACTTGCTGGAATGGTTTCAGAAGATAGGGGAAATCTCGGCTCTTTGAGTTTGCATTTACTATCTAGATATAGTGGTTATAAAGGAAGTTCATTTTATATTTGTTTTAAATAATAAACTGCAAAATATTTTGATGAAGTACTTATTGAATCATCTGTATTTAATTGATTGCATGTATTAATTTGATAATTTGCCATATCTTTCTTAACCAACTACCAACCTTTATGAGTTTTGCATAGTCGCATGTTTTAGTTATCACTAATATCTCAACAGCCTAAATAGCATGTGTCGGAAGCTATTTGTGCTGTTGAATAAGCTATCAAGTTGAGATTAGGAGTAAATATTTATTTGTAAGTTTAATTCAGTGTAGTTATATTATGTACAACTACATTGAATGTCAAGTATAATTCAATGTAGTTTAACACATTAATTTTAACTCGAACTTGCTATCATATAACTTAAGGCTCCCAAAATTTATAAAGTTTGCTTTGATAGAGAATTTTCATAGTTTGCATTGGGGTGAATGTTCGTGTATGTGGAATGACTTTCCGATTAAATTTTTTTTCTTACAGACTACTTGGCTCATTGAAGCATAACCTTTAAATAACTCGAAGAGTTTTTATGCTTAAATTTTTTAAGTTATGCCAGTATTACCTTTTGTAATTCAGTTTGTACCAAAAATACAAATTAATGCTTTTGTAATGATATTGTCAATGTTAACAAAAAAAAAACCTAGTACAGAAAAATATAAATAAAAACTGTCACTCAGTATGCTCATTATTATACAAACAATGAAGAAATTAAACAGGGTTCGTATGTGTCCTTACTTTTACATTTAGTCCTTACAAATCCTTATTTTTATGCCCCATTTTTAAAAAGTCATTACTTTTTACTCTGCCATTATTAAAAAATTTAAAATTTCACTGATTATCGTTTTTCTAATTCCTCCTTCTCAGCGGCTCTAATCTTGGACAACGAGTCTCTTGCGGTGGGGGTGGCACTGGTCGCGTTCTACGAATCCATATTCATCGCATACGCTTTGGGAAATAATGGAGGAGTTACAGATTGCCTTTATTGGTCCATGCCTCCATAGGAATGATTGCCAAAAGTGCTGTTACCATTTTTAGAATAGTATCAAAGTTATAAACCTTTACTTCCATTTTTTGCCAGTGATGTTTTTATAACTTGTTAATGATTGCATTCAAAATTTTGAAACCAGAGAATGAAAGAATTGAGAAACCTGAGACTTTATGCAAATTCAACTTCAGTGACTCAAACTTGTATAATGATAAAAGTTAAGTGTATTTAGGATTTGCTGCAGAGAAAATAATAAAAGAAAAGATAAAAAATAAGGAATTAGCAGACAAGGATGTTTTCACACTCGGACAGTATAGTCGGAAAAACATCATAACATGATAAAACATTTCATGCAGAAATGTCCTGTGAATTACGCACTAGTAAGACCTGCGATTTGCATTGATCCACGAGCAATGGCTGGATATCCCGAAAAAGCACAGGGAAAAATGAAAAAGGTATTGATTGTATTGTCGCAAAATAAGCGTATTTTGGGAGAAGATTGCGGCGAAATTTTGTTACTCTATGCAGATTTTCTGTTAAATATTGTAAAGCCAAATTCATTTGAATTTACTTTTTTCAATCCAAAGAGCGATTCCCTTGATAATTTTTTACAAACTTATTTTAGCAATAATCATTATGAAAAAGTTTGGAAGATTATCAAAATGGTATTAATACTGTCACATGGACAATGAAGTTTTTCGGTGAACAAGGCGCTGGAAATAGAAAATTTAAAAGATGCTTCATATATTTTCCAGCTTGTAAATCATGAATTTATTAAGCTGTTTGGGGCTATTTATGACTTAAAAATTACTAAAGAAATGAGGACGGCTGCCATCTCAGCTAGAGCAAACTACATGCAGTATTTAGAAAGTGAAAGATCCAAAGAAAAGACTGAAACAAAACAAATGAAACAAAAAGCTCTAGAGGAAGAAATAAATTTTTTAAAGCAAAGGAAAATGTTCCTCCAAACAGACATGCACCAAACAAGTGAAAAAGCAAATGATTTAGCTAATGAGGCTGAAAAGTCAAAGAACATAAATTTATTTATTCAATCGCATGAACTAAGAAAAACAATTTCTGAAAAAGAAATTAAAATAAATACCTTGGATGTGAAATTGAATGAAAAAAGTATGGAATTAAAAGATATTTAATTTGATTACCAGTTTCATGGGAGTTTTTTTCATCAATTTATTAACTCGTATTTTTAGGAGTTTTGTTGTGTTAAATTTGTAATGTATCTTCTATGTTTTATATTATAATTTATCATCTAATAGGTTGAATTTGAAAAAATGAGATTTTATTTAAAAATGCGTGTGACAATTCGTTAAGTTTATTCAATTTAGAGGTCCTTATTTTTTGCTTTTTTTAGTCCTTGATATTCTTTTAAGGAAATCTGTACGAACCTTGTTAAAGCAGATTCTCTGCATTTTGGTCTTGTGCGTACTATATAGAATTATATATATTCATCAAAAGCTGTGGTCTTTCCCCATTCCTTATTTGCATTGATGTATTTTACATGCAGACTTTTCACATTCTGCTATTGCTGTGCAATATATATTTCAAGAGTTGGGGCCTTGAGAGAGAGCAATAAAACTTCAATTGTATTGCCTGGAACTCCATTACACTCCTTCAATAAGCACTGGTCCGTTTTCTGCTTTGATCAGTTGTTTCCTATAGTACATAATGACTACTCTTGGGATTATGAGTTCTTTGCTCTTTAATTCTGTGACTTCCCCCACTGGTTTAAAATAAATAGAATACATAATCATCCCCGAGTCCTTAATTTATTTCTCTTTATATGCAGTATTTTCTGAATTCTTTTTGCTAGCATACATTAAGCTTAAGATTCTCTCTCGCCTCTTAACATTAGACTATTTATTTATTGTAAGAGAGTAGACTTGTAAGGCTTAATGATTCAAATGGTTTGTGTAATATTAATATAAGAATTGTATATTACAAAGAATACACAAAACACCTCAAATTAGAGGAACAATATTTTCATAAAAAAATTGTTTAATTATCATTAAGGAAATGTGCACAATACTACATTTATTATTTGATTATATATGCACATTTATACAAGAAAAATATAAAATTTTTTTAAAGATTACAGTGTTGTCAGACTGTTGTGTACCAGGTTTCAAGTTTAATTATCCTACTACTATAGAAAATGTAAGTGTTCAAGTGAGACATATCTAAAAGACCATGGCTGTTAAGTATATACAAAAGATTTGGTGTCAAACACTTCAAAAATGATGGTGGAAGATATCCGTAAGAAGTGGGAAAATATTCATATACTGCCCTGATGGTAGTATAGAAGTTAAATCAAGAGAGATTAAAATTAAAACCATTCTGTGTATTTTTCCCAACTCGAATTCATATTTTTCTAATTCATACACATGTTTATTACCTGCAAAAAAAAGATAAGAAAAGTAGCTTGAAAATGAGCTACAAAAATCAAATAATAATAAATTCTAAATGTTGATGTTATTTCTTGTTTTGGTAAATTAAATATGAAGACATGATAAAAAATTTTTGGAATGCATATATTGATTCAAGAATCAGTTACTGCAAATTAAAGCCCAATTCTTTTCTCTAGAAATTAAAGCTAATTTCACCATCGATTCTAAAGTTAAGATAAATATTTTCTTTGGTAATAAAGAGCTTGACTGTTGGTATGATCTGGCTGTTATCCATGAATGTCAAACTGTTGAAAGCATCTTGGTATTCCTTGGATATAAAATTTATTTGCATACCTTGAAAGCGAAAAAAGTACAACTGAACTAGTTTCACTTTATATGATTTAAAATTATTCATAGCAGAAGTAAATAGATGAAGACCAAGGAATTTTGGTATGAAATTTTATTGCGAGCAATTGGAATTGTCAATTTAGTTACAGCCCTGTATGTTCTCATTAGTTTTCTAGAATAGAGCAGCGATTAGAATTAGCAATGGTAATACTTAACTCTTCATGTGAAATCAATATTTCATTCAGTTCAAAAGCTGTTATATACAGGGATGAGATTCTTTCGCTTTTTGGAAAATTTCCGCTTTTTTGTTATTTTGGAAAAATTCTGCATTTTTCTTTTTTTTCTTCAAAATACCTCAGTATGTTTTTTCCTCGATTGTCCCTCTCCCCTAAAAAAAAAAATTTGCTTTTTCTGCCAAAAATTCCGCTTTTACACAAAGAAACCTTCCTATTTTCCGTTTTCGAAAGAAAATTCTAGGAATATATGCTCGACCGTGCAGCTTCACTCCACCGGTTAGGAAACCAGCTGATTCATCTTCTACTGACGAATCAAATTTATATCAGCAAGCTCTACAAGGATGAACATTCAGTGCCTTTCAAAGTATTAAGTACCACCTTTTTGCAGAAAACAAAACCTCTGTGACATATTTTGCAAAAAAAAAAAATTGCATAAACACGTTGAAAATTTAAGATCATCTTGTAAGGCTTGCCAAAATAAAGAAATAAAAAAAAGGAACAAAAACAAACTACATTAAAAGAAAAAGACTCAAAAGTGGGAGCTAAAAAGCTGTGTGCAAATGCAGCAACAAAGCAGAGAATAAGACATAAAAAAAATCTTCTCAAATAAAAAAAAAAATAAGAGATTATTTACCTAGGCATTCTAGAGATAAAGTAGTCCTGACAACTATGCCAGTAGTTAAACAGATAGATACTAATGAAGACTACAAAAACTTCTGCCTTTACTGAAAATAAACTTGGAGAGGATGCAAACACATTCTTTATTGAAGAAAAATCTGTCAAAGATAGGAGCCCTCCAAAACTAGGGGTGAAGCGTTTTAATGGAGATCTGTTACCAACAAAAGCCACACAATTAAAAAAATGAAAGAAAACCACTTTAACAATTAAGGAAATGTTTCAAATAACAATAATGCTGAATGAATCTGTCATTGTAACTGTACAATTTCTCGACCCCTCGCATTATAAGGTGCAATCATTGTGCTGTTACTTTTGCAAAAATGTATAAAATTAAAAGAAATAAAACAATTCAGTATATGATACATTATTATAATTTATAAAGAGCTAATAAATACTCTTGACACAATTGCATGAAGAAAAAGAAATTATTTGTCATTGTTTTTATTTATTTTTTGAGCTAACTTTTATCAAAAGGCTAATTAAATATAATTCTTCCCAGACTTCTGTTGGGTGAATGTTGCATCTCAGTGATGCACAGGTGGTAAATATGTTTTAATGTCGAATTTTTGTATTTTCTGATGATGTGTTAAACTTGTTTGTTAACTTTTAATGTGAATGATTTAATAATAATTTAATATTTTTTTTATATGTAATGGATTATAAATAATTATGTTATTAATTATTGTAGTGTAGTATTTTCATCATGTTGCATGTTTTACTTCTTAAAACCTATTTCGCGTATAAATTATGGTACAAATTTTTGACTCGTGTATGATTTCAGTCTTTTTGCTTTTTTGCCAATCTCATCCCTGGATATAGAAAGAGCTTAGTTCATATAATATAACAAGTAAAAAATGAATATTTTGCGTTATATTTTATAAATTTTAAATATTAAGATTAGTAATGGTGAAATGCAGTAAAATGCCAAGTACTTTAATAATCAAATGCCAATTCAATTAACAATACCATATAGACTTCAGTTTATTTATAGCATTAACTGTCATCACAAAGTTTTGAGAATATTTAGCATATTTGCTTCAAAAAAGTTCCCATATTTAAGTAAATTAAATGAAAATTCAGTAGCTTCAATTGCTTGAGAACTAGAATTGTGTGCATTTTGGTAAACCCAGCAGGAGGACTGAATCAACACATCTTGTCAGTGCCCATTCATACATTTATCCTCCTCAGACCCAAGAACAACTGAATTTTAAATTTCATTAATTTTTGCACTACTAATTTCTAAATACATCCAAATGTTGCAAAATATTTCAATTCTTTCAGTTGAGAAAATTAGTGTCTCCTACAGGAGACATTGGGTCATTACTCAATATATTTTGCAAAAAAATGTATCAAACATTATGACAAACTGAAACAATTTTTATTTTTGCTTTATTAATTTGAGCAAATTTTTTACTAAAAAATAGATTACAAATTTATTAAAAATCTTGCTAAATGTAAATACACATTATACAAATCATTAAAAAGGGTTTAATGCCTTGCAAAAGTCTCCATTTTTTGCATAGGGAATAAGATGAGTATTGTGTGGAATAAAGCACAATCCTACGCTTTTATAAAAACCAATTCAACTTTAAAATGATTGTGTTAAGATTACCTTTTCAATACATTATATTTTCAATATTCATTTATCAAAGACCTAATGTCTCCTGGAGGAGACACTAAAATTATTAGGTATTTTTCTCCAAGTAGGCAAGATATCACAAAACTAATAATGTACTTTAAAAATATGACTTTTACACTACATATTGTGATCTAAAAGAAATTTTCACCAAATATACAATGATATATTGACTTAGTTTGGTGCATACGAGAAATATTCTGTTTTCCAGAAAACACCATTATTCAATGACTATAAAAAAAAAAATTGAAACACGTTTCAGCTGATAAATGACTGCTGATAATTTTTTTTCCATCTATTGACAAGATCTACACTCAATTCCGATATATTGGCATTTGAATTAATGTAGTGAAAGTTTGAAAAAGTGTTTAGTATCTCCCACAGGTGACACTGGGACTGATGAGGTAATATCAGTGATGAATTGAAGAATTCTATGCCAAGGATTTAACTTGCCAACTCTCAAAGTGAAACTTTTGGCATTTGTATTTAGAAACAGTAGTAGATTGCTTTTGGTGAGGATAAAATTAGGCAAATTAGTGTGATGAATGTTGGTCATGTCAAAAGTAACTAGCAACCAACTGTACTTTTTCATCTGGAAAATGCATGATGGATGCAAAAATTAAACTGCCATGACATATTTCGCATGTGAATTGACTGCATTTTGCAAGAATCAGGGAAGCTTTGGATTTTGGAAATCAAGTCTTTCGATATCAACTATAAACGTTCTTAGTGGTAGCATACTGTAGAGAAGAAATTGCTAATATTTAGTTAGCTGTAGAATCTAAAATATAGATGGGGCCAAATCCTAATTAAGCCATATTTTGCATGCATATACAAGTTCTGCAATAAAGCTTGGTGAATTTATATGCATATTTACTTCACACAACTGAAATTTAAGAGTTAAATTAGTTCAAAAATAGCAATGACTTCATATGACCTGTTGTGTTAAATAAATTATTACAAAACTTGTATCGGCTTATCAAAACAGCTAATTTTGTCTTCTCAACGGGATGGAAATTCCTAGGGTAATTGTGGTTGGATATATTTATTCTCATTAAAAAAATTACTTGTGACGTTATTGGGCTAGCAAATCCCTTTGGAGAGCTTATTGGTAAAAATTTTAAGGACAATTTATCAAATAACTGGAATTCAGTACATTCCATTTGAGATAATAGTTCTAATCTGCAACACCTCCTGAGATGCTAATCTGATAATTGAAGAGTTAAGTGAAAAGGCTATTGTCTGCCTCAAAATACATTGCTGAACTTCATTTGTTAGTAAAGAAAGCTGTAAGTGCAGCATTTGCCAGAACACAAAGTTCCCTTTCCAAGAGTTAATTTAGCATTTTTTTTTAAAAACTGAGAAACTAAAAATAAAAGCAACTTTGTGAAATGATGTAGTGAAACATTAATCATTACGAAATTCATCTAAAATTTTTCTTTTTGTTCTGCTAATGATATTGTTTGAAATTATTGCATTCATATTTTAAAATTCTTCAAATGATTCCAAATTTTTGCTTCATAATAGTTTTTTGAAGTGTGGTCATAATCGCCCCTGAAATTCCTAGGTTGGACAGAAAAATACAAACATGCCTACCAAAATTAGCAACCTAGAAAATGTTCGAATTAACAGTACAATTTCATACTTGGATGGTTTTCCGGGGGGGGGGGGTACAGATGTCCACGACGATGAAGAAATACCAATTGCAACAGAGTTGAAAGGAATTACTATTCTCTGGAAACTAGCACAGAAAAAAAAAGCCAAAAGTGAAATTGCTGAATTTTTCCAGTCGTCTTGAAACTAGTCTATTTGAGCATTATGCTTCAACATAATTTGGAAAATTATTGCTCTAAAAACTAAAGCCTTTTTAAATACCGTATAAATTGTAAGGCTATTTCATTATTCTTTGTATGAGTAGCTTCAATCGCATATGTTGAATTTAAAAAAAATGTTTAGTACGAAATATTCCCTTTTTTTTTTCTGGTGCTTACTGGTAGAAATGATTGCAAAATCTGGATATCTAGTATTCCTGCAGGAAAAAGGAGGGAAAAAAAAAAGATTTAATTGAAGGAAGTTAGTGCAAATAAATCAATTAAATTACATAAACACTGTCCACGATGCACAAGTTTCAAGTGCTTATTCATTTGAAAGCGTTGCTGCTGAAATTTATAGAAGCAGTGGGAATGAAGAACAACATGACAGGCTCACAAAATGATTCTTTCACCGATCTTCCTAAGTAGGTGTTAATACAGTATAAGTATTGTAATGTCATGAGAAGCAGAAAATTCAAAATGTGTTTATTTGATAGGTCCTTTATCTTCCCTTTAAGTTATTTCTATACTATGAAATCCAACCGAGTTACAAAATATTAAACTCCAAAAGATGAGAAAATTCGAGCTTCTTTTATAATGCCTATCCACCTAAAAATGGTTACATAATAGCTATATATATTTTAACTATTATATCGTACCTTAGGTTGAAAAAACTTTTAGCGAAATTATCTGCCTTAGTATCGGTGGCGAATCCAGGATTTGGGGCTGAGGTCATAAAAAAAATTTGCATCATCAAGACGACTATCAAACTTCATAGCTTATATAAACCCAAACTCTTAACTTCACAGATTATAATCACGTGACACTAAGAATCGGGGGTGTAGTAGAGGCGGAATGCCGTTCTGGCACTGCTTTTTTTTTTTACGAGAAATAACAGAAAATTGTGAAAATGTCCTTAAAACAGCGCGATTTTTGTCACCCAGGTTAGAGCGTCCCGGCACTGCTTATTTTACGACTACACCACTGCTAAGAATCACAAAGAACACTACAATACTTACGGTATTTTAAAAAACAATGAAATAAATAGAAAAAAAAATGTTTTCGGCAGCGTCAACTCTACAAATACCGAGTGGAATGACTACAAAAGTGGGAAAATTTTGGAGCCTGTCAAGCCAGGGAGCAATATCGCTTTTTTATTTAAAAAGGGAGATTAAGAAGAAACGTCTACTGATTTTAAATAAAATCAAGAATTCTGGTTTAGCTCTGAGAGTGGCTGCAGCTCCATAAACCCCCTTGGATTCGCCACTGCTTAGTATCAAAATGGTTCTTTGGATATGCTGAATCATCTTGCTTTCGATTAAAACTAAGCGGAACATGACAGTCGATGCTGCACTTGGTTAGCTTTTTTTCAGCAGTTTTTTATTGTACTCGTTTCTTTTTAATTTTCCTTCTTCACTGTTCGATTTTGGATTTAAATTTTTATTTACTTGTTCTTTCATGCGGAACTGTGTAATGACCTGTTTCAAAGTTGCTGTGAAGAAGTAATAAGTTCCTTCTCTATTGTGACGCCGATTTGTTTAGGTATGCAAATTGTTTTTTAATGTGCTGCAATTTTCGAAGAACTTTCAAGGTTCAAGAAGTATATTCTGTAAAAAGGATTAATTTCAAACCAAAGAAATCTGCTTACAGTATGCAGTGTGTCTAAGAAATATACGATTAATAAAAATTGACAATATATTAACCATTTTTATAACTGTATAGTACAACTAAGCAGTTTTAATTAATATGGTTAAATTAACATCCCAAACAGACATAAAAATTGTCAAATAAAACCAGTCTAACGTGGACGGGACGCATTAATAATTTAAAAAAAAGAACGAAAATCGTTAACCACGCACAAAAATTACGGAAAGAAATTTTATTTGCATGAAAGTTTTCTGAAATGGGGTTTTCATGACTGAATTCAGTTTTCTTTCTTGGAACCAAAATCTAACCTGTTTATAAATAAAGAAAAAGTGAAGGCAAGGGTTAGTAGTTTTACGGAGAAAATGTAAGACAGTCGGTGTTACTGGTATTTCGGTATGAATTTCAATACGCTGAAAAAATTGAAGTTGTATAGACATCAAAAATTTAGGTTTACAGCATTATGTTTCTTTTTCATAACCAAATGCGGGATTAATTTTATAGTTCATGGATTTATGAATTGGAAATGTAAGGAGAGCAATGTGTATTGCATTAAATATAACAGATATAATGCAGGATTAATTTGTTCCAAAAATTATTTTTTTAGCATCGAACACAAATTCAGTTAATGTATTTAACTGCTATATAATATTTTAAAGAACGTTGCACGCTATATATAGTTTTTAAAAAATACTCTTATAAGATTCTTGTTTGTTCTTCCAAAGTACAAAAATTGGAAGCATATTCCTTTTCTGTTGTTTATTCATCAATCAGGCTTACTTTTAATTTATTGCATATAATCATAGAAGAATTAATAAATTTATGTTCAGGTGTAGCAGACATTTTCAGATGTATTTAAAAAGTATTCACAAAGTGAAGATTTCTTAAGCAGTACACTGAATTTTCTCTATAGTTCCTATATACTTTTATATTTGTTTACAAAATGTAAATAATATTCCGGAAACAAAATAAAGCAATACTCCATTTTGAATACGAGATAATTTTTTTGGTGCACTCTGCTGCATAAGACGAAGGCCTCGCCCTAATGAATACTTCATTTTAAAATTTAAAAAATGGGCACCCTTTATTTTTATTAGAATAATAATTTTTATTATTTTGTAACACATATATAGAAGTAACAAGAAAAAGAACTGTTTCCCTGCCAACCAACCCGTGCGTTTCTATAACACATTTCAGTTAGCAAAATCAAATTTTCTATGGTGGTGCGTGAATAGCAAAATCCTGCTTCTATCGTTTTGATAATTAGATACGAACAAACTCTTCCGAGTTGATATCACAAATTGTAGTCACTCATACTGTTCTTGAATAAGATGTCAAGTTAGGATAGGAGAGCAATTGTTGGATAAATGTGTGTCGTGTGAGTAAATATGCACACACAGAATCTTTAAATTTGTAAAAATACTTTTTCAGTACATGAAATAAAAGGTAAAATATAATATCTTAAACTTTCCCTGTTTTATGTGTTGAGATCATGAATTCGGTATGGCATACGGATGATCACATTTGAATAGAACAACTCAGTATGACAACTACCATGGCAACAATACTTTACTTGACCCAACATGCGTTAGTTTTTCAGTAGGAAGTGTAAAAAGCAGTCAATGAATCATTCGAGTGCTCTCCAACTTTCCTCTGAAGATGAAAAATCGAGCACATGCCTCAAATTCTCCAGCCATGAAAATCACTCGACAGTAAAATCTTGATAACAGTTTGTTAGCATAACCAATTAAGATCAGTACTAACTTGTAGATAAGCTGTAGTCAGAACAGAAATGCACCGCTCACAGTAATTGGGATATTTCAAAATGAGTAAAAAACGATAAAAAAAGCATTATTTTGTTGTTATTAACATTTTCAAGGAGGATTTTTTTAAATTGATAAGTCGATTAAATTTTTCATTTTATTATATTATTTTATATCGGTAAAAATTGAGTGTGACAGAAAAAACTGAATTTTTATCTAACAGATTTAAATTTTTCTCACTTATAATAATTTTAATTTAAAGAGAAACGTACGCATATGTAATGGAGGCGATTGAGTGGCAAAACTGGGGAGGCAAAAAATTTATAGACACCTAAAAATATCTCGGAGTATACGGGTGATCAATAAAATTTAAAAATTTAGTTACGAAATTAGCTAGATTTCCTGGACGTTATTGTTTTTTTTAAATATAATTCTGGCTCTGTATACATAATTCTGGCAGCTGAAATGAAATAAAAATTTAATTTTTTCCGCAAAAAGTGGGGCGAGTGGCGAATGTGCTAGTATCATTGAAGAGGTTAAGCAAGTACATCAGAGTAGTAAACGACAAACCAAAGAAAGTTGTTCGATTATGCACTGGGAAGCTGCCAGGTAAACCATTCAATGCCTCCCACAACACTTCTTGAGCTGGAAGTTTCCCTGAAGCAAGAGTGACAGAAAATCTCACAAAAATTGTTGGATCATCTGATCTCGTCCATACCCCACAATATGGCTGTCTTGGGTGACTATACACCCTACAGAACAGTCAATATGTGGCACTCTCGTTCAGTGTGACATTGCTTGTATTCACCCTCACCAATATGTCACATGTTACTTATTTGCATAATCAAAATACTTTCTATGATTTGTAGTTAGCTTTTCTGATGATTTTATTTAATAAAAGAAATCAAGTACTTTTTTTTATTATCACTTCATATTCATTTTGAAATATCCTCTAATTTTTATGAGCAGTGTGCCTTTGGAAACGCATGCTTCTTTTCTTCAAACACAGAAAATTGCGTTTGAAGACTGACATGTTACTCACAAATTTATTTCAATCTCAAAACAGTTCATGATTTATATATTACTTGAAGAAGATTTTCAGAATTTAGGTAGATTTTTCAGCGACCTACAGTTTACCAACACTGTTTCGTATTAGTTTAGATGTAAGATTGCATATTGCATGCGACAGAAAAAAGTTAGAAATTAATTTTGTTATAACTGCGTTAGTCTACGATAGTTTAATATAAGGAAATTTGGGGATAGCCATACTTTAAATCTAAACACATATTCTGAAATTAACAAACAGATAATAGTTCTTTCCAATTAGGTATTTTTTAAAAAAATCGTGCTTTTTAATTTTTGAGATAACGGACCTCCCGTATAAATCTAAATCTCCATTCATATCAATGAAACAAAATAAAATCTCTATTTAATAGCCTAATAAACTGAACTAAAAATTAACGTTGTGCGCAAGTTTTTAAATTAATGCATTTCTTGCGCCTATTGCTAACACGAGGGTTTTTAAATATGGGTCTCGACTCCAAATATGATTGCACTCTGCTTCGCCAAAATTTAAAAATAATGTACGATTAAGAAATAGTTCAACATTAACAAGCAAGAATAATTAAGAAAACCACCCCAATATGAATATCATTAACATTTTCAAAGTTAACGTAACAAATTTACTTTCCTATAGAAACCAAATACCTAAAATAAAATAGGATAAATACCAAACAGTATTTACGGTATATTTCTTGTGTGTATATATGCATTCTGGGTCAGAATGCAAAAAGATTTGAGAGCTATCCTATTAACACATTCGGCGTTGACTTAATTCTGATATTCTGACTTGAATTCATCATTTCACATTCAAGCATGAATTTATGTCCTCTTAATATATATGAAAATATTTTTCTTTTATAATCGCTATGCAAAAGATCATTTTCCACTCAATCACTTTTTTTTCTTTGTTTTAAAAGTACAGTTTCTTTCATGCTTATGACTTTTAAAGCGATATTTTTATTCGTTGCACGATCCGGTGAAAATTTGCATCAGCTATAAATTAACGACTGCGAATATGCTTAAATATGAGAGGAGCCGCAGTGATACCTAAGGTTTAAGAATCTGCAAGATACGTGGATGGTGGACCCAATGATCCACGCGAATGAACAGGATAACAGATTTTTTAGCTAATGCTGTGAACTTTCAAAACAGGACGGTAATATAATTAAACAAAAACTAAACACACTTTGAACGGAGCACAAAATCGTCACACAAATGCTATTTCAGAAAAGTAATGTCTTTAAAAATTAAACAGTGGAGGAATAAGATAAATTTGATTTCGTTTAAGTAATACAAAGTTTAGATTAGGTATTATTGGTGTTTTTTGTTGTGTAAAGCATTGACTGTACTGTCACAGTCTGAAGTGTCAGTTTTAAAAAAAACCAAAAAACAAATGAAGTAAATCTCAGAAGCGTTGACAACAGTGGCACATCAAGGAAAGTTTGAAATTTTTGAAATTTTCCTTCAACGAACAATGTTTCTGTTGTCCTATTTCCATCATACATAATTTACGATCTAATAATTTATTATTGTTTTATAAGAATGGAAAACATTTCTGAAAATTCTTTCCTACATTTGATCGGATGATCTGTTCCAGATTTAATCAAACAAAACCAGTTTTGAAAATAGGTATGAATAATAAAAGACTTAAGTATCTAAGGAAAAAATTTTCAGATTTTAATTCGTAGAATGTTCATGAAAGATTTCCATGAAAGATGAATGCCTCCATTTCTGAATTGACTGTCTAATTTAAACAAATTGCTCTCCTTTACAGAAAATATTTGACCTTTTCCCACTAAGACTAATATATAAATAATCATCTCTCATAAATTTAATCGAATGGAATTAATTTTTTGAGACTTGTGAAAGATCAAACATAGTGGGCCACGAAAAAGTAGGCAATAATATGACAAGATGGATGAGCAAGTGGATTGTTTTCATTTATTTATACAAAAAAGTGAAATTAATTCTTCTATATCTATGAGTGTAAATAAGAAAGAGTAAGGTTCAGATGACCACCATGCCAAGGCTGCCGAAATGAGAGATGACCCGTCAGTTGTGGGGTAGAGACAAAAAGTTGGCACCTCTTCGAAGGGCCGGGTTACCAATAGGCTGTCTGTGGGCCCACAAGGTTTTGGGGGCCCGAAACTTACATTGCCTATAGGCCCCCACAGCGCTTCTTCTCTAGCAACAAGGAGGCGGAGGCGAGAAGCAAACATGGGAGGACACTCGGAGATTCGCTGTAGTTTTGTCCTAAAGGACACAGAAGTGTTGTATTTAGCTTTTGAGGGCATATCAACACGTTCGTTGCGAAGGCAAATTAGTGGTTTCCGGTCCCAGAAGCCAATTTGCTTCAATCATATTAATTTTCTACGAGATTACTTCCATTTCAGCGTAGATAAATGCAAATACTTTGTACAATTAAACATGCTAATCAAAAAATATGCTATCGGGGTTTATTTTGATTTTAGGAATCAGCTACTTATTTAAAACGCCATAAACATTATAATATCTAGAACTGAAACATAGGCTCGTGAGGGCTTTTGTGATAGACCGGTCAATTTGGACCTTAGGAGAGGAACGGACCTTTACTAACAGAGTTTTTTAAAAAAATCTGCCCACCATGTACCCATACACTAACTCCTCCCGAAGGAGGTATGTCCCGTCATGGAAACATGGCAAATGCAACCGCACCACCGTACAATACCGCTAAGGGACGCGAGAACCAGCTTTCTTATCCGGCTACTTCTCATTCATGTACTCGTGGCACTTTCCCCCTGAGGGGGCTGACTTTTGCTTTATAAAGTAGAAGTTAGTTTCAAAAGTACAATGGTAGTTACGGTCAGAATTTTTGGGATCCAAAATTCAGACACGCAACCCGGTGCGGCCATAATTTCGCCTTTGACCATATTATACGTATTTTACGTCGTGCAGTGTCAATCAACTCTTTTCAGCTAAAATTGAATTATTATTCAAGCTTAAACAAATCTTTCTCATAAGCTTGTCAATGTACCGTCTCCCCCCCCCCTCAACCTTTTTGAAATTATAATAGATTATAAAGTTAAGCAAAATAAATATAGAAATCTAATTTTGTTGAATTATAATTAATTTTTTATTTGTTGTTTTCATGTTTCTATATAAATAACTAAAATTTCAAAAAGCGAAAATTTCAAGTAGATGAATACATAAAATTCATTTAGTATAACAAATTTATTTGGAACATTTTAATGAATTATTTTAAACAAGAATGCCATTCTGAATTATTTTCTTTCAAATATTGAAGATGGCAGAAAAAAAAAATGTTCAGTGTTTTTGCGACCCCAAAATTTATGTACAAAACCCCACTCAGAGCCGGGACTCTTTTATTTTTCCTGTCCTTTGTAATCCCTTTCAAATAATTGAATTTTGGATTAACAAAAGTTTTGACAGTTCGTTCTTCTGTACAGAGACCGACAATTGTCTGGTGTTTTTGATGAATTACAATTCTTAAAAATTAATTACAATTCTTAATTCAAGTCGAGAATTATGATGAAAAAGTTTGAGGTAAATAATTGAAGGATCGAGTGGAAGAAAGAAAGGGTTATGTGACAAACTGGAACTTTCGTGGAATTCAACTTTTAGTTATTTCAAAATTACTTTTCTTATGCCTTCATGCACTGCTTATCACCGTAATTAGCCGCTAGATGGCTCTAGTAGTGAGTGCTGATTTTACATTACTACACCAGAGTAGCAACTGCATGATAATATCAAAATGTTAAGAAATGTCACAGAACCCTTTCTTTTACTCGTCCTTTCAATTATACGATATATAATTTCTGGTTTCAAATATTTTATTATTTCAGTAAAAGCGACAAATTAAGTTCGGGGTGAAAAGAAAGATGAATTTTTGGGTTGAACTTCAAATTTAGGTAGGGCAAACTCTTTTGTCAGTCGTTTCAGTGTTAGTAAAGATACTAATAATGAAAATAAAATATTCTAGTAAAATTAAAATCACGTGACAGCAATAAATAGTTTTTCTTCATTTGAATTTTTTTCCTATTGTATATGTATGTGTGTGGCGGGTGGAGGTGCTGTTCGTTTGGAACAATTTCAAAATTTAACAAAACAATCAAATCTAAATAAATTTGCAAAATGTTCTTTATTGAAAGCATCAAATAATAAAACAGAATATAATTCTTAACTAAAAATTCACAAACAGTTATATTTCTCTCGCATTATTTTATTGATCTTCTACCGTCTCAAAATATGGTAGTAATACGTTTTTAAGTAACAATTATAGAAAATAACTATATTAATTTATATTTATTGGATTCCAGGATAATTAACAGTTGATTCACTTATTTTATTTTCTAATATAAGTTTGCCTAATTGCGATATTTTTAAAAATATAAAAACAAATCAGATATATGATTTATATGAATAGTTTAGGTTCTTAAATTCTTAATTCAAGGTTAGAATTTCTTACCAACCAAGACAGAAAGTAAGAATAGATATTTAACTCATGTTTCTCAAGCAATGTTTAACTATACAACTTGTGGTTTCACAAGAAATAATTGATTTTCTAACCTTGACGAATCACTGCTGAATTGTTCGGAAAATTTTTATCCGCATTCAAAATTATTCCTGCGAGTTATTGACAAATAATAAAATTGCCATTAAATTTAATAGAATAATAGTTTAACACTCAGCGGTGAAATGGCAAAAACTACTCACGCTAGCCATTGAAAGAAATAGGTAATTCTATCTCACATTGTCTGCGATTGTTTAAGTTAATTTTAGAACAGTCGAAAGTAAAACCAGGATAAACTCGACAAATGTAAGAACAATGTCAAAAGTTTCAGGAAGTTCAGAATTTTTATACCATCCAGTTTTGAAAGATCATTGTCAAGGTGTCTGAACAGAGCTCCTTAAACTATGGGTATGACCCCCAGATGGGGCCAAGCAATACATTATTGGATGGTGCTTTCTTCTTTCAGATTCCTTAATATTAGTGGGTAAAAATTATTAAGTCGTGGAATATTGAATTAATTTTGTTGCGGAATTATTAAATTCGAATTTGTTCTTATTTATCATTAATTGGTATATCATTGTTTAAATTTATCTTTCAATCTTATGGACCGCAAAAAAAAATCAATAAAAAAGTGTCGTGGATATGAAAAGTTTAAGACGCCCTGAGTTAGCAGATATGAAAATGAAAGTGAATGGAAATTACGAAAACTGCTATAATCTTCGTCTTGAAAAATTAATGTTCTCACTCTCTGCTTCTAATATTTAATAATTTTGCAAAAAATTTAAGAGTTGCCGGTCCATTCTAAAGAATGGATTAGACTACGTATCAAACTTTGAACAAACTTCGTAATCAAAATTTAATAAAAATAAATAATGTTTAATATTTTGCACTTTTCTCATTTTATATAAACTAGGAAGGTATTTCTTCTATTTCCAGTTTGCCATTATTACATTTTGATTACGAAGATTGTTCAAAGTTTGATACGTAGTATAATACATTCTTTAGAGTGGACCGGCAACTCTTAAACCTTTGTTTCCAGTGTGATAACAGTAGAACTAATATTTGAATTCCCAAGACCTCATTATTAGTTTTTTAAATTTTTATTAATTAATTAATATTAATTTTTATTCGTTTATTATTTATTAATTTTCATTTATTTGTTATTGATTTGTGAGCTTCGGCCATATTTCCATGCTTGGCTTATAATAGAACGAATGGCTTCTATGCCGACTTGTCGAGATATGTTTTTCTTTCTTGTCCTTAAAATACAAGCAAAACATCAAATTTATATCTCAGCAATTGAAACATCTCAACTAATTCTTCCAATGAAACTAAAATAGAAAATAATATCTAGTATTTGTAAGCTTTCCTTTTTGTATAGGTGGTGTCAGTATTTTTTTAACCTTTTTGTTTTCCCCTTACCAAGTTTGAACTACAGGAAATAACTAAGTGGGTAACGTTTTTTTTAATGCCTTGTGTAAGGACCCACACCGATATACAAACATGTAGTCAACAGTGGAGGCGAAAGGGTTACGAGTAAAGAGAGAGTAGTGTTGAACATCTTTTTAGGACAACGGTCAATGATCCAACCGAAAACCGGAATCTTTCTCGTGAGGTGTTTTTTTTTTTTCAACAAGGTCACGAAGAAAAACTGAACTTACAGTTATGGGAGTGGACTGACCTGGTATGCCCGAAATACGACTTTCCGTTTGACAAGAATCATTATTTATTGCTGCAACAGAGGGGGGAGATGATACTTTCCCCTTATTCCTGACACGAGTTTGATAAGTTGTACACAGTGTTTCGGTGGAGCAGGTGAAGTTGTTTTGCACGAGGATGTTGTTCTGCTCGTTTTTTTTCAATGCGTGTTATTTTTTTAAATTTTTTGTTGCCAATATATTTTATTTTTTATAACGTTTGGCGTTCTAAAGAAAAACAAGTAAAAAAAAAGATCGAACTTCGAAAGCATTAGAAACTGGATTGTTGGCCTCAAAACCTGAAGTAGACCCGAGAATTTAATTTTAGAACTAATCTCAAAAAACATTTTGAAAGGCGTTTTTCCCCCATGTTAGTTCCGTTTCCAATTTTTTAACCGATTGCATTCTTTCTCTCTCTCTCTATTTTCTCTTCTTTCTTTCTTTTTTTAAAAGACTGAAACCAAGAGAAGATCAAATTATCGAATTGCTTAATTTGATGTGTCAAATAAAACAAAACAATGCATTTTATTGCATTATTCCATCAGGTCAGGTTGAAAAAAAAATCCTAATGAATTTTATTTTTTAAAACCTTACCCAAAACTCGTAAATATCTGCTCTTCATCTTTAATCAGATTTCTTTGGCACTTTATTGGTACATATAAAACTATGTATCCTGGTGTTTTGGTTTTAATTTATGATATGATACATTCATTTAAGTTTGTTGAGCAGATTGGTAAGTGCATTTTTAGTTTGTAATTGCTGCTTAGCTTAATTTTGAGTAAACGATTTTAAATATGTCAAATTTAACTATTTGAACAAAAATATTCTCTTTGCATTTAGAGTTATTATTAGCTCATGAAAATGTATGTCTCTTAAAAGTAAAATTATGACTCATTTTATGAACGTACGAAAAGAACTGAAAAATATTTAGCAATTCTTAGTTGCATACATTTTGTTTTAATTGCATGAATGGAAACTGCTTTATTAAGTGTTTCTTTTATTCTTAAATTTATTTTCGTGCCAATACATTTTATAAATAAAATTTGCTTCTAAACTATAAAGTACTTATAATTAAAATAATTTTACGTCCCCTTATGAAAGAGTCGTTCGAAATTACAACGTGCTTATCATTTTTCAGTAATTTTTTTTAAGAATGACATTGAAAAAAGCTATTGAAAGAATGAGAAAATAAGGAGAATTCATTTTACTTACAAAGCCCGTATTTTTTTTACTTATTTATGATTTTCCCCGTTTCCTTTGCTGTAATTTATGACAAAAAGTTCACAACAGCAAAATAATCACAATTGTAAATGACCAGCCTTGAAAAAATAGGCAAAATTGCAGCGTTTTCTAAACTTTATTTAAAATTTAACAATTTCTAATGCTCGCGAACGCTTTTCATGTGTTAAAATCCTAATTTATGAAATAAATGATGTATTGTGACAAGCTCTTTCATTCAGTAGAGTACAGCAAACAGACGGTTCTTTGTTACATCTTTTATCTGTGTTACAAGGCTTCCTAAACTAAGGCTTCCAGTTCGGGTTCTGTGAATGACTTTCGGTACGCGAAAATTTGGACGGAATCTAAATTTATCAGATTTTGCAATATTAACAAGAAAAAAAATTCCGAGAGCCATCTTCATTTGAAACATTTGTTAATAATTTTATAGATAAATAAATTTAATTAACTTTCTTGTTTATCGTTAATCAATGCTATATTCTCATGTTCATTTATTTTTTTTATTCATCTCTACACTTGGGGGCGCGGAATGTTTCTGCAGACGAAATGGGGTCATAAGTACACATATAATTAAAAAAGTTTAAGAAGATCTGCTGTATTGCATGATTATGAAGAAAAAGAACATTCTTTTTTTCAGTTCTGAAAGAAAAGCTGGAAGTATACAAATAAGTACGTCAAGAAGTTCATACTGCATTCTCTTATTATATAATATTTATTTAGAAATGGATAACTTGATAGAAAAAATAAATAAATTTATAATTAACTACTTCAAGTGCTATTTGTAAACAAGGGTTTTTTTTACCTATTTTTTTCTTGCAACGTTCATAAATACAATTAGAAGGCATTAATTGTGTCGCATATTCAAAACAATGCTTTCATAATCAACAAAACCAGTTTTGCACGTTAAAATTTTTCACTACCTCCACAAATTTATAAGATCGATTCTTCTTCTTTTTTTTTTGAATTCATCGAGTTGACTTTCTGTCAATAAAAATTTAATCAAAACTTTTACAATGATATGTATCTTTAAACAAAGAGTAGTAGTCTTCTCTTTCAAATCTTTTAAATACTCTTGTTTCTATCAGCCTTAACGTTATTTCTAAAGAAAAGTATTTTCTTATTTACACGTTTACGTTTTTAACTCTTTATTGCAGTGCCACTTATGTACGATTATTTAAATTAGTGATTAATTGTAACTGACTAATATATGAATAAACAAACAAACATAACTCTGAGTTTAAAAATAAATATGTCAGAATGGCACGAGTAATATGTCATATTAGTTTACAAATGAACAAAATAAATTAAAGTATTTTATAATTTTAATAAGTTTTTTAAGTCTATAAGATTAATCAGATTAGTGTGATAATATAACGAAATGGATCCTTGAAGTTAAAGCTCCGATATTATAATCAAAATGAAACGAACTGCCATTTTCGCACGAACATGATTTAAAAACTAAGAAGGTTTAAAAATAAAGGATTAAGATAAAAATTACAGAAATTCGTTCGCAGTTGAAAACTCAATACAACAATAAAATCAGTATTTGATTTAAAAAAAAAAAAATGTTAGACTTGTTTACATAGTCCATATCTGTCAATAAACGTCATTTCTTCATCTGCTTCTACCTCAGAACATGCGTCTAATTTATTTATTCTTTCTTTTTTTTTTTTTAACGAAAAGAGGAACAAAAATAAAGACTTCAAACAAATCTGGAGAATAAAAAGACTGACAGTCTTACCTACAAATCCTTGAACCAACCAAGGGGTAAAACTTTGATATTTCATTTGTTCGGGGGAGAAAGCAGATGACTCGTTCATATTTGTTTGATTCAGTTCATAGCGTTCAAGTCCGAACAATCGCTGTGGATCGAATCTGAGTGAGCTAAAATCGTAATTTAGAACCGCATCCATAAAAAAAACCGGCGGAACTCTCAACACTATGTCCATCAACGTATTAACTTTCGAATTGATAGGCATGTTGATGCTCGACCGGCTACCAGCCTCCCCTTTCCCAGTGTACTTATGACAGAAGTTTGATGAAGGAAAAGTTCAACCAAGATAAGGGTTGCCAGAAAAGTTGATCGGGTATTTATGTTTCAGAGTAGCGCCAACTGGAATTAAACAATAAAAAAAGTAATCGCAACTCGTTTCAGGAAAAGGATGAAACGCTCTTCTAATAACAGGCGTGAGAAAAAAAAAATATTGATGAGGGCAAGACAGGTCCTCCTCTTGTTAAAAAAAATGGTAGGAGAGAGAAAAAGAAAAGATATATACACACGCAAAAAAAAAAAGAAAAGATCAAATCCTGTCTTTTCCATTGTTTGACTTCCGCTACTCAGGTCAATTTCAAACGACTCTTGCATTCTAAAATTGAGTTTCTTTTCAGATATGGGTGTTTCTGAAATGAATTAACGGTTACTTGTTTCCGATGACCTTCCTGAAAAAGTGGAGGCTTATTAGGGGAGTCTCAAAGTGATTTATTTGAACTTACTATTACGAAAAGGTAATTTAGAAAAAAGAGAGTACTGAAATAGCATAAACGAAGATTGCATCAGATCATCCCCTCCGGTAATATGCATTAATTTTAGTTAGAAAGTACACGAATACATACCACAACTAAAATGAAAATAAAATTAACCGTGTTTTTTTTTTTATTCTTGCACAAAAGCGAAGTAATTAAATTTAACACATAAAAAACATTTAACAGAAAAATTCTGATAAAAATTCAATACATTTTTATGATGATTAAAGTGAAGGGCGCAATAAGCAAAAAGTCATTATGTCGAACTAAGATTGTTAATATAATATCAACAATCTAATCTTACTGAAGGAATAGTCAAAGAACTCCGTGTTAAAAAGTGATCTAATAATTTGTGCATAACACATGAGTAGATTTTATTTATGTACATTGAAATTACAAATACCATTTGGCCTTGTCTCCATCAAGTCATAATGTCTATGGATTCTGGATTCATGTTTAAGTGATTGAGTCATGACTTCAAGATAGAATGTTGTAATTGAATATTTGATTTTTTAAATAACTTTATGTGATTGAGCCATGACTTCAAGATAAAATGTTTTAGTTGAAGATTTGATTTGTTAGAATAATTTCAACAGTTTTGAAATTCCTTTATGCTGTTGCCATAATGCTCTAGATGTGGATCTCGGTAAGTTTGAGTAAAGGTCAAATGACTTCTAAAAATATTCAAATCACACTGGCCTGAGGATATTTGTATTTTTAAAATATAATAAGCAGAATTTTAATGACATCGAAAACCTGGACGAGACATTCTCCGAAAGAGTGAGGTCATAGCGGGATATTTATTCAAGGAAATACAAGAAATCGCATGTATAATAGGTTGACAACTCTACAGCTAATAAGGCATCAAAGACCTGCTTTTCTGGGAGATATCTCAAGGGAAATTGACTCACTTTAGTCTCACGCAAAAAGTTATATTAAATAATCCAAAATCAACTGCAAATGCTCACATTAATTTCACCAGAAATCTTTGTGCGCAGTTTCAAAGCAATGTTCTCAAATATAGGAGGAGAACTCACTTACAGAACTAATCAGCAAAAAAGTGACTACTTATTATAATTTAAGATACGAAGCCGTATATTAACAGAGTCCACTACGATTCCGAGTATTCTTTCGATGCAGATTTTCCTCCTTATACCCAGAACTCTTTCAGTTCCTGATTCTTCAGTTAAGTTCAAAAGGAAGAAACGCTGTAGAGAAGAATAGTTTTCTGTATTAATATGCAAATCGAGTTAGTTTTCGGTTAAGGCGGATTGTGGTGTAGTGTAGATAACGAGGCGGTTGCAGTACTTCTCTCAGTCTTGTGATCTTGAAATTTTTTTAAAGAAAAGTAAGTGATAAATTAATTAAGCATTCACTTACTTCGTGTTTCATAATAAGATATTGTTTGCTAACAAGAAATATTCAAAATAGCAGAAGAGGAAAAAGAAATAGCAGCTGACAATGTAAGTAAATTATGAAATGATTATTAGGTATGAATTGTTTCCTTATCTCTATGAGTGTAGAAAAAAAGCAATGATATAACACTACTCGTAGTTTCATTTGACATTGTAAAGGACTATTTTAAATTAAATGAATCGGATAAAGTTGCTTCTTTCTCGGATCTTCAGTCATTTGTCGTTTCTGTTTCTAAGTGTTTTTCTAAATTATTCTTAAAAAGTTATTATAGCAGAACCCTTTATTATAGACTGACCTTTGTTCGGATTCCGGGGAATTCGGATTATACGGGAAAATTCGGTAAAATTCTCTTGATGTATCAAATGCAGTAGAGTATTGACTCTGGGTGCTGTGTGAAGGCGTACGGAAAGAGAACTCTGAGATTCGCACGGTACAGTGGCAAACAAGTTGAGGGTAAAAAGAAGATATCTGAGTTTGTTTCTACTAATTAATGTGCTGTATTCATTCTTAAAGACCAATTCGGAAACTTCTTTTAAGTAAGGAATAAACATTAGCTTTGTTTCCGATTCATAATTGTTATTTTTACTTTATTTTTTTCAGTAAAATTTTTTCAGAAAGTTAAAAAAAGATGTTCGTATTATCCGAAATTTCGGATTCCTGGAGTTCTACTGTATTCTCATGTTTTATTTTCCTCATCAAATTCTGTTATTTATTCAAAATTCATCTTTGCTTTGACTCATATGCCACGTATGTTGTGTTCAATTTTTAGAATTCAAAATTGTTAAAACATTCAAGTTTGCAATTTTTTTTTCAATAAAGTTTACGTATACCCGTCCAAGCGACAAGGAGCTGTCCTGCCTCCGAGTTCGGGGATATACTGCAATGATCAAGTAACTTGTAGTTTCATTATGCATTCTGCTTTCCATCCAACATAATATGACTTTTGAATTTTATTTACATCAGGAAAAGAAATGTTCAACAGAAAAAGAAATGAATTGTTACATCCATCTGATTCATTGTCATGCCATCTGTCGAGAGAAAGGAGTCCTCACTCATCGCCTATTACAAATCGGCTTCAACACAAGTTAATGTTGATGTCGAAAGATGAAACTCGGGGTCTATCTACAGATGTTTTTGCAATTATTTCCATCAAAATTATTGGGACAAATTTGAACATTTTACTTTCCATTATTCAGAATAAAGAGCTTCGTGATCGACAGTTGATGAGTTTGATTCCACCGAAGTTCCCCAGTGACCACTGGGACAGTGCACATTAAGTATGTGACGCAGGCACATAGATTTGCATTTTGGTGAGGAGTGAAAGTTTGAAGATCGGGGTGACTGGTAAATTAGCCTGTTAAACTGATCACTCTTCAAACTACAATCTCGAAAGAGCCGAAAACTTTTTCTCGGAAATTTAATTTTTATTATCTTCCAAATTAAGAAGCATCGCCAAAGTTTTCTTTTACTTGCGCTGGAAGCTGAATGATAGCACATAGTGAATAAAATATCCATAAATAGTTATTTTAATGCTGTGTGTAATAGTAATGAGTTCAGTTCTAAAAATAGACATTTTTGACCTGCAAACGTCGAATCTATCAGCTAGAGATCTAATTGCAGAATATATATATATATCTGTTAATTCCAACCACGCGCGGAGAAAAAAAAGTTTTCTGGCTTAAATAGCGCATGAGGTAAGAAGAAATTACTTTAAAAGTCGTGAAGGAAACTCAGATACGGAAAAATCTCGTTGATGATTCAATTGTTAAATAATTCTTCAGCAAGATTTTACATTCGATATGAACATTGCGAACAGGATAATGATATAATGCGTTTCGTCTGAATTCCTTCATGCGTAGTTATTTTCCTCGACACTTCGTATTAACTGTGGAATGAACTTTATATACGGAAATGTCATTTAAAAGATATCAGGGGGTTACGAAAGAAGCTGAAGATTTTGTTCGAGATTATCTAATATATACAACTTTCATATGATCTTTAAATTTGTGAAGGTATTACGTATATTAAAATAAGGTTCTTAAGGGGTTGGAATAGAATGTATGTGGGGAGGGGAGGATTTCAAACCTCATATACGTTTTTAGACAAAGGTTTCTTAAATTGTGGGTCGCGACCCTAGGAACAGGGCCGGATTAAGCACTCTAAGGGCCCTTAGGCATTGTAAATTTCGGGGGCCTTTTCCTCTCCCCAACTTCTAAAACCAGACATTTTAGTATTGATTTTAATTTTAATCTCTATATAAGCAATTTTAAGTAGCAAATTTTAGCGAACTGAAATAGTAAAACATTCAATTGCAGATTACTTTCAAGAGAGTTGATTTCAGTACATTGCATATAAAAAAAATAGAAAATTTAAATTTTAAAGTAATTTTATACAAAATTGTGAAAAAAAAGACAAAGCTTTATTAACACAATCTAAATACTATTTAATTATAGGAACGAACATTTTTAAAATTAGAAAGAAACATATATGTTTTTTAAATTTATAAAACAACATGATATAAAACTTGCAAAAGGTAATTATTTAGGAAGGAATGTTGTTAAAATAATGTTCCGAAATTTAAATAATACTTGATTTTAATTTGAATAAGTTCGAGTGCACGGCCTTCGTAAATTAAAGGAAAACACAAAATTAAATTATTCTGAAACCACCGCAAAAAGTAAATAAAAAAATCTCGAGGCCCCCTAAAGTTGCGGGGCCCATAGGCAGTTGCCTACCTTGTCTACTTCTGGCCCTTCCTAGGGAGAGTCAGAGTGGAACCCCAACGGAGTCGCGAAATCTCTCATTCCGCCTTCTTTTTTTCAAATTCTTCAATATTTATTGTCAAAATCGTTAAGAAAATCATCTTAACTGAAAGTTTTTCATTAAAATACAGTGAATACATATTTCAAATTTTGTTAATTAGTGTTTCATTTTATGTTTTATTTCCCGTGTTTAGGATCGCGACTGGCTTTTTTCAGATAAAAATGGGGTCATGAAAAAATTTAAATCCTCCCCTTCCAAAAAGTGGTCGCGAGAGGAAAAGTTTAAGAAGCTCTAGTTTAGACTATCTACACTTTTTTGTACAATGTGTTTTACAGTTTTTTCAGTAAATTTTTAAAAATATGTAATATTAATTCCTGGAAGATATTTTCGTATTTATTTGATTACAGCTCTTCCGCAGAGAGAGGAACCCCATTAGTGTGGCTCGGAAGCTTGGAGAGGGTGTGCCAGTTCAGCTGTGTCCTCGTCATCTGACCGTGGTTCAAAATTTCGAGGTCCGTCACAAAATAGCCCTCATGTTGCTTTAAAACGGGAAGATAATATTACTAAACTCAAAAAGAGGAACTGAATTCTCCGCGCTATTATTAACATTTTTAATGAATGGCAGGTACATTGTTGCGAGATGTATCATTGGTTATTAAGAGTCCAACATCTGAACTAAAAAAGCATCGGAAAATAACAATATTCTTTAATTCTAAACTAAAGCAGCCCCCACCTGTTCAAAATTTTAAGGAACACACAGTGTGATCTTCTGATTCTTTATGGAACAGGAGACAACGAGATCGAAATAAAGTCTATTTTTTTATTTCATTTGCGACAGGTAAATAATATAATTTTATTAATCTGTTTAAATAAATTTAGGAAAAACAGTTTTTAAAAACGCACTTTTATTAATGCTCTAAAAAGTAGAAAGTTTAATTTTAATTTTTTCTACTTTTTAGTCTTGAATTTATAATTCAACATTATAAATAAAATGGAATCTCGATATCTATTTTTTCTCAAATTCACTACGAGATGGCGCCACAGTAAGGAATCAAAATATAATTAAATTGATAATTATGTTCTAAGAATATTAAAATAGTCTATTGCCAACGATAATACATAAGTGTACACAATTTAAAAACTCTAGCACATCAAAAAGTCAGTGAAAAATCGATTGCAAAATTCCATCTTTGTAAACATGAAACAAGAGCAGATAAATAAAAGTGCATAAAAAAGCATTCACTTCAAAAGCATTCAAAAGTTATTCTTAAAACGAAATACAAATATTCGTAGATTTCAGAAATAAGAACTTATGTAAAATTCCTTTGGAAAGTACTTAATGAACCTAGGAAAAAGTGATTAGGAAAAAAAAAAATCTCAATAGCAGAACATTCGTATAGCAAAATTTTGCAGTTGCAAATCCAGCAGAAAATCTACCGACCCCTTTCCGAATAAGAAAAAGTTTCGCAAAATAAAAGTTCAGTTTTTAAGAAAAAGTTCCGTCAAAAAAATTTTACCGCTACCCCAATGTTGGAAAACAAATAGAAAATGAAATATTGATTAACGATAAATAACTAAAAGGAAATTTAATTAAATATACAAATTTAACAAACAGATCTTAATGAAATCATTTTAAAAAGAGATAATTTTCTCAATTAATTATTGTTGGCAACTGGTGGAAAATCTATAATAAGATTTCTAAGAGTGTTTCCAATTTAGTTTCTTATATGTGATCCTGGGGTCGCAAAAATTTGTTGTATATAAATGAGATCGTGAAATTATTTTTCAGTCGAAATGGGGTCTCCAGAGGAGAAAGTTTATGAAACCTTGTCTATACTAATACGTTAAAGTATTTGCGAAAATAATTTAAAACACTTACATCAAAAATAATTTTATCAGGACACCATTACAGAATGCAGTAACGTCGGCACATTATCATTATTTTTTTTAATTTATTCTGTCTGGCTGTTTCATGAGTCGTTAAATTTCGTGGGTGGCAGAACCTTATTAACAAGAGCTTCAGTAAAATTCTTTAAAATTAGCAAGCAATAATAATTACTAAAACTAGTTAGAAATAACTTTCATAAATTTTGCCAAACAAATGTATAAATTTAAATTTACTTGCGTTTTCTTCCTTGAATTAACACTGCATTGATAATTTTTTTTTATCTATATATATTTTGGGGTCTCTAAAAATATTCACACGAAAATAAGATCGCTATACCTCACCCCCCATAAACAGGTAAAAAGTGACTGTGAATGACGAATGCTTAAGAAGTCTTGATACATACAGAATGTTTACCTTATTTTGATACATTAAAAAAAAACATTTAACATTTAAAAAAATAATCGATACATTTAAAAAATAATAACATTTAAAAAAAATAATCAAAAATTCTTAATTCGTAAAGAATTAAAAATTTCAATTGCTACAACCTTTTCTAAAAGGCCGAGTAAATGAAGTATGATTGGCATCTACATTTTAAAAAAATTCGTAGTTTAAATATTTGCTATAGAACAGGGCTTCTTGAACTAGGGTTGAGACCCCAAGTGGGGTCTTTTAAGACAATATTAGGGACACAAAAACATTCACAGCGCTTTCATCTTTCAGATACTTCAATATTTGTGAACAAAAATTTGTTTTAAAAATGAAGTGATTTAAAACTCTAAAAATTGTGTTGAATAACATTTTAAATTGCGTTTACTTTTATATTTTTATATATTTTCTTTATTATTCAACAATTTTCGGTTTGTTTTCTTTCAAATTCTTGAACAAAACGGATAGCGAAATATTTATCTGCTCGGAGAAGGATCGCGAGGGGGAAAAGTTGTAGTTTCCGTGGCAGAAAACCGCTCCCATATCGCCAAATGGGAGATAAATTATTTTACTTAGTTGAAGATGATCAGAGACCTGTTCTTTCAGTGACCTGTTGAAAGAATTTCTTTTTTTTCCCCACAGGGCAATGCTTCAACTCGAAAGTCACACCTTCTACCGTTAAAAACCAGAACATTTCGACCCGAATTTTTTTTTAACAGCAGGTAGCTTTAGATGATTTTTTCATTCATTTTTTTTTAGTAACCAGATAAAAAAAACAAGAAATGAAAAGAAAGAACAAAAAGTGAGAAGATATCGCAACTTTTATGTCTGTTTCTCATCGAAACATTGACCTTGCTTTGAGTCAAGGGCCATCTTAAGTTCACGGGACTTACAAAATTTCACTGGGGCCTCATATGCTGAGGTTTTGCTTCAATCTCTAACCCCTGATGGTTTTATAAATCTAACTTCTTAGTTACTCATCGGGGTATATTGACAAAAATCACTGATTTTCAATTCGTGTCGCCTTAAACCAGTACTTCGTTTTGCCGTTTTGTGTATGATTCGTTTATTTGTTAAACTATCAATTTATTGTTTTTAACAAAAAATCCTGCATTCTGTAAGTGAAATATCGTCGCTTAAAAAGCAACACCACCTATCCCAATTTTATGAAATTTTAAAGAGGAAGGAAATACTCAATTTTTTGCGACCAGTAACGGATATATCTGAATTTTTTTCATATTTGATATGAACATAAGACCGAAAGTTGCATCTAGATGTGAAAAAATTTTCAGATTATTATTATTAACTATTGGTTGCGAAAAATTGAGTATTTCCTTCCTCTTTGAAATTTCAAAAAATTGAGATAGGCGGTGTTGCTTGTTAAGTAACGATATATTTTCTTTATAATTTTGTTGACAAAATTAAAATATCGGTTCTAAATTTCTTTCGCTTTTTGGCGATTCTGCAAGCTATTACGGTAAATAGCGTTACATCTGTTTTCAAATTTTGAATTTGCTTTTATCCTCTACAGACCATTACTTCATAATTTCGATAAATGATAAGTTACACTATTGGACACCGTTATGCAAACGAGAACAGATTTCAGAATTCTCATTTTGAGATGTAGCTGATTTGCAAAGCACAGAATATTCTGATAATACATTTTTCCAAAATTAGTTATTAGATTATAAATAGTCTGCTGTGCAGCAAAACGGAGTTGTTCCAATTTTGCATATCAAACTACACACATTTATATATAGTATGCAACATTGTAATCCAAACAAATCCATTAAAAATAGTTTGTTCTCATTTGAATAACTGCATCCACTTATTAGTTAGAGAAAACAACTATACAAATTTTGCATGGTCTCATTGCTGCAAGTCTTCAAACTGAGGTTTAATAAACAGTTTATTGCCCTAGTGATATGCATTTCAACAAATACAAACTAAACGAGCTAAGTAATTATTTGCAAGATCTTCAATACAAATTTATTGATTTAATTTGAATGCCACTGGTTGCATAACTCACGCGCTCACTATAGATTTTTAAGATTAAAAGATTATTCATATCATAAATAATTTCACCATCAATTGTTTAATGAAAATATATCGTCGTCGTTCAGGTAGAAGTCTTTAAGTTCAAAACTATAGTTTCGAGATGTGGCCAGTTAAAACTTAATTAATTTTGAGTTCTTATGATGAATAGCTAAAATATTTTACAGATTTCTAGCACCTGCGGTTGGTTTACTGTTGTTTAGATAAGACGTTATGATAAATAGCTAAATTATTTTACAGATTTCTAACTTCTGCGGTTGGTTTACTGTTGTTTAGATAAGGCATTTATATCACGAAATAATTACTAAGAAGTTCTAATCGACCGCAGCAGTCCATTAAAAAAATTTATGGACTTAGGGACTTCTGCCTGAACGACGACGATATACAGTTTAAGATAAAAAGAGATATCAAAATTCTATAGAACCCTGATGAGAGCTACGCAAATTGAACCTTATATTAAGTGGCAAGCTCAATATAAGGTTCATTTAACCTAACATCAATTTTTGTCAGAGCTTTATATAGAAGCAGACTGCTTGCCATAATTCTGATTAAACTTGTAAATCAAACTATGAACAGCTATTCAGTTAAACAGTGAGGATGCTTTAAAAAAAGTATTAAAAAATTCTTTGAACTTACGCTCCAACAGACTTGGACAACAAATAATAGTACCATGGTGAGAAGGCAACATTTTGATTAAGTGATGAAAGGCACTTGCACTTAGGAAGAAACTAACTTAGTATAATTTCTGGGAGAGCTTAGTTCTTCCCTTCGAAGACAGTAAACACTGTCAACAATGTAGCAAGGAACAACAACCGAGCAAGAAAAAAGAAGAACACAGAAAGAAAAAGAGACCCAAGCACTTCGTAATTTATAATTCTCCCAATCTCTACGTCACCTGCGCGTAGGAGCGCCACAGGGCAAGTTATGATGACGCAGGGGGAATGGCCAATCTTAAACTCTTCCGGAAACCTGAATTGGGGCCATCTGGTTCGCTTTTACTGGGAGGGGGGGAGATCTAGCAAAGCCTCTCGATTGTAATCATCTACCAAGACAGGTCAACAAGGCAGGTTTGCGTCTATTTATAAACACATTCGCATTTCTCTTTCACATCCAGACTCAGGGCACTACATCAGATTTTAAGATAAAGCTTTAAAAGAATTGTCTTCGGGTGAAACAAAAATTCTGCAATTTTTTTCAAACCGAATCAGTTCAGATGATTTTGGTGAGAGGTTTTAGACAACCGCTTTTTTGTGCGTGTAATGGAGTAGAACACGAAAAAATGCTTTGCATATCGTCTTGTTGGGATCGAATAAGCAATCAAAAGCAACGAGGTTGGGTTTAGTACAGAAATATTCTCCGATATTGTCAGTAAATAACTTTTTCGAATCTCGCTAGAACATATATCGCAGTTCTAAGTACAACTAAACACAGTGGCGTAGCGAGGGTAAATGGCACCCGAGGCAAAATAAGGTTTTATTCGCTCCCATTAGTCATGATTGGCTTAGAAACGGAAATAGTGCTCGAGGCATGGTATTGTCTCCTATTTAACTTGAATGGCTCCTATTTAACTTGAAAATGCGATTCAAACGCGCAAGTGTTTTATCACCATGGGATCCCCTAAGACTGAGGACGGGGCCTTCATATCCCCTTGACCCGACCTCTACACCTCTGGCTAAACAGAAAGAACAACTCCTCCATCGGCAATACACTTTACAAATTTCCACAATATAGAATTATTGTTCGGTTCTGAGCTCGATCACATGCAGCTGTCCTCGTGTACATAATGTAAATAGATACCCGTATTAGAAACGACAATCCGGGTTTCTGAATCTTTGTGCCGGTTTGAAAAATGCTTCATTTTTGAATAAAATGTCCCGAATTGCCTGGATTTTTCTTGTAAGTAAATAAGTTGGATTAATTTCTTTATATTTCCCTAACTTTAATTGTAAAATATTAGCTACTAATGAATAATGTTTATTAATCTTTACTATACAAAGAATATAGTCACTCTATTTTAATGAGAAATGTTCAGTGTCGTTTTTTCTTTAAATGTTATTAAATTCCGTTATGTGTAGGCTCATGTAATAAATAGCGCCAAAGGTAAGGGTCTAGACATCCTGGTTTTTGACTCTATATCTCGTTTGATAATCCTCCTTCCAATATCTAGAGCGTCCTGGTTTAATGTTTAGAAAGCCTGGTTGCTTTATATATACATATCATCTATCTATAAAAAGCGAATAATTAAAACGTATGAAAGAACAATTTCAGCACTTCTAAATGTGCCAATGACTAATCTTTGCACAAATGGAAAATCAGTAGGAAAAATAAATGTTTAAATTTGAAAAATGAAGTTAGTTAAATAATATAGCAAAAATGGATATCCTAGTGATTGTTATTTTTAAATCATACAAAAATATGATCCTGATCATTGGTTTCTTGCTTACTGTTTACAGAAAGAAGAACTGAATATTTTTATTTAGTGAAGTCTTAAGAAATTGATTATATATATATATATATATATATATATATATATTTCTCTATATAAAACACCAGATTCTTAAGGACTTTCTTACAGGGCAATAACTAACTTCAGGAGATATTTTTACTCGGCTTTTTGATAGCTTTTTCTTCTTAGTTTCATTTCTGTTTCGGAGGCACCATCTTTCAATTTCCTTTCATAGAAGTTTTCATTAACCCTTTACACTCCAAACAATTTGTCTGTAATCCGTTACTAGTGTACTCCAAGACGATTTTTCTTAGCTTTTGAGTTACAGAATGGCGCGAAAAATATTTGCAGCTTTTTTTCAAATTTTCAAATTGTTATTAATCAAACATTACCGTGTATACAAATCGCAGTACAATTGTTTAATTGAAATATTGAGCTTTATTGTTTTACTTATGTAAAATCATTTAAAACAAATATATAATGTTAAACTGGCTTATTTTCTAATACAATATTAATGTTCTAACAAACTAAATTTAAAGGTTTTCTTTTTTTTAATAGACATTAACAAATTGAAACCGGGTCGGCAGTTTGCGTTTCTTTCCATTCTATGGCTTAACTTTGTTATTGACAGGATGATTGTCTAAGTTTATATAGTTCCAAAAGTTCAGCAGGCTTTAGTTAAAAAAAATCTCCGCTGTTTTGCCTTGTAAACAAAAGTATTAATAATAGTCTTCGGCACCTTTCATCATTTAAAATGTTTAACCATTAAAATATGGATAACATCGATATGGAACTGTGATGTTACCACTTATGGAACTGTGATTTACCACTTTCTTTAACACATTGACAACTCCGGTGTCAATGTGTTAAAGAAACTGATAAAACTTTTATTTGGAAAATCGAAACAAAATTTAATATCGCTTCCAGATTTTTCACTTTGAAATTTTTCATAACACAACAAAATTATTTTTAAAATAAAGGACTCCAAAAACAGCAGAAATTAGATTAATAATTCATTTCTTCTGTAAAATCGAGTATCTGCTTTGAAAAGCACCGATGATCAGAATATATGTAGGGAAAAGTGGGGAAAAACTGGGTTTCGAAGGCCTCCTGGAGCTGAAATATTCGACAGAGAGCTTGCCAAATTTTATTAAAATATTCATCATTTATCGGAGTACAATAAATCTTTCAGGAAAAAACAGTTTCATTACTTTTTATATCAATGATTTTTATATAAAAAAAGTCAAACTACCCGAGTGGGGTAAAACCGGGTACACATGTTAACGTTATGGGAAATTAGGAAAACTCGATTTTCAGTGGAAAAGTTGGAATCGTTTTTATTTTATATGACAATTTAAGAAAATTAGTTACGAAATTCACATATAAAGCAGTTTTCTTCTTCCGCGTCACAGCAGCTTCCGTGGGCACAGCTAAGACAGTTTTTACACATTAGATTAACCATTCTTTTTTATTTAAATTAGAAAATACATCATTAAAATATAAATAATAAACGTCTAATGCGTTTTTATCGTCTTAATCGGAGGAATTATCAATACCGACTGTCCCGGTCTTACGCCACTTGGAGAACCCGGTTTTACCCCGAGTGCAGAGGTTATAAAGAACGAAATAGAACCGCGCGAATATTGTACTAAATCTGTATTGTTTGATAGGGTATAAACCCTTAGTAAACGTACAATAATCTGGACTATAAAAGGTTTTTAAAAGTGTAATGATTTTTAAGTAAGTACAGCTTAAAATCAAACGAACATTAGAGAGCTGTCGTCTTAAAACAAAAAAAACCTTCACAGACGCAGTGCATTCAACAGCTGCACCACGCCACTATGAGTGTTCCTTTTTCTTGACTAGTGAAGTGTAATTCAGTATCTGTCCGCTAGAAAGAAGAGCTAATATTGCCAGAATCAAAGGTACCCAGTTTTACCCCACTAATCGGTTTTATCCCACTCTCCCCTACTTAGAACTTGAAAAAAGAGTATATTAAATGCATTAATTCCTGATGACAGTAATAGATGATCGTTTATCAAAGTTGATACAGGTAAACTCCCATATAGCATTGTTATTAGGTTCCTAAAAAATAACATGTTATGTCGGTAAGTAACTATCATACGCGATAAAGATTTAGTAAAAAAGGGTGTTCGGTTCCAAAAAACTTTAAAAATATGTACTATTATAGTTTCATAATGAAGAGAGATTTCAACTTATTAATTTTCACCAAAAGAATGGTATATTAATATGCGCTAAATAATGTTTTCTTCATCATCATGCTTAACACCATTATTCGAGGCTTTAAAGAAATAAAAACAAGATATTTTCATTCTCTAAACTTTCTCCATCTTCATCTTAGATTTTATCTAGCACTTTTTCGAAGACATCTATTGTGTTAAATTGCTTGCTTTCATTTGAGAGATCTACTATTTTTGTTACACGGTGTAGAACATTTTGGACTTTCTTTCCTGAACTTCGTTCTTCTTTCAGTTGACAAAGTTGATAAATGTGTGTGTGAAATTAAGCTAAGATGAACTCCTGTATCTACCCCAAAATTCGAGTTTTGGTTTGAAATTGCGAATATGAATCCGGCTGTATCTTGACGATGATTTCTGCATATTCTCGGGGACGGCTGATAGGCTAGTTTCATTTCGATTGGATTGCATTTCCTGAAGACAGGGAATTTACTCAAGTGTTTAATATTGAATTTGCACCTACAAAGTTTTCATCGGTAGTTTCGACGACACGTGTGCCTTGTATACCAGGGGTCCTGTTTCTGCGACATAATAGCAACAATGTAAGCATTTCATGTTTAACCTAGATCTTATAGATTGTTCTATTTCCTTTATAGCATTTAAGCAGTATTTTGTTGCAAGATTTGAAGAAAGGGTAGCTATGCTTATAACCACAGAAAAATTGTTCTTTTCGCAATCACTCATTGTTCGAGCACCATCGTCACATTCTTTTATCAGGTCATCTACTTGAGATTCAGTACAAATGCAACTAAATATCCTTTTGAACTATTGTATACAACCGGTCTATTCGCTTCATTAAAAAGAAAGGAAATAGAAAGGTTACCATCGAAACTGCTTTGAGGATCTTAAAATTGCCCCGACGAAAAAAATATTTAATTTGATTGAATGTATAGTACCTGAACATAACATTTTATTCATGTTATAGTACCTGCAAATAAGCTTAATCATATTTTAAAATCATAATAAATAAAGATGGACTTAATACATTTGGTCATTATGATTCGGATAACATATAATGCAAACACAAGAACTTATAAACGCAAAACGAAGTTGTCACTGAAAATTTCCAAGATTATGTTAAAAGAAATAAGAAGGAAAAAAAATCCTACACAAATAAATTTCATATAACTTAACAGTACGCACTTTTCAAAAACAAATAAATCGAAGATTCATAGAATTCGAGTAATTCGAAGCGTGTGTTCGTATCTTTATTTGATCGACTGCTCAATTATCCTACATATATTACAATCATATATAGTAAAAAGAAAAGATATCTATCTTTTTAAAATCTGTTTAGAAATATATCCCTCAGCAATAAAACCCCCCCAAAATATTTATCATTTCACAAACAGGAAAATACATGAATCAGTATGCATAGATTCATACCTTTTAGACCAAGGATGCCAAATTCGCGAACCTCAACAAATCTTTTTGACACGCAGCTACTATACGAGGACGCGGTGGCCTAGTGGCAATGTCCCGGCTTTGGGGCCGGTGGGCTCCAGACTCGAAATCCGATTCCACTGAAGATCCGTCGTGTATGGAGCCTGTTGCACGCTAAATAGTACGCAGTGGCCAAAGGCCTTCCCGCTGGTGCGGCGGGGAAGCTTGGAGTGGGGATGCCAGCTCAGGTGTGGTCCTCGTCATCTCACCATGGTTTAAAATTACGAGGACCGTCCCAAAATAACCCTCGTGCTGCTTCAAAACGGGACGTTAATATAGCTAAACTAAACTCAGCTACTATACCAAAAAGAATAAGAAAGGAAAATTATAATTTCTTACCTTTAAGAATTCTATTATGCACAATTATTTATTAAGTTAAGGGAAAACAACATTTTTCAAAAATGAGCGATAAAAATTTTAATTCTTAATAGTGAATCTGAAATTACGCTTGGCTAACTTTGGCTGGTAAGTTTTCTTTGTCTCCTTCGATTTTCTCGTTAAATTCAAAATTAGTTCTTAATCATACCTTAATGAAGTGACGGATTTAGACCCTTGTTTATTTAAATTAAAGTACACCGATTGGCTACGTTAGGAACTTAAAATCTCTATAATCGTCCAGTTGATTGAGCTCATTACTACATGAAAAACGATGATGATATAATTACATACCAGAAAACACGTAGGAATTTCAGAGTGGGGAATATCTGATAAAATGTCAATTTCAGGCTGTAGATTGATGACACACATAGCCTATCATATCAAAGCCTCAGGTGATATGGTTGTTGTGACTAAAAGAAATGTTGCAAGACATAAATTTTCGCAACAAACAACTGATTTTTCATTAAGATTCAGAAGACACAAAAACTGCATTTTTGAGATGCTTTCTAAACAGGCTAGACGAGAAAATATAACCTCTCTGGGGGTAATGTTTCATTAAGTTATACAAAAATAACTATTTATCTTTTTTTTTATGGAGTGGCTTTTGTCCTTTTCTTATCACAGCTATATTCTTCAGGAAATGTTTGCATGCCTCCAAACAAAGATTATTTCAATAGCGCACGTTAGGATTTAAGCAACAGCATATTCGGCTTAGAGTCTATGAACAATACATTGCATTAGATAGAACTATTTTAATTTATTGGTTTAAAAAAACAGAATTAGAAAAAAACCCACTTTGGTGGTGGTTCTGGAGAAAGTGGATCACTGACACGCTTATACTGTAATCTGAGGCTTAAAGACCCCCCCTCCAAAAAAAAAAAAAACCAGATCGATCAAAGAAAAATAAATAAATAAATTACTCCCCCACCTCCCCTTCCAAAACGTCTACCAATGATAACACTCATTTCGTCATTTAGATTTTCGTATCATTATTGTGTCAATACTTTGACCGGCGTTGGAATGCAAAAAATAAGAATAGCAGATCGCTGAAAATGAAATATAATAAAGCACCGTTTATACGTCTCTCATTTATACGTCGTTTCATCATAGCCCCGATTCATTTCTATTTATTGTAATGATAAAGTACGGTAAAGTACTCTTTATACGTTTTTCATTTATACGTCGTTTCATCACAGTCAGATTCATTCGTATTCATTGTAATGATAAAGTACTTCGTTTATGCGACGCAAAGCTTCGGATATACGTCGTTTTTCCTCGTTCTTAAATGTGACAAACTCCTCCTTTCTAGATAATTATACATCATGACTTCGAAATTATTCACAATTGATGAATTAATGCAGGGGTTCGCAACCTTTCTTCTCTCGCGTATACCTTGATTATTCTTCTTGTTTTGGCGTACCTCCTACTATCATATCGAACTCACCCTCCCTAACAATCCTTCTATGCAAGAAAGTTTTTATCAATAATACTAAGATTAGTTTAAGAGTCAAATGACTCGAATTAAAAACATTTGCAGAACTTATTTTTGATTTTACATTATATTCCATTTTTACAATAGTATTAGCTCACCGCCAAAGTAAATGAAACCAGTATTGTAATTCGTCTTAACTAAAAGGATAGCTACATATTACACTTCGCAATAATCAACTATTCAAGTGGTATAGTTATTAAATACCAAGTATTCACTTGGAGAAGCAAAATTCTCTTAACTTTTTAATCCTTTATGTTTTCCTGTTTCCGCCATTAACAACTGGTGAATTGCGTACCCCCGGTGGTACGCGTACCACAGGTTGGGAACCTCTGAATTAATGGAAGACAAATTGCCTGATGCTAAGTTAAGCGATGATGAAGAAGCTATTCCTACTTTCTTTAAACACGTAATGGACTCCATTCAAAAATTTCGAACTTATTTCTTTTGTCCAAAGAATACAGGAAATACATTCAATGAACTTAATTCCATTCATAATGAAATATTTAATACCTACAGACAAACAGGACTGTTACAGAATTGTTTTAATTAAACGCCTATCTGCACTCACATAAATCGTATAAGAAATGTATAATTAGTGCTCAAGAATCAAGATATGCGATAAAGGTATGATTTTTCTCATTTTTATGATACATGTTTAATTTTAAAATTTAATTATTGATTTCAGAACTGTGTAGTGTTATACAAGTACTATCTTAAAAATCTTTAAAATTGATACTTTTAAATGAATTTGCACTAGTAACATTAAATTTGTAATAATTAAAGTCGTTTAGTAAAATTTCGATTCTACGCCTTTTCATTTATGCGTCTTTTACGTCAGTTCATTGAAAAGACTTATAAACGGTGCATTACTGTACTTCGTTTATACGACGCAAAGCTTCGGTTATACGTCGTTTTCCCCAGTTCTAAAATGTGAAATTTTCCTTCTTTCTTTTATATAAACTGTGATAAAGATATCATGACTTCGAAATAATTCGCAATTGATGAATTAATAGAAGACAAATGTCTGGTGGTAATTTAAGCGATGATGAAGAAGTTATTCTACCTTTCTTTAAAGAAACTTCGGACTTATTTCTTTTGTCAAAAGAATAGTGAAAAAACATTTAGTAAACTTAATTTGATTCATAATGATGTACTTAATACTCACAGACAATCAGCACGTCAGACGGCGGTTAAACTTTTTAAAAAATTAAATGCTTACCTGCATGCACATAAATTGTATAAGGTATGTATAATTAACACTCAAGATATGCAATAAAGGTATGATTTTTCTCAATTTTATGATAAATTTTTAATTTTAAAAATTTAATTACTGTTTTCAATGCTTTGTAGTATTACACTAGTACTATCTTAAAAAACTTTAAAATTAATACTTTTAAATGAATTTACATTAGAAGCATTAAATTTTTAATAATTAAAGTTGTTTATTAAAATTTTGATTATTTGTCTTTTTATTGATACGTCGTTTTGTGTCAGTCCCTTGAAAGACGTATAAATGATTTTTTACTATAAATATAAATTTTTTTAAGCGAAAGATTTGATTTTTGTATAATCGTGAAAGTTTTGGTAGGATCTGCTCAAAAAGAATATTGTTAAATTATACACAATGAAATATGCATTAATTTTTAATGTCTTTTGCACCATTTAAATTCAAACAAAATTTTATGATAGGAAAACTTATGCTACAGTTTTATAATATTTTATGTTATTTTTTCTTTAAATAAATTAGTTTAGATTAGCTAACATCAATTTAAAAAAACATAACAAACTCGCGAACAACATTTTGAAGTTATTTTTGGAACCGTTATTTCTGCTCCGGACCAATATACTAAGTATGTAAAAAAAGTTTTTTAAAAAATTGAAAGCTGTTATTTGCATTTTTTTGGAAGATAATGAGTCTTCTGTAAGACTTAGAGAGAATGATTTATATTCACTGGATCATTATACTGGATTAGTTTTAAAAGTAATTATTGTTATAAATATTCCCACTATCGTAGTGAAAGATATTCTAAATTTTAGAAAGAAAATATAAATATTAACTGCTGCATTTGTTCTTTTTGAAATAAACTTACGTTTCTGAAAAATCATCGAAGACTTTTTTTTCTTGGTTCGTATAAATTCATAATTGCTTGTCTTGCCCATGGTTTTACATGCTTAATTTTAACTATTTTTTTCTTATTAATTGGTTATTATTCATTACTTGATGCTTTTGTAAATTAGCAGGAAATTTTAATGTCATTAACCAGGGATGGAGAACCTGCGGCCTTAAGGCTGTATTTGGCCTTCTTGAGTTTCTCATGTGGCCTGACCAGTTATTTACAATTTGCATTGAAATATATAATTGTCTGTAATATAACAATAATTATAGAACAATAACCCTTATTATTCTGATTGTGCAGCCTTTTGCTCATCTGCCGAAATTAAATTTGGGCAGGGGTCGATATTGGTTTTTTTAGGGACCAATTTTTGTAAAAAAAATATTTTTGTGAAAAATAAAAATATTTTTGTGAAAACTTTTTTTATCATGTAAAACCTTCAATTTTAGCAGTCATATGTCTATATTTTACGTGAATTTGACTTTCGTGAAGGGGCCGTTTTTTTTTTATTTAATTTTATGAAGGGGCCGTTTTTATGAAGTGGAATTTTGTGAAGAGGCCGTTTTTATGAAGTGGAATTTTGTGAATAAGGGCCAGCAAAACGGTCCCAATTTTCGTCTGGATCGGCCCATGTTTAATAAGGCATTTCATTGCCAAAAGGTTCCCCACCCCTGTCATTAACAATCATTGCAATTCCTGTTTATGACTTCAAATATGTTTATTTAATTTTTCTTAGTGGAAATAACTAGCTGTCAACTATTGTTTTCTCCATCTCTGCAAATACCAGCAGCTAGTGTGTTCAATAAAGTTTTAATTATTTCCTTGCATATTGATTATTAGTTATTTTTAAAGTTTTAAGAGTGTTTTTTCTGAAAAGATTAAAGGGTTTGCTCAATGCTAAAAAAGGTGCTTTCATAAGAAACTCTTAAATGTATTCATAAGAATTTCATAAGTGTAAGATAAAACAAAGGAGTGAGCTCTAATACTTATAATTTCACTTTCAGTTTAATTCGCCCTATTCTCTTCTAGAAATATGACACCCAAGAAATATTACAGCTTCGACTTCTCATTGACCCACAAGATCCCCGAAAAACAGATTTTAAATCGTTTCTGTGAAATTTTTAATTCTTCGAAAATTGTTACGCTTACCATTCAACCTATAAATAACATCTATAATGGCTGAATTAGTTTAGTTATTTTAACGTCCCGTTTTGAAACAATACGAGGGCTATTTTGGACGGACCTCGTAATTTTGAACCGCAGTCAGATGACGAGGACGATACCTGAGCTGGCACCCCCACTCCAAACTTCCGCACCTCACCAACGTGAGGACATTTGACCCCCTACGTATGATTTAACGTGCAAAAGGACCAATACACGACGGATCTCCAGTGGAATCGGGTTTCGAACCTGGAAACGCTCCGGGTCCGAGGCAGACACCCTACCACTAGGACACCTCGGCCACTATAATGGCTGGAACAGGTCTTGCACCATTCTTTTGGAATTATTTTTATGGTATCAACACCTAAAACACCAGTCAAATAATGCTAACAGGTATGAGGAAAGCACATGTCGATACAAAAAGGGCTGACCAATCTTTCTTTTTATTTTATTATTTTTTATATATTACTTTTGGTTGCGTACGTAACTAAAAATGATGCTAATTCTTTATTTTGAAAACATCGTCGTTTTATGTAGTATGCAGACAGGTACAAAGAGATTATTGCAAAGAGAACATTTTGCATTATAGGAACATCAATACAATACCGTTTCAGTTTCGATTTGTTTTAGAATCTGACAAATAAAGTACAAGAACAGCAGCAGCGCGAGAAAATAAGAGAGTTTATGATTGGCTAATCATTCAGCAACAGAAGTGGAGACGATGCCTAGGGGTAGGTTGCTGAATTTGGATCACCTGGAGATTTTTTAATTTACAGTGATAGAAAAGTAATTTTAATGATAAGCAAGTAGTCGATTTTTTTTATAGTTTATTCATCTTGAGAACAATGTACAGTAGAGCATCAGATATCCGAAAGAATTGAGGACTAGAGAGCTGATTTTTCGGATAACCGATCATTTACGAAAAAATAAATCGTTCGTGAGATAGGGGCAGTTTAGTTTAGTTTAGCTATTAACGTCCCGTTTTGAAGCAACACAAGGGCTAATTCATGGGGGCAATATGAAACAAAGAAGCAGTGATATTAAACACAAAACTGTATATATTTTGTATCACATGATTCACATGTCTTACAAAAAAGTAGTAGAACATAATAGTATGCCTGCAGTTTGGGAAAAAGAAGTCCAAAATTATCTTTTGCATCAGAGCTGAGTTTCTTTAACTTTTTCTGAGTTATTTTGGCTGCTAAATCTTGCACAATGTTAAAAGACATCATTTGGACAGCATCGCATTCTTCTTGTTATTCTAACCATTTCATAGCCGTCTCAAGGCAGTGAAAAGCTTCCTCATTTTCAGCACGGTTGCAAGGGTCTTGATCGTCGATAACACTGGCAATGATTTAATTACCCGCCAGTATTTGATAGCCATGTTCATCGTCATCACTTTCTAATCAGTCTTGAATGTTTTCTTGGTCGCATTCTTCAAATCCTGAAGATTCCTCTAATCAGCCCAAACAGTTCTGCATTTGAATTTGCCGACTGGAACGCTTTCGGTTAATCGAGGTTTCGATTGATCGGTATTCAGATAACCAATGTTCTACTGTAATTACCTTATAATGAATTGTACTTTAAAGTAGGAAAAAAAATTAGCTTAAAAAATTGTGCCAACGGTCCAACTGAGAAAAGTGATTTCCTAGGTTGTATCACTGGTTTCCCAGCACAATTAAAGCAAAAGTTTTTTTTATTCTCAAATTCACACCAGCGCACAATGCATGAACCCAAGCGTGACATTTTATGCACTGTATCACTTCTTTTTCCTTTGTTTCTTCAGAAATGATACAAATGATGCGTATCCTTAGTTTTTGTGCTTTTTTATACAACATTTGATGGTTTTAGTGTCGTTTTATCGTTTTTTTTTTTTTTTTTTTTGCTTTGGCTTGTTCCACTTCCAATGTACCAGGATTAATAGTCGTCATGATAACTGCTTTCCGAGCTATTCTTGTAATTCAAGATAATAAACTCATTGATTTAAAAAGTCCAATTTAGACAACTGTTTGTGGTTCCATCTAGGCATCTTTTGGACAACAACAACAACAAAATCCCCTGAAAACCCCTAAACTATTTTAATAAAATTATTATAGTAAATTTTAGCCTAATAAATTTCTTATCTGAGGATGTAATAACAGTGTAAGGGCTTTTTGTCTCTTATTAAAATAATTAATTGATGATACCTAAATCTAAACACTTGTTCTCTAACTGTAACCACGTAGAGCTCTCTCTTGAAAATGATTTCATACACAACATTTACATCATTAAAGCATAATTTGCCTATTTTATGGCCCAAATATTTAACAGAATTGAAGTTATGATACAAGTCCTATCTAGGCACCGGTTCAGATTCGGCGACTATCCAATTAAAAATGAAAGAAATTAGAAGATTTCAGGGAGAGCGGCATCTCCTTGTTCAACGGCATTTTCTTCATCTTTCCTGCATTTTAATTTTGATGATATAATTTCCATTTTTAGTCCATGTGACATACATGAAGTATTGGACACTTTTCCGATACAGTTATTGCTTTTAGACTTAAATATTCTCCTATCCTTCCGGGTTATTGTTAACTTAAAGAACAAATGGATAGATGATGTCCACAACTAATTTTACCATCTGCAAATACCAAGTCCAAGCTCTTGAAATTCCTTTTTGATTGCTGCTTTCATTTCAGGAAAGAATCTTTTACTGACATAGCTGTCTAACTTTCGCCAGGATTACCACATAATTTACTGATTCTTTTTTTATATCTAATCTGATTTATTTTGATCAGTAAGGCTGCCAGCGTGCATTAAATATGGACCATCTCTGTACCAGAAGAAAATCCTGAAATTTCAAAAATTCAATTAACAGCTTTAGTTAATTAGGTAATTCGAATCCAGAATCAGCTGTGAATTCAATGCCAAACACCGCATCCAGTCTACCCTCAGAACATAATTTGTCAAACGGTATTTGCAAGACAGCATCTTGCATAACAATGAGGAAGTTCACCTACTGCTGCCGCTTGCATACATTTGCATAAGTAATAGGCGTTTTCTGACCGTGAAAACTCGTTAATTGTGTCAGTTGTTTATGTTTCAGTTTTATTATCTTATCTTTAGTTTTCATGTTTTAATTTTAGAATTTGTTCTCAATAGACACTTTGCCATGCCTTTATCGATTTGATTTAGACTGTCATTATCTGTGGAGGCACTATATGACAATATCATCTATATTTGTTTCAAAAGTTTGAATTGCACTTCTATTCTTGATATCATAACTTACAACCTTTCCGCTAGAAATGGAGGAGCTCTAAAATTAGCCCAAGCTCAGTATGAAAATTACTAGCTGGCACTATGTATGTTGCCAGCTGAACTTTTTCTAGGCTTTTGGCCAATGTTTTGTGAAAATGCTTTATTTTTAATAAGTTGGGAGGGATCTGTAATAAAATGAATTCTCACTTGCAGGTGTTTCGGATGGGTTTATCCGTAATTCTACACCATATTCAGAAGGCGCAGATGGTGGAGGTACAAAGAACTTTCCATTACATATTTGTTACTTCTTATTGACAAAACCTACGGATTTTTTATGGTTCTACTATTGTTGTAATACTTTACATTTTTAACTCCAATTAGTCGATTAGAAAGAAACCACGTGAAATATTAATTTAAGAATATGTCCATTATGCATTTTTTTATTTTCATATTCTTTGATTTTTAAAAAGCGTATTCCTTATCCATATGAGCACACAGTTGAAGTCAAACATAAGCATCTGTAACTGCAGAAGTTTGGTATCATTTTCAGCTGTGAAATTTCTTTGTTCTTATTTAATTGTAATTGTTATCGATTTCTTTAATTAAATTTTAATTTTAAAGTGCTATTCGTATAAAAAATAGATTTAAGTTATTTTAGCTAAAAAAGGGAAATTAAAAATCTATTGAAAATATATATTGATATAAGCATGAATTGAAAATAATTTATTAATTTTCTGTTTCATTATTATTTGCAAATGTAATATGTAGCTTATCGTAACTAAAGTGTGATATAAACATTTTGGTATGAATTGCTTATATATACTTTGTAGAACCTACATTGATAGATGTTCCATGCGTTATTGTTGATTCATACAGATTATTGGAATCTGACAATCACAAATGTCTGTAAAGAGTTATTTAATCTGACTAACAACCTTCGTTACAGAAGTTTCCCTTCAAAATACACAACAACGCACTTCCACCTTCATAGCATTGACATTCACAAATAATAAAGCGCGCGCGCGCGTCTTTCTAAACTGCTAAACTATTCTTTTAATCTTCTCGTGGTCCTTTATGTTTACATAGAGGGCACATGGAATGATAATAACGTAGAAGGAGTGTTTCTGAAACGGTGGATCATCTGAATTCAGATTATTTCCGTGTTTCGAAACTCATGAACTAGGCCGCGTAACAGCAACGAACTCGCAAGCAAAAAGCGGGCACACGTGAGAGAAACTTTTGATTATGGAGAACCATTCATTAGTTTAAATTAATACGAGACCTTATTCAATTCTCACTTTCATCAGATGCCGGAAGAACATTTGCAATGAAAATATTGGGGGCAAATCTCAAGCAAAGGTCGGTTAAGGGAATGAGAACAATCGAAAGAGAACGAGGAACACTTTCTTCGAAAGTGTGTTAGAAGTGTTTTGAATCAAAAACAACAAACCCCCACCCTCGGATTGCCTGCGGTTGTTTACTGACCTTTTCCTCATAGAATATCGAAGCGAAATCTGTATTACTAAAAGCTAACGTTAAGTTGCAGGAAGTAATAACCTTTTGACGCCTACATGGCTGTACGCAAAGTTCATCACTCAGTGTTCTATTTTCTTTCTTGTCATCTGCTGCACGTGGAAAGGGATAACGAATGATAGAGAAATAATAATTAATATAAAGAATACAAATGTAAGCTTTGCACCAATCGACATCGTTGTGCACATCTGGATGATTATGTAACAAGTAAACTATTTAAAAAATAGTATAACTTATTTATGTAACGCTAGTTTATTTTAACTCTTTTGCAAATGAAACCGAGAACATATCAAAGAAAAAAGATTGATTTTGTATTCACTTTGTAAGCGTTTGTATTACATTACATGACTTCATGGAGATGAGGTTTGTAAAATTAGGTTCAAATGAAGACAGATATAATCTAATTTCTGGAGCTGCGTCAAACTCACTGCGATATTTGTTATTGACATACGCATAAGACGAGTATGGTCTTTCCACAAGTTTTCCATGTTCATGAAAGGTATTCAATATTTTATTGCTTTGACACCCAGTTCTTGCTACTTTCCTTTCACTGCTATCCAGTAGACTTTCAGGCGTTCATAACTTTAGACTTGAAGAAACAAAATTCTATAACATTTTTTTCCATTTTAACCCCTTTCCATACGTTTTAATTTAACTTCCTAATTTTTCTATTTTTCCTTCGTTGACTGGACTATTAAGCGTGAAAATGATATTACGATTTCGCCTACTTAACCCCTTGCCATACGTTTTTATTTAACCTCCTAATTTTTCTATTTTTCCTTCGTTGACTGGACTATTAAGCGTGAAAATGATATTACGATTTCGCATACTTAACCCCTTGCCTTACGTTTTTATTTAACCTCCTAATTAGATGCCATCACCCATTTGATATATATTTTTATTATTTCAATCTATTTAAGATGATAAAGGATACTTGAGAAATTTAAGCGTGACCAGATGATTTTTGTATTTAAAATTAATTGTTACTTTGACTTAATTACGGATTTAAATAGCATAAGAGCACAAAAGAGCCGAAAGTATGACATGCGACGCCGACTAAGAAGGGGTAATCACTTACACAGGGTGTCCGAGAATTATCGGACCCATTTCAAAAATTAATAATAAAAAAACTAATAATGTTACAACTGCAGTTTTTTTTAAATGAGAGAGCAAATAAAGGTTTTTTTTTTCAGATAGGTGGTGTACCATTGCGACGTTCTAAATTTGCTACAGAGAGAGATTTCCATTCGCAATGGCTACCGATCAGCAGAAGTCGATGCGCGTTCCTGGTTTCCTTTTTTTTTAGTTTTTCTTGAATATCTGGAAAACTATTCAGTTTTCGAATTATAATTGATTTAACAAATTAAAGAGCGTAAAATTCCCTACAAATACATACTTTTTTTCTTCTAGCTTTAATAGTTTCGCAGATAATGGCTCTCAAAATTGGGAGATGTCCAATAATTTACGACCACCTAGACCACCGTAACGGCGCGTTACCTATCCGAAAAAAAAACCTTTTTAAAATGGGTTGTTATTTAAAGAAAAAAAAAACCGTACTTGTAACATTATTTGTTTCTTTTATTAATTTTTGAAATGGGTCCAACAATTCTCGAACACCCTGTATTTTGTGTTTCCCGCCATTGCCAATATAAATTTCGCGTACCCCTAACTGGTCCGCCATATACCCCCAGGGGTACGCGTACCACAAGATGGGAACTTCTGTTTTAACTGAATGCGTTTTTGAGTTATCTTCTTCACCGACAGACATAATTTATAAAAATGATTTTTTTTTCCAACTCAGGGAGGCCTAAAACGCGGAGATTCATCAAAATCTCGAGGGTGAATTTTTTATGTTGCAATGCCTTTCATGTGTTTTGTGAAAGTCAAAAGGAGAGTAGAAAAAAAATTAAAAAAGATGGGGAGGCACGCAACCTTGATCTTGTGCTAAGGTCTTTAGAAAGCTTTGAGAACAAAAAATAAAAAAAAGCCATCAGGAAAGAGAATTTTTTTTCACACAATTAAATAATGAAAATGAATAGATGTTTTTAGCAAATATTGCGAACAGGTGGCTTCTTGCAAGTTTTTCAAATTGATTTCCTTTTCCGTCACTCAAATGTTGTGTCAAAGCATTCCGAAATGATTTTCGCATTGTGATTTCTTTCGCGTGCGAAAAGGCAGGTTGTCGAAGAAGAAATCAAAAGCGATTTACGGAGATTGTAGGAGGCTCTTTCTCGCCAATTTTAAGTATTTGATTTTTCAAAATTTGTACCCTCTGAGATTTCTTAGAAATTAATATCTGTTGTACCATAAGGATTATACTGAATAGCCGGGAATAAAACTATAAGGGCTAAAATTACTGTAAAGAATGAAGATTGGGTAAAAATTACACTCTGCTGACCTTCATCTGCAAGGAGGTTTTAAAAGTTTGCATAAGTATTAACGAGTATAAAAAACATAAGAATGTCGCAGTTCGGTCCACGCCGTAGATTTTTCGTGATAAAATCATAAAACAAGTATTTCGTATTAATATGTAATTTAATTATCAATCTCGTTAATACAATATTTACACAAAGTAGTATAATGGTAACAGAATAAATAAATCACAAGCTACCACAGACCCTTGCTACATGCGATAAACTTGTGATTTATCTATTCTGCAGCCATTATACTACTCTGTGTAAATATTGTATTAAAGAGATTGATAAGTAAATTACATATTAATACGAAACATTTGTTTTATGATTTTATCCAGACGTTTTCACGAAATATATACGGCGTGGACCCGAACTGCGCCTTTCTTATATTTTATTTAAAATAGCTTTTGATGCCGCCATCTGTTGACAGTATATAGAACTACATTTCGCGTATGCGCAGTAAAACATTATTTACTACAAATGCTCATATTTCCCGTAATATTCAAATTTTAATACAATGTTTCTTTTACGTATTTTCAAGTATTCTGTAAGTTTCGTACAATTCGAAAGAAAACTCTGCATGTTATAATAAAAAAACATGCGGAGTTTGAAATTTTCAATTTAATACCGATTTTTACTTATATTCTGATAAATATTTTTGTCTCACTTTGGGTCCTAGTAATACTCCTCAAGCTCTTTAAAATGACACCAGAATCAACCTCCTAGCTAAACGCGTTTCCATGCTGCACTTATTTATAACCTTACACAAAACGAATTCCGGGAATAACTCCGGGAGCAATTTCTTAAACTATGGGCACGACCCTAAGTGGGCTCACGAAATCTCTTTCAGCTCCTTCTTTCATACTCATTGATATTTATATGAAAAAAAGTTAAGAAAATCCTCTTCATTAAAACGTCCTGTATAATTATTATAAATAAGTGTAGCGTTTCCACGCTACACTTATTTATAACCTTACATAAAGCTAATTCATAACAATCACGCGCATGCGCTTACACTGGTACGATGACGTCACAGGCAAAACAAATACTATGCGACAAACTCTTACAGATATGATCTATCCGTTGTGGGGTCAACCATTCTTTTCTCATTATTAGTCTCGTAGTTATTAGCGATTCAAATCTGACGGTATTTTGTCAGACAAGAAAGTTCGACCGACTATCACTGTAACGAGCGGAAAGACGTTTTCACGTCAAAAGAAGTTGATATGCCACTGGATATCTATAATTTAGCAGAAGCCAAGAAATGCATTGACATGAATGGAGTCATGCTGCAGTACAGTAAAATTTCGATTAACTGTCACCGTACGGACCAGGGCTGCGACGGATAGTTGAAAATAATCTGTAATCTCCTTCTGTGTCTTGAAGCTTCTAGCTGTATACAGTTGGGTATAAAAGTAATCCGTGGACAATTTTAAAGATATATGTTTGTTTGTTGATAATTTTTTAGACAACGGCAGATAACAGAAACTGAAGGTTAAATGAATGACGCTTAATCGAAGTTTACTTCCGCAGAGGAAGTTTGTTGTATATATTTGTTATCATTATAAGAGATAAACTGTATATTTTCCAGTTTTTGAAGAAGCTAAGCTTCAGCTAGCAGAATGAGCATCCAAATCCATGAATGATGAGGCGAGGTTAAAAGAAGCTGGAAAATTTCCCATTCTTTTCTGAAAAAAAATTGTTCATATTACGCTGAATAAGTAAATATCAACTTAAAAATATTTTTAAGCATAAAATGAATAATTTTTAACATTATATTTTGTGGATCCGTTAAATAAAGAAATTACACTTTGTAGCGGTTACAATCAGCTGCCTTCTCCTTTCTATGGTAGGTGGCGCTACTGGAGCCATCTTTTTCCCATGATGCCTCTCTGTCATTCCAGTCTGTGTGCTTGTATCGTGATGTTGTTCTCTGTCTTGTCTTGTGTCTTGTAACTTTAATGTGCTGTGGAACGTAGCCTAATAAAAAATGGTTCCTAAAATTGAATGGATTCTTCAGCAGCACTACACACAAACTTGAGTCTCGTCCCTCTATAACTTTATATAAATGCCATAATTTTTAAAGATATTAATAAAGAAAATTAAATGGAATTCAGCGTTTTTCTTACTTGGTCTTAAAATAAAATATAAGAAGACTGAAGTTTTAAATTCCTATTCTTTAATAAGAATAAAATAACAATTTTTATCGCAAATGGAATTTTAAGAAAGTAAATAATTGTGAATTATTGAACTTTTGTTTATAATTCAAATTGATTAGTCTTTAATTCAAATAAAATAGTTTCATTTTTTACAGAAAAAGAATAAAACAAAATAGAGAACATTCGGAAATGTTTCGAAAACTAATTTTTAATGTTACTTGACAGGGCAGAAATACATAATTAAAGTCTGCATAATTCATTTCAGCAACCAAATTATATAGATACATGAATGAAAATTAGAAGGGTTTGAAATAAGACAGCCACATGGTGAAGAGACTTATATCAAGCTTTTTTGATAGAATGAAATGATTGCTGGGATTTGGCTGATGTAATGGTGAAAGAGCAATCCTATTTTTTATAGTTGTTTGCATTATATTGTCTGTCTAGTTCATGTTTTTCCTATTACCTGTATTTATTTAAGTAATTCAAACTCTCAGTATTGCATCAAGTGAAAAAAATCATTTTTTTTGTAACTTCGGTAAAATAAACGTTCAATGCAACCAGTGGCGAATCCAGAATTTGGGTTTGGGGAGGGGGGCTGAGGTATAAAAAGTTTTGTATCGTCGTGATGAATGTCAAATCTTATGGCTTATGTAAACAATAACACTTTAACTTTACAGACTTTTCTCATCTGACAATAAGAATCATAAAGAACACTACAATGCTTTCGATAATTTAACAAAAAACACAATGAAATAATTAGCAAAAACATGGTTTTGACCGCGTCAACGTTGTAAATACGAGTGGAATGACTACAAAAGTGGGAAAATTTTCGAACCTATCAAAAGCCAGGAAGAAATGTTTTCACTTTTTTAAAGGGAGATTAAGAAAAAACAACTGTAGTGATTTTAAATAAAATAATGAATTCTGGTCTAGATCGGGAGGGGGGGGGGGGGCGGCAGCCCGACAGCCCCCTTCCCTGGATTCGCCACTGAACTCAACTTTATCTTAGTTAATGGACCTTATGCACCGTTTGGGTTCGAGAGTATAGAAAAACAGCTGTGGAGGAATAAACAAAACGATCGGCCTATAAGAGACTCAGAAATAAAAGCAGTTTTGAGTCAGCTGTTTAAGACTGACCAATGGCTGCCTCTGGCAGGTCACGTGTCGGAGGATGTGACATCACATGCATAAGGTCCATTCCTCTCAGAACATTTTTCTTTTTATTAGTCCTTATTCCTGATTGATAGCTTGGCTCGGTAGCATTTGAGCAAACATTACCATGCAGTTCAGTCGTAGAAGAATCGGATCGTCATAATTTTATTCAGACTCTGAAATAGAAAGAGAGAAAATCATTTCTTGGTTTTCCCACACCAAGGGGTCTATTCTGAGTATGGAAAGTATTGGGAGACGTCACTTTCCGCCGTTAAAACGGAAAAAGTGACGTCTCCCAACCCAACGGGGGCAAACCACCCGTCTTTACAGGCAGACTTTAGAATACCAGTCTTTTCGGTTGATAACCAAGTGAACATCCCATAAATGATTATGTATGCGTTTATTATGAAAGCGTAAAATAAATGGTATTTTCATAATAACGTTAAATTTATATTATGAAAATACTGTTTAATATCTTAACAACAAGATTTCGTAAAAAACAGAAGGCCGAGGGAACCTGCCAGTTAGGTTTCGTGCTCCGGACTGGCTTAGATTTTTTGAGTTATATCAACGTCCCGTTTTGAACCAACAAGAGGACCGTGGATACATGACGAGTACGAGACCTGGGGGTCTATTCTGGTACCCCCGGTTGGGTTGGGTTGCGCACGTTAACAACGGAACCCAACCCAACCGAGGGTACCAGAATAGACCCCTTGAGCCGGCATTTACCCTCCAGATTTCCATTGCACACCAGCGGGAGGACGTTTGATCCTTGACGTCGCATGCATGGTGGATCTTCGGTGTAATCGAGTTTAGAACCTGGATCCCTCCGGTTCCGAGGTCGATACCTTACCACCAGGCCTCAGCAGCTTTGGCTTCCGGGTCGGAGGATTCAAGACTCGAAACTCGATCCTACTAAAGACCTGTCGTGTATGTGGGCCTGGTGCACGGCGAGGGTAAAACGTTTGGAAGGGGATGATGAGCCGGCTCAGCTATCGTCCTCATCATCTGACCATAGTTCAAAATCTCTAGAAATGTCCCAAAATTACCCTTGTGTTGCTTCAAAGCGGGACATAATAAAAAAAAAAAACCCAAGATATACAGGGTATTGCTGAATTCGACCAACAAATTCAGAGGGGTAATAATAGGCATCAAGAGGATGAAAAATTACCATTGAACATAGGGTCCCAAACGACGTTTAGTCGGTGAAAATCGCAAAAATGGACGAATTCGGCAACACCCTCTGCAAACATCAGTAACAATATCGGTATGCTACCTATCAGCAGAAGCCAATCCGTATTTTCTGGTGCCCCTTTTTAGTTTTTCTTGAATATCTCAAAAACTCTTCAGTTTTCACACATGTTTATAACAAATTAAAGAATGTAAAATACCCTACAATTTCATTCCTTTATTTTTCTTCACGTTTTAATATTTTTGCAGATAATGGCTCTAAAGTAATTTTTCGTTTTCAGTAATATACGAACCTCTGGATCACCAAATCGGAGTGCTAACTACCTGAAAAAAAACTTTTAAAAATGCGCTTTTATTTTTAAAAAATCGTAGTTAAAACATTATTATTTTTATTATTAATTTTTATCAGTTTCCAACAATTCTCGGACACCCTGTATTTTTGCGATTTTCACCGACTAAACGTCGTTTGGGACCCTATGTTCTATGGTGATTCTTCATCCTCTTGATGCCTACTGTTACCCCTCTGAATTTGTCGGTCGAATTCGACAACACCCTGTATAAATTTTTTCAGGTGTAATTTTGCGTCAGAAAAGTACTTTCATTTGTTTTCCTCTATTCAAGAAATTATTATATATAACATTAATTAGAGTCGCAATAGCGTTGGTTAGACGTTAAATTAATCTTTCTGCTTACTTAATCTTAGATTAGAGTTTCCACAAGAAAAAATATGATTTAAACACATTTTTTCTATAATTTTCTTCAAAAAATTAAAAGATTTAAATTTTTATGTGCATCTTTAACATTTCATAATAATCTTGAACCAGAAACAATAATTACCTGGTAAAATTTTAAAAGAAAATTTCAGATGACGAAATTCACATCTGACTTCCCACATTTTCACAGCACAACAAAGTGAGATAGGTCAGATAAAAAAAATAATTAATGACCACCGGTCCAACGTACACACCTTATTTCGGCTAAATCAGGTCTGAATTCTAGACTATTCGGACTCTCAATCTTGAGGCTTACACAGGCCTAGTTTAACAATACTTCTTATAAAAATATGAAATTCCGAGAAGTAGAAGAAAGTTCGAGAAAATAGGGTTGACCAAAAATAAAGTCTCTAATAAATTTTCTACCGAAATCATACCATGTGTTGTGTAACATTGCAGGTTTGGGCAGTTGACCTTTTTCTGAAGTTAAAATAGAAAGAGTTATTTTTTAATTAGGTCAGTGTATTTCTCTTTCTCTGAAAAAGGAAATAAATGGATGCAACATAGAAAGGTAACAAAAGGGGGAAAAAGAAAATGGTAGAAGAAGGTTCCTAGGTATAAACAGAACTCGAACTAATAAGTTCAGATCGAGGTCGGAAGCTTGTTTTTTACCTCTTCTGTTTTATGAAATGCTTTATTAATGTTGGTCTAATACTTTTTTGTTGTTGAAACTAGGGCGAAAATTCTAGGTTGAATTCTTTTTATGGTACATATCTAAGGAAAGAGGGCGTTACAAGAAATCTCAACTATCAAAATAAAGGAAAAGTGAGGATGGATGTGTTAAACTAAAGTGACCATATTTTCTGAACTTCAATCCAGGACGCTGGTTGGGGGGAGGGGGTAACTGAATGAAATTAAAAAAAATCTGCAAATCAATACATTGAATAAAGTTAAAACATACAGAAATAATGAAACAGTTATCATTAAAATATTTTTTAAGGAAGAATAAATAATGTGTTTTGCTATTTATTATTTTTGCTATTGATTACAGTTAACCTTCCAGAGGGCGCGCGTATACAAGAGATACTAGCATTGTGCATTTTATTACATATTTATATCATAGTTTTATGAATTTAAATGCAATTTTTATTTATAAAATCTTTGTTTACTATTAAGCTAATAAATATAGATGACATAAATAAAAGTTGCGTTTATTTTTGCAAAATAATACGATATATATGTAATGCGATGCACGATATGTCGTAACATTTGCGTAGGTGCGCCCGCTGGAAAGTTAGTTAATATTATTATTTACTATTTACGATTCTTCCTTCATGCTGATTCATCCATACTATATAGTAAAATTTGGTATGAGGATTTCATCGGAAGCTAACTCTTCAAAAACTAAATTTACTGAATCTATTTCTTTGCGTGAATTCTTTAACGATAAATGAAAAACACGACATTTCTAGACATCCAGATTTGGGACACTTATTCAATTCTGGGCAAAAAGTCGTAATTTTCAACCAACTGACTTTTCTACTACTGTCTAATCCGCGACGTCTAGTTACTTTATACGAAAATCAAAAATTATGAATTTAATCTTACTTGACTTTTATTTAAGATTAATTTCTTATTTATTTATTTATATCTAGATAATCTTTTTTTAATGTGGGTCCTTTAATTACATTTAACACATTATATGCGGGATACGAATTAGACGCAAGCTCAGATAAAAAGACAAACAGTAACAGTGCTTGCTCTAGACCAGTGGTTCCCAACCTATGGGCCTCGGAGAGCGTATTAGTGGGCCGCGAAACGCTGGTCAGGAGAGCTTCAAGTCTTCACTCATTTTTTTGTTTTATAAAACAATATATTTTTATTCCTTTTATAGTAAGCTTCATTAATTTTTAACATATAGGGGCATATAATATATAAATGTATTATATGCTGTAACGAATTGTCTTATAATCAAATTGTGAACTAAGACGGCTGCACCAGTGTTCTGATGTATTTTTCTCGGCACAGACTGCACGTAATGTAAATGTTTATGATTGTTTATTTTAAGAAGCTGGAAAGTTAGTTCTTCAAATTGCTTTTACGATAAAACAACTTCTTTTTGTTATTAGCTAATAAATTTATTTTTGATATAAATATTGGCTATTTCTGAGTCTGACGTTACAATGTATTAGTATTTTTTTTACTAGAATATTTAGTTAGTGGGCCTCAAAATATTCTTTACACAACAGGTGGTCCGCAAAGCCAAAAAGGTTGGGAACCACCGGTCTAGACAATGCATATACCATAACAGAAAAAGTGAACGTATTATGCAGACATCTATTAACATGTCCAATTTATCTAAACTAGTACGCAAGTGAAGTTCTTGAGTTAAAGATTTTGATGTTGGGTAATTCGAGAAAAACGTATTTTTACGTTTCCCGCTTCTAAAGAGTTAAAATTCGGGACAATCCGAGACATTTCATTCAAATCCGGTACAAATTGAGCCAATTTTTAAATTCCGGACAAGTAGTCAAATTCAGAATTATCCCGGTTATTCCGGGACGTCTGGTCATTTCAGTTAAATTGAAAAAAATATAAGAGAGTTCATGTCAATATTAATAACTACTTTCAATATGTGCTATGGGTTAAATAGTTGGACCAAAAAAAATTGCCTTTTTGTTGCATCATTTAAGAAGATCTACAGTTATTCTAAAATTATTTATGATAAAGATACGTTGTTTCTCTCTCATTAATCTTTTCTTAACGTTGTGTTCATATGTTCATACCTTATGAAACACCATGATAGCCATGAACAATGATGTAATAATCCGTACTTAGCGAGATTCAGCACTTTTGATGTTTGAGAACTTATTATTGATTTTTTAAATTTGAGAATACTAAAAGTTTGTGTTCCCACGAAATTATACGGAGTTGAATTTCTCAAACTGTGTGTCTGGTTCCCAGGTAAGGCAAACACATTAATTGTGGAGTTGCTAACACAATTAAAGCGACTACTATTATCAAATTCTTCAAAACACCAAAAAGACGAAAAAAATTTAGATATCCATCTTCCTATGAAATATTTCATTACATTTTGCGAATGAACAAACTGAATAATAATAAAAAATTAAATAACTCTTCATTTTCCTGTTTTTTCTTTCCACTTATACATAGAACTGAAGTTATAAACATTTTTTTGCCTTCAAAGATGGGTCGCAGAATATGTTTGCAGCCGAAATGAATCGTATGTTAAAAAAAAATTGGAAGGCCCTGCAAGTTGTGATGCCTATGGTTCTTAAGTGAAGAAAGGGCCGCGGTGGCCAGGTGGTTAGGTCTTGCTTTCGAGACTGGAGGGTTTCACGTTCGAAACCGATACCACCAAATATCCGTTATGTATAAGGGCCTGGTGCGCGATACATCTGGACGTCGAACGTCAAACATTCGTTTTGAAGCTATACGAGGGCTATTTTGGAATGGGCCTCGGATTTGTGGACTGTGATGAAACGACGAGGACTGAACCTGATCCGGCATCCCAATGTCTAAGCTTCAAAATGGGACGCTAACCCTTGAAGGCCCAGTGTTGCCTTTAAGCAACATACCCAATCTTGGCCTCTAAAATTGTCTGTCTCCCAATGTCTAAACTTCCACTGCAAGCGACATGAACGGAAGGACATTTCACACCACGGCAGATTTAACATGCACTAGACTCTCATATACAGATGGGTTTTGTTTGAATCGGGTCTCAAACTTGCAATCCTCAGGTTCTGAAAGCGACTCTAGGCTACAGTGGCTCCGATCTTGGGCGGAGTCTAGATCGAATCTACTACCTCTCTAAAAGAAACAAAAATAGTTATTAACTATGGCCAAAAATTAACTTCAAGCGCTCCATTGGCTCCGCTAAGGGGATATGAGTTGCATCCTTACTTTACTCTCAAAACCCATATGATACAATTTTTTATTCAAACAATTTAGACAGTATTTTACTGAGATCGTTGCTAATCAAAGTAATCGCGCAGTATTTTAAGGAATTTAATCAGAGGATTAGATGTGCAAAGTACTGTACGCATCTAATTGGTTTTTGGAGCGCAAAAGGTTAAAAAAATGATCAAGTGCACTGAACCTCTCAACAGATCAGTTAATGCAGAGGTTCCCAACCAGGGGTACGCGAAGGATCGTCTGGGGGTACGCGAAATTAAAGTTGTTTATGGCGGAAAAAAGAAAACATAATAGATTAAAAAAGTTAGAGAATTTTGTTTCTCCAAGTGAATACTTACTATTTATACCACTTGAATAGTTGATTATGACAAAGTGTAATTTTTAGATATCCTTTTAAGTTAAATCGAAATAATTACAAATGGTTTCATTTGATTTGGCATTGAAATAATACTATTTCAAAAATGGAATAAATTGTAAAATCAGAAATAAGTTCTGTAAATGTTATTAATTTGAGTCATGTGACTTTTAAGCTAACCTCAACATTATAGATAAAAATTTCTTTTTATAGACGGATGTTTGCGAGGAGGTGGAGTTGGATATGATAATAGGGGGTACGCGAAAATAAAAAAGAATAATCAATGGGAACTCGAGGGAAAAAACTTTGGGAACCCCCCAGTTAATGAATAAATATCAGTTAATGATCTGCTACTTTCTGCCTCCCCCCACCTTATAATGCATTTTTCATTATTTAATTTCATTTTATAACGTTTTTTACTCAAAACTATATTTGTATATTATCGAAAGAAAAATGTAAAACAAACTGATTATGGTTGTCTAATGAAAATACTTAAGTATACAATAAAAACAGAACTAAAATTTATATTTGTTGAGAGAAATAATCTATTTTTTAAAAGAATATTTACCAACAAACACTACTCAAAAGTTTGCATTTAGTTACCTTCGTGAAAAGAATAGATTTTCACCAGAGTACACTCCTAATATTACTTTTCAAGAAAATCCGAATATTTTGATGTTTACGAATGATTTTGTCCTTCTTGAAAACATTTCAGTGACATTTTCGTTGCGAATGGAGGGGGAGGTAAGTGGGGAAAGATGCATCGGGCGCCATAGAAAAAAGCATTAGTGTTTTTTACGGCACTTTTTGAAGTCAAATATGACGAGGGAGTGAAAAATACCATGCCCCGGGCGGCTATACCCTTGCTAAACCACTGACATGATTGAAGTTAAAATAATCAGATTATTCTCCGAACACCACTTCCTTCGCCACGCCACTGTTTCGCCGTAGGGAAATTACATGTAAAAATGCATCCACGACAAGTGACAATGGTGTAGCAAGCGGGGGATATAGATGCCCCGGACGCCAGATTTAGGGGGCGGCATGGAGTCAAAACGCTACTGAAATTATGGCATCTTTAAAACAAAATACGAGTAGGGGGAAGTAAAAATAATACCATGCACGCGCGACATTTACGCTTGCGAAGACACTAATGACGACTGAAGGAAAAAATCATATGATCCGAGTGTCACTTACTACCGCTACACCTCTGGCCTTGTTCACAAAACGTAAATGCATCTATGTCACTTTTTAAAATGAAATACGATGAGGAGGCGAAAAAATGTCATGCCCCGTGCCTCTGACACTTGCTAAGCCACTGATGATAAAGAACGGGCGGAAAAATTATATGACCTGTCCACTTACCTCGCCACGCCACTGTCAAGTGAAAGTATTTTACCTAGCATAGGGCTTATGCATTGCCTGTATAGGCAATTTTGGTCTCCTTCACAGCAACAAGGTATATTTTAAGATAATTTGCGATGGGTTCGATTCAAGTACATCCAATAAACCGATTCTTACGCAAGATGAGATTTTACTTCCCGCTCCCCAGAAAGTTTGCCGTATCTACCCAGACATAATACGAATTCTTGTTAAGATGCCGATATCCTAGCATTTTGCAGTGAAGTGCATTTTGTTTTTCCGCTGTATAAAATTTAGTTGCCAAGAGTTCGAGCTCCTGGTTCATAGTATCACGAATATCATGCCGAAAAACTTTTCGACGCATCATCCAACCCGCGTAAATCATGGGGAGGGTTGGTCCATCTTCTTTTGCATCTCTCGATTTCCGTGGGCTAGCTTGTTTACTCTTATCATAGTGTTGAATTGCATATCACTATAGCACACATATAGCGATTCAATTAGTTTCCGCCTCTTTGCAAATGTTGCATCAAAATGCGAGTCAGTATTTGGAGTATAATTGATGAATTTCAATACATAATATAAAGTCTGATCATGAATTTAATTAACATATCTAAAACAAAGAAATTAAAAATAAAATGTTTAATACCAAAATTTTCCGTGTACACTTGACCCTACTTTATATATTTGCCAATAGCTCAGAAATTTAAGAAGCTTCACCAAAACAAACGAGCAAGAGTTGTAGAATATTGATTTAAATCTTCAATCTTCTGTATAACCCTTTATTATTTCTATAAAGAAAGTGTTCTTTATAGTTACGAAAAACACAACAGAATATTATCACTGAATTTTAAAATTATACTGAACTTTAATAACAGTTGAATATTGCACAACAATGCAGTACTTAATATTTTATTTAAATCAAGATATACTACAGAACACTAAAAGCAAATATTCTGCTGAAAATACTATCAAGAATCAAAATGCAATTATTAATGCCAAAATACTTTCCTAGTAACCAGAAGAAATTATGATAAATTTGTTTATTTTATCTTTCTTGGAATATTATGAATTTAACTTTTATTGGAAATTTAAAAAAAAAAAAAAAAAGAATTTCAATTATTTCCAAATATCAATTAACCTTCAGCTATAGCGAGAGACATATTTAGATTATATCAACCATGCTTCACAAATATACATTTACATATATTAATAAAGAATCCAACATCTCTAAATCACAAGAACTGAAAAATTAAATAAAACTTAATTCAAAACGCAAGTAACGAGACACAGTATTTAGAGTTTAATGAATTTTATTGGAATGTTAAAGCTTTGCAAAGACAAATTACTTTACGTAAATTCACACAACATACAAGTTGAACACAATATGCCGAAACAGAAAGGATGACGGACAATACTCGCATCAATCCACGATATTAATATCTGTGCATGGTAGATCTATACATCACATATATTTTGGGGTTTCAAAATAAGAAATGATTTACATTAAATTTAACAGTTCTAAGCAATCTCCATCTAGGTCAGCACGGGTTTCTTCTGGATTAAAGAGCTCGCATTCACTTTGGAATCGAACATTATAATATGGCTCGAGATGGTTTTAACACAATTCGCATACAACAAATTCATTGGAAGATGCTCTTAGTAGGTAGGATACATTTTCCCCATTTGGTGTGCTGAGGAAGTTTGGAGTTGGAGTGCCAGCTGTGGTGTCGTCCTCTTTGGTATCGACATGTGCTTTCCTCATACCTGTAAGCATTATTTCACTGGTGTTTTTGGTGTCGATACCATAAAAATAATTCCAAAAGAATGGTTCAAAATCTGTTCCAGCCATTATAGTGGCCGCGGTGTCCTAGTGGTAGGGTGTCTGCCTCGGACCCGGAGCGTTTCCAGGTTCGAAACCAGATTCCACTGATGATCCACCGTGTATTGGTCCTTTTGCACGTTAAATCATACGTAGGGGTCAAATATCCTCACGCTGGTGAGGTACGGAAGTTTGGAGTAGGGGTGCCAGCTCAGGTGTCGTCCTCGTCATCTGACCGTGGTTCAAAATTACGAGGTTCGTCCCAAAATAGCTCTCGTACTACTTCAAAACGGGACGTCAATATAACTAAACCTTTCCCCCATTTCGTACACAAGATCACGATCCTTCTTCTTTGTCGTTTTTCCCTTTATTTTCTTGTACTTCTCAACAACGGCATCTATTGCTTTCCTAAAAGCGTAACTAGCAAGATAATCAACTACCTTGTTAGTCTGTCCATCAATTCCTCCAATAGTACGTAGTCTAATGTCGCAGTTCTGGATTCACTTTCCGATTCTATTCTGATCCTTTACCACAACCACTCCGAACGTATATTTAAAACAAGGGTCGAGCTTCTGCCCTCTTACTAATCAGCATGGCATTCCCTAGCGGCATCTCGTAGAGAAAATAGAAAGCACAATAAAATTTACGTAGTATATAAAGTACCTTGCACATTAAAGGAAGAAAAAGATTCTGAAGAATATGCAAAAATCCTTGAACAAGCTACTGATTTAATGCTAAATAAGAATTCGCCGCTTGATTTATGGAAAATTATGCAAATGTTTCGGCTTATTTTTATCGATTACAGGCAGGTGTCAACACTAACATGCATATAGACGAGTTTTCTGTTTTTCAGTAAGGGCCGCGTTGGCCTAGTGGTAAGTTCTCGGTTTCGAGATTGGTGGGTTTCAGGTTCGAAACCGATTCCACCAAAGATCCGTCGCCTATTAGGACCTGGTGCGTGATAAATCTGACGTCGAAGGTGAAACATCCTCCCGCTGATGTGGTGCGAAGTCTGGAGAGAGGCTGTCAACTCTGGTGCCGTCTCCATCAACCGACCACGGTACAAAACCTCTAAACCCATGTCAAAATAGCCCTCGTGTTGCTTCAAAATGGGACGTTAACCCTTAAAGGCCCAGTGTTGCCTTTAAGCAACATACCCAATTTTGGCCTCTAAAATTCTTGAGAATAAGGCTGAAGCTGTAATGCCTTATTGATACATGATTGACTTATTGATTGACCAATAGAATACATGATGAAAATATTAATCAATCAGTTTACAACATATAAATGACAACCTGAGTGCTGATAAAAATAAATTGATGATTTTCACTTGAGGCTGCATCTTTTCAGCTTGTTTTTACGCTTGTGAATACCATATTTTATTCTATAATTTTGAAGAAAATTCGCTGTCCATATTACTAGTTCTTAAAAATAATCTGTGTTTGATATTATAGAATTTTGTCAAGGAGATTTTTTTCAATTAAAGCCCAACCTTGTTCGATGGGTTCAAACTATTTTTTAGCCATAAACCATACTTAAAACAAAATAGGACTTTTTAAGGCATTTTTCTCATGTTTTATTCAAGAAATGGAAAAAACATTTTAAAATCATTTCTGTAAATATCGGGCCTTTAAGGGTTAATATAACTAAGCTGACGAGGAATATAATGAAACTTTTAGAATCAAAGCTTTAAATGTTAGCATGTTGAACTGAAGAACGCATATTTGCATTTGTAGAGTTTTGACAGGAATCTTAACATACTAATTTATTAGATTTAAAGTCAAATTATTATATTACATGAAGTATATATAAATAAGTATGATCATACTATCCCGTTAGTGATGGAAATTGTTTCAAAATGAATAAACTCTTGAAAAAATTCTGTTTCTTCTCCAAGAGTGTGATTCTTATGTGGATGTTAATCCAAGGCTTTTTAAATGCTTTCTATATCTTAGTGATTTTATTTTTTATTTAAATACTGTAAAACTTTGCCTTTTCTTTTCTTTTTTTACTTGTTTTTATCTCGGGAACCAACGGGAAGGGGTATTTTTATAAATTAAATACTTAAATAGGATATATGGATATTAAAACACGCAGAATTTGTTCCGTTTAATATTACTTATAATACATTAAAGCATAATTTTTTTAATTTCTGTAATTTTCCATTTTACGACGACTTGCAAATGCCGCCACTGTGGCGGCACCGACCGGAAAGTTTTAATGGTTTAGGCAAAGAACTTCATTACTTTTCTTTGGTTTCTTAAATTCTTTGGTTTAGGTTTAGTAGAAAGGTATGCTTGAGACGTATGCTTGCTATAAAGCCGCTTTGTCCCCAATTGAAGGAAAAAATTCCAGAACTAAGTCCCGAATTGAGGACTACACATGAGAGTCGGCATTACCGCCCACTTTCCTTTAGCCAAGGGTTAATGTTCTTTGTTTTACTATGAATATAAACAAAAAGACAGTGCAAAACAAACAAAGAAGTTTTTAACACGCGTGTTGCCAGTCATGTAGAAGGAAAATATGGCATACAACATTAACCACTGAATTTATTTCCTTATGTTTGGCCTCTCAATTTAACGAAAATATTTAAGACATTTATTTGCGTGCAGATTATCGTGGCTACAATTATAAAAAAAAATTTAAAAATTGAAAAAAAAGAGTTCGGCAATCAAACTGACAAACTTGTATATGAACTTTTAAGATGGCGTAATAATGGTATTTTGATAGTTTCCGAAGTTATCGCTGAAAAAAAATCAAAATTACGAAATTAACCCCTCGCCATACGATTTTATTTAACCTCCTATTTAAATGCCACCAATAATATGGAATATTTTTTATTATTTCATTCTATTTAAGATGGTAAATGATACTTGAGATATTTAAACTAGGGTTCCTGATTTCCCGGCCTTTTTTCCTTCCCGGGAATTTCCGGGAAAAATTTGAAAAATCTAATAATTTCCATATAAGTATCAATGGGTATGAAAGAAAGAGCTGAACGAGATTTCGTGAGCCCACTTAGGGTCGTGCCCTTAGTTTAGGAAATTGTCTGAAACTAAGGGCGGTTTCCTGGACTTATTCTTTTGCGAATACTTTTTTATCTATTGTAAAAAATGGATGCGTTAAACTAAAGTGGCCAGATTTTCTGAACCAGGACACTGATTGGGAGGGGGGGGAGGAGATAACTAGATGAAATTAAAAAAATATGCAAATCAAAACAGTAAATAAAGTTAAAAAATAGAGAAATAATGAAACAGTTATCGTTAAAATGTTTTTAAGGAAGCATAAATAATGTGTTTTGCTGCTTATTATTTTTGCTATTTATTACAATTAATTATTATTTGCTTTTTAGTATTCTCCCTTCATGTTGGTATTCTTCTGCGAATACTTTTTTTTAATCTCTTATTTAAAAAAAGAAAGAAATCGTGCTGTAGTGGGAATGAAACACATTCTCCAAATTCATTTGCATAATTTTTCATTTTGAAGAGATTATCTCTCCCTCATGGATGTTGTCGGAAAGCATATTTTATGTACCGAATATAGAAATGATATTGGCTGTTGCATTTTTCTTAAATTTAAAAGTAATCTCATTAACCATTAAACTCATAAATTTAAAAAATGTTCGAAGCACACTTTCCAGCAAGCAGTATTCATCAAATACGTAAAAAGTTACATTGTTTTCAAATTATTAAAGAAAAACTGAATCTTATATGATTCCGATTTAAAACAACATGTCGAAAAAATACCGTCCAATATTTTCACCCCGTTAAAAAGCATAATTTATATGATTTTATAAGCACATATGAAATGCGATATATTTCAGTATCAACTACTACCTGCTGAAAAAAATTACGCAAAATTTTGGCCGCTCCTTTGTTCTAGGGGAATAGGAGGGGGGCGATCATTTCTTAGGTTCTCTATCGCCTTAAAATAAAAAAAATAAAAAAAAACAGCAGATGCGTGTTAGAAACTAGGAATGGGGGGGCTGATAAAGTTGTTTTTCAACAGTTATCTTGTACTGGATTTCAAAACATCTCTCACCTGAAAAGAAGATTGCTTTATTTATTTATTTTCCTTTTCGGTTGCACAATCTTTATCAATGACCTCAAAATGCTATTTTTCGCGAGGAATGTCCACCAAAATCATTGCATCGCCGTTTTCGACATCGCCACAGGTGGAATTAATTGATGCTCAGGTTAATTTCATTCCGAATGGAGAGTTGTGGGAAAAGTAAGCGGTGGTGGGCAACCTCCAACGGCGCCAGATATCAGTTAAAAATACTTCACCTGACCCTTATCTCATGCTGACCTTGTATGCAACAGGGACTCCGAAAGTTAGAGAGGCCCCCAAAAGGGGCTCCACTGACCTTGTAGTGAGTGTTTTTTTAATTCCCGGGCTGCCTCGTTCATAGATAACAAGTTTTCGCCAGTGCAATCGATGTTTGCGAAATCTCGGGGTCAGGATGCAGCCTCAGGCCATGAGTCAACCGGGGGAAATGCGAGGATCTATTGAAAGTTTATTACCAGTGATAATTCAAAGGAGGGGCTTAAAGGACAAAGACCCATTCGGAATTAATACCACACGAAACGCCCTTAGGTTTTTCTCTTTTTTTTTGAAGATTGCAACAGGGTTTCTTAACCTCTGTGGGAGCGCGACCCAGTAGATTGGATGCTTATATAACAAGGGTGGGCTTTAGATGAACTTCTAATTTTTTTTCTCCATGCCCTCCCCCGACCATGATGTTAAATATTTATAAATACTGATGATTATCGTGTTGCAATTGTGAAAAGTATACTTATACATGGCGCGATTTTTTTTTAATAATTCAGCTGAGCGTCGAAATTCCGGATGTGAAAAAAATCCATCGAAATTGTGGCTGGATTTATTAATGAAGGTGAAAAGGTTTAACGCATTGTTGTGGAAAAATACAGATAAGTACATCGTCGCTTAACAAGCAACACCACCTGTCTCAATTTTTTGAAATTTCAAAGAGGAAGATTCAAATTTCATTATTATTGTTCTTATTCATTATTTATTGAAATATTCGCGAATATTTCAAAAATATTTGAAATATTGGCAACCAATAACGAATATTTCAAATATTTGTCTCGAAATTTGTCTGTTCAACCATTTTTTACCCCCCCCCCCTTTTTAAAACATTGTGATGTAGGCACATTTTGTATGTTTTAACATTAAACATTTATTATGAATTATACTGGCATCTTTTGCGTTGAATTTGTCGAATTTCAGGTATCGGATTTCAAAATTCGGCTAAGATGATAAACGGGACGAGACCTGATAAAACAGGACCCTCTACCCCAATTTAAACACTAAAGATCAAAACGGAAAATTGTACATTTATTTATTTAATATTTTAATTGCAATCAAATGGATTACAATTTTATTTTCTTTATTTTTGTGCATATATTTATTTCTTAGTTTATTTAAGCAGTTTTTTTTTTCTTTTTTATTCCACGCGGTGCGAAAGTAGTTCGATGATCCGAGGTTTAAACAGGTGCGGGAACTCAGACTCCAAAGTTCTGGAAAAAAGTAGCTTCGCGCACTGAAACTACAATAAGACTTGGCAATTAAATTATATTCCTCCTTTTTATAGTAACTTTTTAATAATTGTTTTATTTGTAAATTAATTGCAAAAGTAGTAGCAAATGAGCAAAACTCAGCACACTTAAAATTTTTGAGTAACTTTGAAGAACTTAAAAATATTAAAGCGTGTCATGTGTCCAAAATAAAAATATCGAACATAGAAATAACAGCTCTTTCCCGAATCTATAGATAACAATTATTTCCAGAAAACCTTTCATACTAGTTCGAAAAAAGAAAGGTAAAAAAAAAAATTACTAAAGGTAAAAAAATAGATATATATTAGAAGCACGCTTTCTTTCGTCAAAACAGGAAGTGTGAACTTTTCCATCAAAGGGTTTCTAGAAAGACTCAAATTCTCTTATGAAATTCAGCCCTACATAGTAGTAGTCAGCAGTTGTCCATATCAGGACTTCTTTCACTCGCGACCCCTTTCTATTTTGGGAAAAGAAATATTCCGCTACCCCATTAGTATCGGATTTTTCTTCACCGCTCCAACTTTTGAGAAATGGCAAAATGAAATAGTCAAATGAAGAATTAGTTAATGATAAAGAAGTAGAAATTCAATTAAAAATCACTATTTGGGGGTTATTTTTGCCAATAAGTTGTGAAAACTCTTGCAGCAATTTGTGCCGTAGAGGTTTCTGCGACCCCACTTGAGGGGGTCATACGTTTAACTATAAGACACTGGTCTCTTGATCAGTTTAGTATAACAATGGGAGGGGGGGTGTCGCCACTGTTATACTAAAGTGACCAACAGACATCCCGGATTAGCCGAAACAGTCCCAAATTTTGATTACTTGTCCCGGATTATATAAATAAGAAACCCACTAGCCGCCTTCGCTGACCAGCTGTTAACCATAATATTAATGGCTTGTGGCTACGCTTGCAACTTGGCGAAATAAATTGGCGAGTTGGGGTTGATGAGGCTGAGGGAGTCTGACAAAGTTTTGTTTTTCGATTTCTCTCTAAAATGGAGGGTGGTGGTGGGGACCCTTGATGACATATCTAGGGGTCATAAACTTCCATATGAAATAAAAATTTTCGAAATCGGTCTAGTAATTGGTGCTGGAGGACTCTGTCAAGGTTTCCCCCTAGAGAATGTTTAAGAGAGTAATGTTTTTTCGATTTCTCTCTAAAATGGAGGATGGTGGGGGAAGGCGGCCATTGATGAGATATCTAGACATCATAAGCTTTCATATGAAATAAAATTGTCGAAATCGGTCCTGTGGTTGGGGCTGGAGTACTGACCGTCTGGTATTACCAATTTATTTTAAATATATAGATATTAGACAAGATTAACCAGATTTTACTTTTAAAAAGTTAGATAAAAAGGCGTATTTTAAATAAAAGAGAAGTACAACTAAATTCTCCTTTTCCACTTGTGCTATAAGTTTAAAGTGACCTGACGTCTCGGATTACCAGATACAGTTCTGATTTTTTTTTACTCTTGTCTGGCATTGAAAAAGTGTCCGTGATTCTGAATGACTTGCAAGTAAATAACTGTTCATATTTAAAAAAAAAGATTAACTAGCTTTGTTTTTCAAGTTGTAATTTAAATAATTCTCCTTTCAAATTTTACTATGTATAAAAATTAGAATATGATCAAGGTGATATGATCCATGTTTATTAGTCAACATGAAAAAAAATATTAAACGTAATAGAAAAATATATTATTTATTCTTCTTTAGTTATTTTTCTTTAAAAAATTGATAATTAACTATTCTATTATTTCTAAATTTTTCATTTCATTTTATTTAATTTTTGGATTTTATCCGATCGCTCCTCTAACTATCGTCCTGAATTGTGCGCTCGAGTTCTAGAGCGTTCCGGATCGAAATTCAGAAAATCTGGTCACTTTAATTATACATATAAAGAATTTCTTTTATTGTGAAAAGTTTTCGGTCATAGTTATGTCCTGCTATCTAATTCTACTGACAGATTAAAAGTTGCGATACGTTTTATGCCTCGGTCAAAATTTTCCCCAAAACGGATAATATTACTGTCGCCCTAGCGCAAGAGTAACTTCAGTACTCACCCAAGGGACATGCTTGGGATTGTGCGGTGGCGAAGCAAGAGTAAACGGCGGCCAGGGCGTATGGAGGCGCGAACAAGTAGTTTTAAAAAATTAAATAAAGGCACTAATACTTTTTTGTGGCGCCCCTCTGAATACTGGCGTTCTGGTAATCTTCACTCCCAGTCAGGGCCGGATTAAGCCTTGCAGAGGCCCTTAGGCAATGTTAGTTTCGCAGGCCCCGTTTTACCTCTCCAATTTCCAAAACAAGGTATTTTTTTATTAATTTTAATTAATCTCTATACTGCAACTTTTTAAGTGGCACATATAATGACAAACTGAAATGACAAAACATTTAAATTGCGAATCACCAACAAGAGAGTTGGTTTTATTATAAAAAAATTAAAAATTTAAATCGAGTATAGAAAATTTAAATTTAAAACCATGTAAAACATAGACTTAACATTTAAAAATTTACAAAACATTTTTGACAGAATCTTAATATTCTAATACAAATATTTCCAGAACTGTTGACTTGTGTATTAGTCAACCAAACGCGAAAAAAAAGGACCACATTGATCTGTTAACAAATTTTAAAACGTGAAAAAAATTCTAAGAATAATGTTCTGAAATTTAAGCAATACTTAATTTTCATTTGAATATGTCTTAGTACATGGACCTTGTAAATCAAATGTAGGAGCAAAATTAGATTACCCTGAAAATACCACCTCGGGGACCCGAAAGTTGTGGGACCCATGCCTATTTAGTAATCCGGCTCTTCTCCCTGTCGCTAAGCCACTGCATGTGTGACACCCATGAAAAATCTTTTATAATGATTAGCTCTAAAAAAGACTTAGATATTCAAATTATTGTTGAATGCGCAACTTGTTACTAATTTGCGTGAGTAGCTTCTTAGTACTCACGCAAGGGGCATATTTGGGTTTTTGCAGTGGCGTAGCAAGAGTAAACGGTGGCCGGGGCGTAGAAGGAAGATGTGCAGACAAGTGGCTTAAAAAATAAATAAAGGCCTTAATACTTTGTGGCGCCCTGGTCATCTATACTCTTTGTTGCTACGCCACCGCGTGTGTTATATTCGTGAAAAGCCTTCTTTTATAATTACTAGCTCTAAAAAAGAGCTAGAATATTCAGATTGCTCTTGAATCGACTCTCGGTATAAAGCAGAGTGACGATAGCTCTTTTCAAGAGCTGGTAATTATATCACTTAGTTCCGTAAGGAACTTTACGTATTAATTTGGAAGATCCTGAAAAGGATCTTTTATATGCATTTGTTTGGCACTAAATTTAATTCTCTTTTTTATTGTGAGGGCTAACTCTTGCTATAGATCTCACCCCTCTGTAGGGCAAGGCATTCTCCGAAAATGGATCTCGGAAATACCTCTTTCTTTCTCCGAAGAATTTTTTATTGTCCTCTGCTTGACGACATGCCGAAAAAGCATATCGAGACTGACATTCGTCGTTCGTTGAGCTGGGAGGATCGGGCATATCGTCACAGGCGACCAAGAGCGAAACGAGAGAAATAATGTTTTCATGCCTTACAGGGTCTTTCTTATAACCCAATATGAGCCCACCCTTTTCCTCTACCTCCCTTCCACCTACAAAAGATGAGCGTATCAGAAGCGACCGCAGTCCAAAATGCGTCCCTCCCTTCTTTCAATCGCGTGCTTTCTTATCACTCTTGACCTCAGCTTTGTCCCTGACCTTCGATGCCTACCCCTAATGAAGCGCTGGGTGACCCTTGTCTCATAAATTGTTTTCTCTGATCTGTCTTCTTTCCGTGTGTCCCCACCATCGTAAATAAGATAGTGTTAATGGCTCTGCCCTGCGTGTTTTGTAAACGGTGGCGTAATGGACTGTGAAAGGCAGGTAAAGCAGCCATCAGAGTCCATTTCAAGTGCACATTTGGTTTGTGTAAAAATATGTGATGTTTTCTGTATTGATACAGAAAGCAGCTTTCAAAAGTGGGCTTGTAAAAATCGTTCTTTATGAAAATGCTCGTAAATTCAACTACTTTACTTCTTTAATTGATTTTTAGTGATTATTTTTATTGTTATTCTTAAGAAAAATTACTTCATTTGCTTTGAAACGAAGCATCTTTGTCGAAAACAATTACAATTGCAGTTATTTTTTAAATGTTTAAGTATCAATTCTTTTTTCCCCTTCTTTTTTAAGATAGTAATATTCAAAAAAAAAATCACGAACATATATATCATTCTCTCCATTTCAGCAAATTCTTATTGTATTTGGGCTCGCATTTTTTCACATTTACTTTTTTATAAGTATGTCAACCGAAAATTCCTTTTGTGTAATTAAGACTGATCCTTGACGGAGAATTGCTTGAATTAAAAGAAAATATTAAAAATGACATCTACAATTTTATAAATATTGCTTTATGATAATAGTAAAAGAGCTAGAAAGTATTAATAAGTCTGATATAAAATATTGATAAATGGCTTCTTAACAGTTTTAACCTTTATTTTTTCTTCTCCTTCTTCAGATGTTCCTGTTATTGAAATCTTAGCCTTTTTTGGTTTTATTGAGTTCAATTTCGATAGAAAACAAAGTGCTGCAACCGGGATTTTCCCAGCTAATCCTGGACGTTTCTCTATCTTACTATACTAGTTAATAATAGCACGAACCTACACACAACGGAAATTAATATTTAAAGGAATTATGATGATGAACTGCCATTATTCGTTATGTTAGAACGATACTGGTTTTTACTTTGCATATTCTGTGCATAGTAAAACTTGGGGAAGAAGAATACTTTAGAAACAAATTTACTCAGTTCTAATTAATATTTCAAAGTTTTTCAATGTGATAAAATAATGTGTGTGTAAGAAATGGCACAGCTCGGGAAATTTTATTCAAAATTAAGATAAAACTAAGACATCTTTTCTAATTTTGAACAACCAGACATATTCCGGGGCGTCTGGTCATTTCATTATAGTTGATAATAAAACGAAGCATTAATCATTTTACTATAAATATTGAAGTTTTTGCATTTAATAAACATGAAGAGCACAGAAAGTCATTGTCCACTGTATTAGAGAGATTATGCATTTTATTACATATATTCCCTATATAATAAAACTTATATATTTTATTCATAGTAAAAATTAGGATGCTTAATTTTAATAAAACAATTTTTAAAAAATTTTCACTTATTTCTAATTAATATTTTCGATGAGAGAAAAAGTATTTGTAGATAAGAAAAAGAATAATTCAATAAATTTTATTCAAAATCAGGATAAAACTAGGGCATTTTTTCAATTTCAGGCAACAAGACAAATTCCGGAACGTCTGGCCACTTTATAATAATTGATATTACGACGAAGCAGTAATTATTTTATTATACATCTTGAAATGGTTTAAATAATCCTAACTCAAAGCGCAAATTAACCGCGATAATTATCGTCAGACTTGGACGTCTCTTTCCAAAAACACGTTTTTTCTCTTCCATTTGGCAATTCTAATAAACTGCTTCTTAGGATCAAATTTTTTTCCTACTTCATTTACATTTCCGAGTTACCAGTTCTTATTTAATCAATGTTTTCTTGAGGGTTTACTTTTTCGTTTCCCGTTTAATGTCTTTCCTTTTATTTAATTTTTATTTCGGTGGTTTTTCACAAACAGTTAACGTTTGAGTTCATTAAGGCTTGTTATTTATTTTATTTTTTTGTAACCTTCACACATTTTAAAGGCTTTCTACCGTTTTCAGCATTGAATTTATGCCAGAATCTCTTGGAGTGAGTATTCATTATTAAATATGAGGTTAGCCTCAACTTCTCAGCTTTCATCTGAAAGTTTCCTTAATTCTTCCACGAATTATTGATTTATTTTTGTGAAAGTGGTCGTAAGTAAAGGTGGTAAGAAGTGATTTATATCTTAATTATTCGTATGATAGTTTGTGGGAAAGTTTTTCCGGCTATTTGGGAATTTCCTTTTTAACATTTTACCATTTATGGCTGAGTATGGCCGAGAGTTATAAAGGGGAGCTGTTTTATAATGTTTTCCTATTAAGAATTTCATTCTTTTCTCATTTAATCTGCTTATATATCTATTAAACAGGGTCCAGCTTAATTCTTCTGTTTTCTCAGAAACACGA
>BGPR01000017.1:1516158-1601939 GCA_013235015.1 Araneus ventricosus | reverse complement strand
TATTAAACAGGGTCCAGCTTAATTCTTCTGTTTTCTCAGAAACACGACCGAAATAATGTTCTTTTTTACGTTGTTAGAAAAAAAAGTCTTATATTAATTTTTGTATATTGAGAATCTGCATTTTCCTCTCTACAGTGGCCGTTCGCGCGAAAATTGTCCGCTCAGATGGGAGGCCGTTCTAAAGGGGTTCCGTGTTTGGAAGTACAAAATACGTATTTAAATAAGCCCTAATTCGTTATTTCTGATAAAACGAATTTTAAGAACCATCTAAAGTAAAAGTTTTTTAAAGTAGTGTAGTCTATAAAGTGTGTAGTCTATGAACAGTGGAACCTCTCTACAGTGGCCTAAAGCCCTGAATACGTCTCTTAAGTAGCGACACTCTTTTCCTCATCGACTTCGTGCCGCTTTCGATTTTGATTTGAAGTTGCCAGTCACATGGGTAAACAGCCGCCATCTTGGGTCTTCGCTTGAATGTGTGTATCACGCTTTTAACATTATATTGGAATAGTTAAAGCAATTGAAGTCATTATTTTTAAGCTCTTCTATGGAGCATTTTAAACAGTTTCCTCAGTGCTGTAATTCGATGGTTAAACTTGTTAAGATTTTTGTCACTCACAGGAGTCACTCACTTTTTAATTAAAAAGAGAAATCGAGCTTTAGAGTTAAGGAAGGTAAAAAAAAATGTTCTAGCAAGAGCATTGGCATGAAAATTGCCGCTTCAGAGATAAAATAAATTATTTTATATAAAGCCATGAATTCAAGACCTACTATTAAAAAAATTAAATGTGAGTATATATAATTGAGTATTTTAATAAATACATAATTCTGCACTGTGGTTTAAGGAGCAAAATCTCTAAATAGCAGTAAGCATCCTTTAAATTATGATATAGATCATTCAAAAGTAAGTATTAAAACAAGCAGAAAATCCTATTGTAAGTAATTATTTTCTACTCACATTATTATGATGATATTATGATTATAATACATGATATTGAATTATTCATATATAAATATACCTGTGATTATATATATTTTTAATTATATGTAAAAAGAATTTGCATGTATTAATTAATTTGGATCTCTAACTTGAGCAGTTCAAGTTAACATATATGTTTGTATTAAATACTATACTTAAATAAATTTAAATTAAAAAAATTGATTAAAATAAAAAAAATCCGATTTTTTATATTTTTTTAAAAATCATGATTTTTATCAACCCTGGTTTGGAGTAATTTACAACTTAGAAAGTCTTAGCAAAAAAAATTGAATAAAATTATTCTTCAAAATGATCGCCAATTATTTCAAAACACGCATTTAGTATAGTATGTGTTTTAATATAAAAATAAATTATTATTTAAGGTAAAATGATTTTTTTATATATATATCATTAGGTATTTAAGTTATATTTGGGAATCTGTAAATATTTGTTAATAAAAATCCGCATTCAACGAACGAAACTCCGTATTTCTCAATAGCAGACTTAGGGAGAGAGTGGCTGTTACCCCCAAAATGGCGGACGATTGAACGTGTCGCTACTTAAGAGATGTATTCAGGGCTTTACAGTGGCCACCCTCCGTCCCCAGGAAAATTGTCCGCTCAGTTGGGAAGCCCGGTTCCGTGTTTGGAAGTACAAAATATGTTTTTAAATAAGCCCTAATTTGTTATTTCTGATTAAGCGAATTTTAAGAATCATCTAAAGTAAAATCTTAGTAAAGAAGTATAGTTTATAAAGTCTAAGTATAGTATTATACATAGGGAATCTTTTTTTTTTTTTTTGCAACTCTGATAGTAGTGATAGTCCAGTTTAACTCTTGTTATATACTAAACACATATTTCAAAATTGATGCATGAGAGGTCGAATTTATACGCTGACAATATAGAGGACTGAATTGATGCTTAATTTGTACCCACAAATAAGGAACAACTTTTATTTATTTTTTTAAAAAATCGTGTTCAAAAGTTTCGATGTTTATTTAATCTGCCCGGATAAGACCTATGCAGAAAGTAAATTGGAACTCAAAATGTAAGAATTATTCAACAAGGGCATGTGGTATTTCAAGTGCTAAAACTCTAGCCAACTTATATAAATAATAAAACATAAAAAAGTTAATCATAATCAATGTTATTAATAATAGTCATCTGCTTTATTTTGCCAATAATGATACTATTTCGTTAAAATCTCTTTTTCTTATAAAATAATAAATTTAAGTTTAAAATTTTAAGTCTAATCTCCGTCGTAGTTTACGTGTTGATGGCAGAAAATTTGAGCAGAAAAAAAACGATTCAAAATTCTTTGAATTTAATATCAACCGACTCCTCCTCAAATATCACAAAATCCATGTCAAATCAAACTAATAATCTGAAAATTATCTTATTATTTTTTTCAACGATCACTAGACCCTTTCAGAAAAGAAAGAAACTTTTTGTCTATTACTTACATCTTTGTATACTTTTCCCGGTTAAAGTGATTAATCGGCGTGTGTACATACAGCAGGCAGCTTTTTTTTACTCACCTGCCTCGAGAGTGAGTTAGATAGTTTTTTTTCTAGCAATTGTGCTTATTCTAGGTGAAACACATAAATTTGACAATAGTGCTAAATATATAACTTTGAAAGTAGTTTTTGCATAATTTCTAAAGAGTTGAGAAAGGTGTCATACCTCAGGCACTTTTTTCTCATTAAAAAAAATAGTATTCAAATCGAATCTAAAACCAGAAAATTTGGGTGATTTAGAAACGTCAGCAAATCAGATTATTTAATCCTCTTTAATTTTTCCTTCTAATTACCACATAGTAATGTAAAAATTAAAAATACATAATCTTTCATTTTTGATTAAGATACATCACAGGGTTATACCTTAGACACCTCTGTGCTGTACCTTGGCCAAGGCAATAAAATATGACTTTGTCACGCGTCAATTTGGTACAAAACTAAACTTTTCGAAGTCATTGCACAATGTTTAGGTACATATTGTTACAAAAAGTCTCTCTGTGGGTGTATGGTGCAAACAGTCCAACACGCAGGATAATGAAGAATGAAGGTTTATTTACAAATATGCAGGAAAACACGTAGCACAGGTACAGGAAACAATAGTTCTTGCACAGATTAGCAATGTAAATAGACAAAAATTCACAGGTAATAAGAGTTCAGCACTTTGATATTTAGCAACACAAACAGTCAGCAAATAACTAATAACGACAATAACAGCACTTTCAATAGCGCTTAGCTCACCAGCTTCCTAGCTCGCACTGCAGAAGAAGCTCTAAAGTCGTTCCCAATGAATCAACACACTACTCCTCTGATCCAGGCGCCGTCCTTATATACTCTCTCCGACAGGCCATGACGCCACATGGAGTTTTCTCGTGTATTCAAGTGTATTCCCTTTCTTAATAGAAATATCTAGAAAGGGGTTGCATTTTCTGGAATAATCTATTTATCGCCAAGATCGCCAAATTTTTCGCCAAGTCGCCAAAATGGTCGCCAAGTCAGGGATCCCAGAACAGGCGCTTTCCTTCACTCCATGCTTAACCTTGTAAAACTCTCTTCCCAACCATCTGACTAACATTACTGGGAAGCGACTTTCCATGTTCGTAACAATATATAGGTTGAACAATATTACAACTGAGAAAGGAAGCTGATTTTTTTAAAAAATATGTACGTAATTAGTTATTAACTTCTGTTCACTTGAAAACAAATTATATATTAAAGACTTTAAAATTATATGGACTAGAAAAAGAAATCTGCTAGTCTTAAAAATAGAAAGTCAAAAAAATAAAAATCGTATTATAACTGTAACAGAGAAACAGTATAGATTCTTTATAAATAGAAAAAGTTACGAAAAAGAAAACAATTCTTCGAACTAAGAAAAAAAACTATACTGATAAATGTTATAGTTACAAAATGAAACCGAAAATTTGTATTAGCCTTGGCGACAAATTAACGGTGCAGGTAAATTCATTACAATATCTACGATTTTTATATTGAAAATATATTCATTATCTGGCTATGCAAATACATTTTCTTTCTTTGTTAGGAATTTCACTACGACTTCTTCGTCTTCCACGTCCTGAATGTTCTGTGTGCTAATTTACGACAAACTTAACTAAAACCCACTTTTTGATATTGATACAACAGTATCCTATTCTGTTTACAGGTGGCCAAGGCACAGGACGATGCTCCTCTCAGACAATTATTTGTGCTTTTATTGATTAAAAAAACCCCCTTTCACTATGTTTGTCAGGTATGGAACTAAAAGGGGAATAGGAGAAACATTTAAAAAAAAGAAAACTTACCTTGATGACAAAGGGAAATATTCAACACCTCCAGCAACTTACGCCGGCATCCGAAAAACTGTGTTTAGATTTCAGCTGAAAACTGATAATCCGAGACGACCACGTGCAAGTTAATAGAGTTGAGGGGAAACGAAATTTTTCTACACTCTAGTTTTGATATATCGACAGTTGGCCGAAGTACAGTCCTTCCCCTACTTCATATATTTGGTAATCATCGTAAAAATTTTCATCTTTTATTATTGCAGCTTATTAATTTAAATAAGTTTAGTTAACGTCCAGTTTTGAAGCTATTTTGGGACGGACCTCGTAATTTGGAACGGCGGTCAGATGACGAGGATGACACCTGAGCTGGCACCCCCTCTCCAAACTTTCACGCCACACCAACGGGAGGATGTTTGGCCACTACGTATGATTTAGCTTGCAACAGGCCCCATACACGGCGGATCTTCAGTGGAATCAGGTTTCGAACCTGGAACCCTCCGTTAAACAAATTTAGAAAAAAGGAACAAAAATAAATTTTGTATTTTATTAACATTAGAGCCATTTAACGAATATATGAAAACTTGAACAATACAAGTGTAGCCTTAATAATAGAATTCTAAAAATTCTGGATATCGAAACATAATGACTGTGAACCTCTCCATATCGGCCACCCTCCATTCGCAGGAAAACTGGCCGCTCTAAAGAGGTTTCATGTTTGGAAGTACAAAATACCTATTTAAACAAGCTTTAGTTCGTTATTCCTGATAACGCGAATTTCAAGAAAGCTGAAAATTTCTTTTGCTGACCATATCAGCATATGAAAAAACCATATCAGAATCTTCTTTGTCAGAGTCCGAATCAGCGCCTGAAAGGTACATAGGAGCATTTGAATGCCCAACCCCAGCAGAGGCCGAAGTTTTAATTTTCTCTTCACATTGGGGAAGGAATAATTAATTTCGATCTTGTTTCAAGAGTTGTTTTCGAGTATATGCATTTTCTTGTTCTTTCTTTTCTCCCTTTTCTCTTAATAAAAGGTCCAGGGACAGAGAGACAGAGAAATGCACTTCAATGAAGATGAACGGGCGACCAACCTGGCCGCTCAGAGGGGTTTCGGTGGCCATTAACAGAGGTTATTTGAACTTTATGTCTATGAGTCAAAAATTCGATACCAAACCAAAGTGGCCGTTAAGAGGAGTGACTGCTAAAGCAGGGCGGCCGCTTAGAGGGGTTCTACTGTATTTTTATTTAATCATAATTATTTCGTATATATTATCCTAAACTAGCAGTTTTGCATCATGGTCCAGCAGATTTTATTATTCAAACACTATTTATCACCTCTCGTGCATAATCAGTGGTAAATATGACAAATTTGGAAAATGTAACACACATTTATCGCTTTTACCGGAATGTATAACTGTCAGTGACTATGCACAATCATGTTATTAATCGTCTTAACAATATCACATTATAAAAATTCGTTATACGTAAAGAATGAATTTTTAGAAATCATAGGTTGCAATGTGTTCATAGTTTACATGTTTACTAGGTGATCATATACAGTCGACGCTCGTTATAACGACCCTCTCCGTCCCACAGCAAAAGGTCTTTATAACGAGTGGTCACTATAGTGGATATAATTAAAAAATGTACACATGCACGCTCAGAAGTTCCGTAAGATTATGTGATTTTTAAAGAGATTCCAACTAAATACTCAAATTATTTTTTATCATTAGTATCAAAAATAAAATTTTACCAATTAAAAATATATTTCTTAAACAGATTTTAAAGTAGAAGATAAAGGGTTTAATATACTTACAAAACATTTATTTTCTAAAGAAAAAAAAATTAGAAATGGTTGTTTGTCTTTTCTGCATATGTGATTTTTGCAAAACATAATTTTCCAATTCAGTTGAAGAGGATAAATAATGTTCTGTATTTTTTTACCCTTCAAAAAAACATTTTAAAGTCTGAATAGCACTTGAAACATTTTTTATTCTAGGCTATTCTGATTTCTGCGCTGTGGTGAGTGGTAATCCCTCCCCCCCTCCTCCGTCAAAGTTGAACTGTAACACTGGAGACTCTACATCTACGAAGTTTGGCGATACAATAATCAACGTCATTTACATTTAGAAACATTTTCGTTCTGGAAAAATATCGGGGAGAATGTCCGCTGAATTCGGACGTTGTATTGGGATTAGACGACATTGGACGGTCGTTATAACGGAAGAAAAATAACATAGTGCATGGGGAAACACAGTTGGGGATTTTATCACTGGTTGTTATAATGGATTGGTCTTTATAATGTGTGGTCGTTATAACGAGCGTCGACTGTATATTCAAAAAAGAGAAGTGTCGTATTTTTTTATCCGTGAAGTATGGCTGGGGAGTTCAAGATTTCTCATATCATCTATGAAATAGTTTAAAAAAACTTGTGAAAAGAGATTGAGACATACAAATTAACTCATTTTCTTTGCAGTTTCAGGTTTGTACGTATCGTGGTGTCCTGTTAGTACAGTTTTAGATTCGGGTTCGGAGGATTTGGGGTTTGAGGCGCGCCAACGATGTGTTTTTTTGTACGGAGTACACGAACTCAAGGCTCTCAACCTTCGGAGCATGTTGTTTTTATTCCACTGGACCTAACAATTTTGATCCACACCTACATGAAATGCGCCTTAAAAAATTTGATTTTTACTTTTCAGTACTGGGTTTGAGGCCCAATTACACCTGAAAATCGGCCATGTGCATTGCTCTGCCGCATGTTAAATCCACCGTCGTGGAATTAACGTCCTTACGGTCCTGTGCCCACGTCCGATTTGTGTCCGACAAGTCATTAGCGGCATAATGTTGGAGAAGCGATTAGCGGGATGAAGTACATCGGTAGCAGTTGGGTAACACACATGTACTTCCTGCCGACCTGAGTGTGGAACAAGTAATTAGCGGCAATTTTGCTCGGCATTTCTCCAAGAAGTCAGAGGGAAATCGGAACAGAACCAGAAGCATGTGTGCACTACCCAACTGCTATCAATGTACTTCACAACATTAATTACTTTTCCGACATTTTATGTCACTAATTACTTGTCCGACACAAATCGCATGTGTGCACTGGAGGTATATTGGTGTGACATGGAAGGTGGAGAGTGGAGTACCTGCTAGGGTATCGTCTTCTTCATTTCACCAGGTTCAAAATAGCGAGATCCTTCCCAAAATAATCCTCGTTTAGCTTTAAAACGGGGGAGCAAATATATTAATTCTCTACTGACACTTTACGCGAAATGTTGAAAAGAACCGATTTTATAATCGTTAATATATAAGCGACAACCGACATTAAGCGCCAATCTTTACTGTTGATCTTTCTACTGAGAGAGCTTGATCCTGGGAATAGGATAAGAATTTATTGTGTTTGGTTCTCTTTATTTCCTTTCCAGATAATACAAATCTAAGTTAGTTTTTCCGAAACTTTCTCTCGGTATCACATCTATCCGCTATAGTGTAAGGCTATAAGACTATGTTAAATCCACACTCTATCTTTGGTAGTTTGTATGCACTTTTTTGCACGTAGAGTCTTGAGCTAAGATCAAAAGAATTGTCAACTAAGTAGGGTAGACCGGGGCTAGTTGGTCATAGGGGCACGTTGGGTCAGTCGGATTATTTTAAATATTTTCCGATAGATAGCGCTGTTACTCCAACCAATTATGTGTCATCCACCCTTCCTTCTTTCCCGTAAAGGTCATTGGAATAGCAGCGTCTATTAACGAACTAGCTGGAATTTTCAAATTTTTGCCAAGGTGAGTAACTTTCCTTCCTTATAAATAATCTTATTTTTCTATGTTTTTATATTACAATTTCCATTTTTACAAATAATATTCTGAAAGATAACTGTTCATAGTTACTGTAGGGCATGTTTGTTTAATTAAATACTTTCAAAGTAAATTCGAACACCCATCGGAAACAAAAATGGCGACGTGGGGTAAGTTGGGCCACTTCGCATGGGGCACGTTCGGCCGGCTGCCCAACTTGCCCCGTAGAATGTTGATCCTGTGGAAATGACGAGCGAACGTAACACGTAGTATCTCCAAAGCTGAATTGTAACGAATGAAGTCTCGAAATCAATTCATTTATGTAACCGTTCTTTCAATTTCATGTATATTTATTCTTTTTTAAATTTCTTCTATATTCAAAGGAAGAAAGTATTGATGAAAGTTAAAATTTGCAAATTGAAATCATATCAAATAACCCATTGTTATTAAAAGACAATAATTTTGCTAAAATATTTTAAATTGAAATGCATATAGAATTTAAAAATTCTTAGAAGAAAAAACGGCCCAACTAGCCCCGGTCTACCCTAATAAGAGACGTGTTACTTAGAAAATCTTCGCTATTTTAATGACTTAAAATACTCATTATAAAATGAGTAATACCATAGGCGGCTGGTGCACCAAAAAAGTGGGGGGTCAAAAGAGATGCGAGTGTGTGGGTGGGTGGGGCGCCCCTAAAGCTGTTTTTTTGTAAAATTGGGCTATATTATTGGATTTTAACGTCATTATTGATTAAATTCTTCGACCTTCTCTAAAAAATTCGGACACGGCCTCAAAAATCGGAACGGATTACCACCGTAGACTCCCTCCTTCCAATTCAAAGTTCCATTTCAATTCTTATGAGATGATAACATGAAAAAAATATAAAACACTTACATATTAAGTCAGTTCTTCTTTCTTTAAACTCGTGAATCTATCAATGATGTCGTCACAAAACGGCGTACTCCCAAACACAGAAAAAGCAGGTCAGTTATAAATTTATTTATTTGATATTATACAATATACATCCGAATTATAAATTAGAAGAAAAATAGCCTGCGCTTTTTGTTTTCCGCAAATTGGTCTATTACCTCAGTAAAGTCAATATCTATAGTATTTTCGATCTTCAAAACAGCAAGTGCAAAAAGCCTCTCTTGACACATACTATTTCTAAGGTATGATTTTAAAGATCTTAAGCATGAAAAACTTCTCTCACATGATGCAGTTGAGACAGGTATGAAAAGAAGAATTTGGATTAGTTTTGTCAAGTATGGAAATATATCACAGAGTTCCTTTTCAACAAGAAAATTGCACCTTTTCCTCAGATCTGTTTTCTCCGTGGATATTTCTGGCAAAGAGTCGATGTATTTTTTATGCATTTTCTGAAAAATTTGTATCTCCCTTTATTTTTTCCATATCAAGATCATATGTTTCAGAGACTTTTTGAATTGATGCATTTTTTTTATAACTCTTGCCAGCTCGTACTCCTTTTCTTCTCTCGGTATGTGTATTGGGTTTCCTATCATCATTTTTCGATGGATCATTAATTTTGAACTTCGAAAAGTGGGGGGGGGGCAAGGCCCCTTTACTTTTGGAAGTGAGGGGGCAGTTGCCCCCTTGCCCCCCCCGGACGAGCCGCCTATGAGTAATACAGCTACTTAAGATTTATTATACTAAGAAAGAGCCCCGTGAAACTGTTACTTAGCTGATAGAAGATGAAATATATTGAAAATCTGATATAATTTCTAAAGATTACATGAATTCAGAGTATTAGTATTATAATTTAATTTACAGCTCAGATGGTCTCGTTTACATTCCTTAAATTCGAAGACTTCGTGAAGCTATAAAATCTGACGACTTTTTAAAAATTTGTATTTTTGTTCAACGAGGAAAAATATTTCTTGGAAAAATTGGCTCATAAATGCGAATTTCCATGCGAACTCTATTATTCTCTCAAACGAAATTTTATAAACTACGGGCCGCTCACCCTAGCGGAGTCGTGCAGAACAATACTGGAATCCCAGAAAATATCTAAATAATTTATGAAAGGATATATAATATTTTCAGTAAAGTATATTTCAAAAGCTAATCTTCTGCTGCACAAAATAAATTTTTTCTTCATTAAAAATTCTATATAAATGCAACATTCAAGTGATGCGTTTTTTAAAAAATGCCCAAGCATGTCAAATGAACTCGTTAGTTCAAACTTGAGCACGCTATCTGCAACATCGGTCATCAGTGACCAACAGTAGGCTTTCCATTCGGACCTTATCGGTCACCGGTGACTGACAATAGACTAGCCATTTGAAAACTTTATTTTCGATACAGAGTTGTGAATGTACGAGCTGCCTGAATGCAGAATTCTTTCCTTGATTCATGTGGATTACTCCGTAATTAGGTGCATAATGCCATAAGAGAATTATCCTACTAACTGGAAGAAGCGGAGTAGTTTAAAATACTGAAGTGGGAGAAAAGAACGGATACAGGGAAACATTAAAAAAATTTCATTATTTTGTAGGCTCCAGCAAGCTATTGGGGGCCAACGGTAGCTTGGTGGTAGAGCCTCGGCCTTGGGACCAACAGGCTGCAGGCCCGAGACCCGATTCAACGGAAGGCACGCTGAGTAAGCGGGCCTGACATCGACAAATTCTTTAAGGGATGAAACACCGCCCCCTGGTAGGGAGAACTAGGGATACTTGAACGTAGTTTTAAATTTTCTTATATTTCTCGAATGTTTTGATTGTCAGCATCATAAAAAGATTAGCATTTAAGAATGAGAAATGTACTTATGCTAAATTGATAATTCAATTAATTAAATAAATATATTTCATGAAATCACCTAGGGTCAAGGATCCCTACCCTTAGGGTAGGCATAACTACAAGTATGCCTCCCAGTGTTACGGATACTTAACCTAGGGTTAACCTAGGGGTAGGGTTACTTGCCCCTGCATGTGCACGCAAAGAATATATAAATTGTTTCGATAATAATTATTTATGAAATCACCTAGGGTCAAGTATCCCTATCCTTAGGCTAGGCATCACCTCAAGTATCCTTAAGGGTAGGAATACTTGACCCTAGTTTTAAATTTTCTTACATTTCTCGAATTACTCTCTCATACTATTTAGATCAAATCAGAAGCAAAAGGAGAAAAATATATTCTAAGAGATGAAGGAAATTCTAACCGAACAAAAAGACTATTTCAACTGAAATGGCGAAACATTAATTAAAACCAAACGATTACAAACAGTTCGTGCAAAAGATTTTTATTAAAATAATAAATGAATAAAAACCGTTATTCGTTATCATTAATCTTGGGTGAAACGTATTGTTGTGGAGGGGAAGTTTGGAAAGAGAGGCGCCGGTTCAGGGGTTGTTATCTTAACACAGCTCAAAATTACGAGGTCTATCCTAAAATGGCCCTCTTGTAGTTTTAAAACAAGACGTTAATGTAACTAGACTAATCTCGTGAGTTGTCTTATATTAAATTATTCCATCAAAGAGTTAATGTAAACCTTACTACCGTTGTCATATTCAACTTATTGAATGGAAGGGATCAGATATGATAATTAATTTAGATGTTGAAATAATTCTAAAATTCATACAATATAAAACTCCTCTCTTTTAATGACAATTTTATTGAAATATATTTGCTTTTAATAGAAAAAGATAAATGAAATTCAATTCATTCTAAATTTGAACTTTTGTGTTGGCTTTCAAGCGCAAATAAAGAAATTATCAAATTAGTCCGCATGACAAGATATCAGACAATGACGAAAACAAAAACCAAAGTACAGGTATGTCTTGTTCACAATTGAACGTTGTACATTTTGTTTTACGGGGTTTTTCATTGAAAGTATATGGAAATAGAAGTTTTAATGTATTTTTATAGTTATCAGATTTGTTGAACAATATTGTAAAGATAACTTTATTTTATGTGTACAATAGTTCAATATCAGAAACAGAAATAAATATTCTTTAGTTTAGACAAGCTTCTTACAATTTAAAAAGCTTACATATTTTTTGTTTATTTTATGAAATTAGATTGTGGAAAATACCGTGAAGGAATACGAAATCTGAAGCCTAATCTAACTATTGCAGTTTGCTGTAATAGTTAGTGTTTATTAAGTCAGTGTGCACTAATAACTAGTAATCTCACTAATACTACAGGTAACCGTACCTTTTTAAAACCAGCGGGAGTGGTCTCCCCTAAACTTTCTCGTATACTCCTTACACATGTAGAGAAAACTAGAATAATAAAAGACGTCAAATAAACTTCCGTCGCAAGTAAACCAAAGTTGGAACCACGCGTGGTTTGTGTGAAGGATCAAAATAAATTCAAATCCTCTGCTCATTCTTTTGCGCAACAGGACCTGGCGAGACTCCCTAAATGTTTGCTTCCTTACAAAATCACTCCAGAATTTGTTTTTGGCAAACTGCCAAGTTTCGGAGCGTCCCTTCCTTGCACAGGCATTGCCACTAGTAGGCATGCGCAGGGAGTTAGTTTCAAAACTGAACAAGTATGCGATTATACAGACCGACAGACAGTCAACCCTTTGACGGATTTGGCCCAAAATTTTATACGGACCTACATTCATGACGATAAAACTGTGTATAAAATTTTATCTATATGGCTTTTCAAGTTTTTGAGTTATAGCGTTCGCATGACCCCGAACATACAGACAGACAGACTTCCCGTTGACGGATTTTGTCCAAAATTTGATAGAAACCTACAAATTATGTTTAAAGACCACATACCAAATTTCATCCCCGTAGCTCTAATAGTTTTCGAGTTATCGTGTTCACAGACACACACAGACACACACACAGACACACATACAGACACACACACAGACAGACATAATTCCAAAATTGTGTTTTTCGGAATCAGGGAGGTCTAAAACGTGGAGATTCGTCAAAATATCGAGTTCGAATTTTTTGACGATTACAATACTTTCTCTTTGTATACTTTGTATACGAGAAAGTAAAAATCAGAAGATAGAACATTTTAGTTTGGATTAAGAAAATATGATGGTCTGGAAATTTAAAAAAAAAAACTTTATTAACTAATTTTTAGATGTACAGTAGAGTCTCGATAATTCGAGGTGGACGGGACCAGGCCTACCTCGAACTATCGAAAACTCGAATAATCGAAATCATAAAATTTAGTAAATAAATAAATGGAAATAAAAACAATTTTTAAATTTCAGCGTAGTATATTTAAATGAAAAATGTACTTGCATATTATTACATTACTGCTGACAGCAACAGCTTAATTATATCTTAAAATAATTGTCAATTGTTTTTTGTTTAAGCACATTGCTCCTATATATATCCCGCTTGCTTTGGGAGGGGGCATTTCTGTAGGTGGCTTCGGGGTGCGCAGTGGATATATGACCCGTCGAACAACAATAAAAACCAGATACAGTAATTCTTTCACGTGTTGTGTATGTGTTGGTCATTATTTGGGAGCTAAACTGATTTTTTCATTAACTCGGATTTATGGAAAACTCGAACAATCGAGATTCTACTGTAATTTTAATAAATTAAATCAACTCATTTCAAATAGTAATTTCAAATTCATAATTTTATTACTTGAACGATTGAATTGATTTAAAGATATAGTAACACAAAAGGGAAAAAAATATATCCTTACATTCTCGCAGACGTATTAGAAAGAATTTTCCTTTGAAGAATACAAAAAAAAGTCGACGCAAGCCTCAGGTTTATTTAAAAAAAAAAGTGCAGTGGATCTCCTCCTCCCCCCCCCCCATTATACATTCGATAAAATAACAAATTTTATAAAAAGACTCAGCAGAAGAAAGTGTCTATACAATGTTACTTCTGAAATGATTCAAGTTCAAAATACAGTTTTCTTTTCTAAAGATGTTAATGCAAAAGAAATTTTTAATTTTGTAAATTTAAGCACTAATAAAATATTTCTTATTATGATGGAGAAATTAAAGTTAAATAAATAATTTTCTTTAAAATTAAATATTTGAATATTTTAAATGTGTAGGGAAAGCGTAATTGTGATAGCGCTGATATGCGTAATTGTGTAGATTCATTAGAAGCATGAGAGTGAATTCCCTCACAAAAATACGAACTCTCTATGAAACTTAAAATCCTTTGTTTCTGTAGTTTAACTTCTTCATTGTTTGTTTCTTTCTTTGTTTGTTTTGAGTCTCGGAATTTAGTAAACTTTACATTTTACAACGGTAACAACCATAAATTTTCTAGTCCAGTGCCTTTTATAAACTATGGACAGCGACTGGGATCATATAGTCTTGAAATCCTTCACAATTCCTTCAATTTCCTGAATTTTTATTTCAAGTTGAGTTTATTTTATTTATTCTCAATGAATATGTCATCTTCTAGTTTGTTTCTAATTTTTGAAGTCAACAAGGTATTTCGACCGAAGATGGATTCGCAGGTGGATAATGTTCAAAAAGCTCTTTTCAGGTTCATAGAATATCTATCTACACATGAGTAAAAATAAGTTGCAAAGGGTTCAGTAAAAGAATTCTGTCTGGGGGTCCCTTCAGGCCACTTAGAATGAAGCCGGGCCCTGGGCCAAAGTACTGGTATATGTCCTCCCACATTAGCATGCACCCCCTTTACGAATTATGACTGTGGTGATTAATCAACGGAAGGGCATCTTTCTTCCAGTTGTCCGGTTACGTCACGTTTTGTTGCGAAAATCTAACGTCTAGCCATCTACTGTAATTAAATTAATATAAAGCTAATATGTAAGTTTTACATTCAGAGAAACTAAATGTAAAAATATAGTTCAATTTATATACTCTATATATATTAATATATATAGAGTATATATATTAACACTCTTGATACTCTTATATTTTAATACTCTTGAAAATAAGAAAGATATATTTTTCCTTGGGCCTCCCTGGGTCTGGACCAGGGGGACTTTGTTTCTCCTGCACCCCTCTCGGTGGGCCTGGCCCAAGTCACCATCATACTAGACATAATTTAACATAGTGTATATCTATCTATGGACACCCCCATGCAAATGGACTTCTTGTGGGGGAGATAAACAGCCTTTTCGTCTTGCCACAGGTCGCGATAGTCTTTGTCAACATCTCCACAATATTAATGGGGCTATTAATCCTTTCTGCAAGCTCTACAATCTTTAGGGGTTGATAGATGGGGTTCACGGCGCCCACTGACCTGCTTTTCACTGGGGGACGGAAGGTTAGACGCCAAATGGATTTCCAGATTACACTGGCCACATACACTTTACCTATGGGTAAACAGTACCCACCTCCTTTGAGATACGATACCCTCATTTGAGATACGATACTTTTTCACTGTCCTTAGTAGCATTCTCAGATTATCGCATCCGTAAAGTGCCACGATAAGAATAACTGATATATCCAAGTATGTAATAAATAGCGACATCAGGAGAGACTTAAAGCTGCCTGTATTGGAAGAATTTATTGTTAAAGTTGTGAGGCGATTTTTTTTTATAAGTCAGACAACAAAGTTCCCAAGAAGCATTCCGCGGTGTAAGGGAACCCCAGTTACTCAAGGGGAAAAAAAAAAAAACTGTCAAGAGCTCTGTTCCATTTAGACCTTTCCAAATTGTTATGAATAAACAAAATATGTCCTGGCCGGTAAAAACTTTAGAGCAGTCTTAAATTTTCTAAATGTATGTAATGATATTTTCTTTACAATCTTGATCAAGTTGGAACTGATTTTAATATTTTTTATAAGTATAATGCACGTGATAGTTTTTATATGGAAATGCAATAGTTGAATCCTTATTTCTAATCCATTCATATCTGATAATTTTGTTATCCTTTCTGTCAAAAAGTACATTCACCCTGTTCTCCGAAATAGAGTAGTAAATAAAAAAAAGTATCTTTTCTCACATTTTGTGAGCTCATAAATCTGTCACTACACTTATCAAATACATACTTTTTTACAGTTTACGTCTTTCTCTTTCGGTTCGAGGTTTAGTTGGAGACGAATGGCATGCCTGTTGTTCTGACTGCTTTGTAAAACCTTGCATTGGAGTCTGTGGGAGGCAAAAGTAGGGGGGAGGGCAAAAATTATAGACACCTAAAAGCACCGAGAATATTGGGGGTAGGCAAAGAAACTAAAACATTTTAGTTTCAAAATTAGCTAGCTTTCCGGAAAAATATTGCTTTATTATAATTTCTGTTTTTAGGCAGCTAAAATGAAATCAAAATTTAATTTTCACCCAAAAAAGTGCGGGGGCGACAGCCACCTTCGCCCCCTGACTCGCAGCCACTGAAACCTGATTTTAAATTTAAATTAAACTATAGATATTTTTGAGTTTAGTTTAGTTTAGTTATATTAACGTCCCGTTTTGAAGCAACACGGGGGCTATTTTGGGACGGACCTCGTAATTTTGAACCTCGGTCAGATGACGAGGACGACACCTGAGCTGGTACCCCCCTCTCCAAACTTCCACGCCACACCAACGGGAGGACGTTTGACCACTACGTATGATTTAACGTGTAAAAGGACCAATACACGGCGGATCTTCAGTGGAATCGGGTCTCGAACCTGGAACCCTCCGGCCCCAAAGCCGAGACCTTACCACTAGGCCACCGCGGCCCACAGATATTTTTGAGAGAAATGGCAATAAAAATTGAACGAAATACTGGACTCTTCCTTCATAGGGCTTATCTCTCATGTACTTACCATACCATAATTTATTTTATGAATACATAAAATTATTTTATGTATTCATGTTATGTAAATTTATGAATTTATTTTATGAACACAAAATAAATTTATGAAAAATACTAAGTATGCAAATAAATGATGATCTGGGATATCTCTTGTTTCTTTATTTTAAATGAACTTGACTAATAATTTTTCATTACCGAACTTTTTACTGGCATCCTTATAATTTTAACTGTTATGGAATATGCTAAATTCTTAAATTCTAGAAACAGACTTTGTTGGTACAAATAATGAATGTTATGTTACCGTTAAGAGCTCTATCAGAAATTGTGATCCTTCGTGGAAGTTTAGTCAGACATCAACATCTGGCTTGTCTTGAGAGAAGGCTTGAAGAAATTAAATATCTGCCAAAAAGTAATCCTGTTCAAGCAAATATGAGTAAGCATGCTGCAATATGGGAGTGCATGAGTCTATGTTTCCGGTTTCGGCTGGAAGCAAAAACATCTACGCAGAGAAATAGAACAAAAAGACAAAAGAACAAGCAAGAATAAGCCATCGAAGTGTAGGAGGTGAAAGAGAATAAGGGGTTCGGTCACAGCAAATCGAAAAGAGAAATTGTGAAGTATGTTGTAAGTCTTCACAAGCTCTTCCCGCTCGCGACCCCCACAAATATAACCCAACCCCTGTGTGCAAACGAATTGTAAAACTAAATGGGAAAATAAAGATTAATCAATGATAGCAAAAAGAAATTTAATTTAATACATTTATGGGTATAATTTAGATTAAATTTTTGAAATCGAAATGGTCTCTTCAGTTATGCTTGCTGCTAACATTGAAAAATGTTATCAAAGATGCACAACGTTTTTGAGATCCCACCGGGTTCCGACTCACAGTTTTCCTGTGTTAGAATACTTTGTCCATTATTTCATATTTTGAACCAAAATGAGTTCTGTCTATATTTCTAACAAAAAGTGATACATAAGATGCTTGCAAAAGTAAGATATTTTCTGACTTTGTATGCAAAGTTTTTTTCTCCCAAATAGAAATTAAGTAAATGAAGAGCAAAAATGTGCGATAAGGATTACTTCAATTCATAAAATAGATAGATTATTTATAAAAAAGTCTAATGGTTGTCAGTATTGTCTTTTTATATGTAACAATTTAAGATAACAGCAATAATTTAATTAATATTTTTTTATTATAATTCAGATCTTTACACAACTTTAAATGATTATTTAAATAATTTATCAGTTGGTTTTTACTGTATCCAGAAATGTCTTAGATGAACTCAATATATCACATTTCATTAAATCAGTTTGATATTTTTATTTCCTTTGATCTCCACTGTAACATGATGTCGGTTTACAGGTTTGGTCTTCAGAAATAAATACATAAATTGTATTTTACCAAAACTTTCAGGTATTTTAATCATATTATCACCAAAATAAAGGTAGTAAGATGCTTAAAGAGTGAACAGGTTGCTGAGTGAAATCACAAAAATGTGTCAACTTATCACCCCCTCTAGAAAAAAAAGTGTGTCCAGCATTTATATATAATCATTGCATTTTTTTGGTTATTCCAGCAATTAATCAAAGTTCAGAAATATTTTTGTCATAGGATTTTTCCATGCTTAAAAAGCTATAAAAATTTCACTTTTTAAAAGGTATTATTTGTAATCCGTTTGTACCATCCTATTTGTCAGCTTTTTGATTTTGTGATACAACTATTCAAGTTGATATCATTTGGGAAAATGCTTAATGTAAATCCACAGTGAAGATATTTAATTACAAAAAGAAAATACAGAAGAAGTAAACAATAGTGATAATAATATACCTTTTGCGCGCAACGCAGCAGCATCCAGGGATTGCATTAACAATATGAAGCTTGAGTTTATTTAAATGACTGCAAGAAAAAAAATCAATTTATTATCATCAAAGAGGAGAAAAAAAAAACTCCTTAAAACATGACTCAAAAAATCTAAACAAAATTATGATTGCTGCTGAATTTTCATATAATGTCCGAATAAAAGTAAAGACAGTGGATAAAAATGTTAAAATCAACTCCACATACTATCATGAGCATATTTTATTCACGACCTTCAAATATGAATTAACACCTCTTTACTAGGGATGGCGATTATTGCGAAAATAACCGTTTTTTGGTTATTCAGGTTTTTTCACCTCCGGTTTAACCTGGCGGTTATAACCGCTCAAAATAACCGGTTTTTGAAATAACCGGCTTTCGGTTTTTTTTTTAAATCTAAAACAAACTCCGTTTGTAGACAAAATTTCCGCAGGCGGCTAGTTCATAATAAACTAAACATCTAAAACAAATTTTATCAGTTGCCAAATGTAATACAAAGTTTGTCGCATTCAAGTATCAGATGTGGTGAAATTCCTGTTGGAAAACTAAATTTTTACTTTTTTTACGAACACATCAAGCACAACAGCTTTGTTATTTAAAAAAAATAAATGATAGAAATTAAACCTTTAAGGAGTAAAAATTCTTATTTCTACAATAAAAATTAAAATATTTATTCCTTAATAAAATAAGATCCATTCTGTTTTAATGAATAAATTATTGCTCAATAACTATTGCTGACGTTAAGGAACTTGTTACTTACAAAAAAAAGTAGCGGGGTCTCGTTGCAAGTTGGAGCAGGTAGTATTTCACACCAAAATGTCTGGAACGTATTTCAGTGAAGCCAACTAGACATATAAATACAAGCCAGACACTGAGCCCTCGGCGGGACTCGAACCCGCATGATACGGCGTTTGGGGCCGATGCCTTACCGATCAGACCACAAGGGCGGGTTCAAAGGTTGATAGTTACAATTTTAGAGGAATCTTGCAGTTGTTCTATTATATTTTCGTAACAACGGGACGAAGGAGGCGTATAGTGCGCACTAGTCTTCGTGGGTGGGGGTGGGGGCAGCGAAGAGAAAATAATACCGCGTTAATTTGTTAATTTCACTTTTTAAAGTCAAAGGTAACGACTGCCGAAAAAAAAATCATAATACTCTCAAACGCCTTTTACCATTGCTACGTCACTGCGCCATAAGTTTATATCATATCATTACTCATTTTTGGTTATTGTACAGGCAGCATGTTGAGGAAAACGGTCAAGTTAAAATGACTAAAATGTTTAAAACGCCCATCAGTTCTGATTTATAAAATAAAGGGTCGCTTAGTAGGGCCTGTTTTACCATGGGGTGAGCCTGGGGGATCGCCTAGGGGCGCTTGTCCATCAAGCCAAATTGTCATTTTTTTCGTCAACCTTCCGACCCTCATAATAAATATTGAACTGTAGCATGTATTTAATTATAACTGTAAATATAATATTAAGTTTGTCATTGAATTATTGATGCTTAAATTACAAGCAACTGAACATTACTGAAAACTGTTTTCCTTTTTGGTCAATTTAAATGCTTCGTTATTAAAATAGAATAATAGTTTTAACATGAAATTAATTTATATTTGGCTGTGTTATGTTTGACTATGCATGTGAATATATAAGTACGTATTGGTCGGGGATGCATGAATTTTTTCTTACCTAGGGGGACCAGATACCATTGCACTGGCCCTGTTGCTTAGCAATCCTCAGTCAATCATCTTCCAGTCTGCCGACGATTCTCCACCTCATTGAAAGTCGGTTCGAGACAATAATGATAATGAAGTAAAATAAAAGAGAAGGAAAAAAAGTAAAATAAAAGAGAAAAGCTTTCGGTTTCTATACAGGTTTAATTGCTCAAACGCCAATTCATTAAATTCAATTTTTTTTAAATTTTATTTTAAAGAAATTATGAAGTCTTCTCCTTCTGTTGGTACATGAAGTTCAGTACATGTATTTATCTCAAAAATTTCTCCGAAAAAAAGTTAAATAATGAAGAAACATAAAGATTATTTAATAGCTGAAGTGTTTTCTTAAAGGTTTGTTAATTTTTGTAACTTTCTGTGTGCTTGCTATTCGTTTTTACTAACAAATAACATTCTAGTTTTGGAGCTTAGTTTTGAAATGTGTTGCTATAAACAAAGAACATAAATAAAATGTATATTTTTTAAACCTAAATAACCGTTTGCAATTCATATACATCGGCCAATTGCAATTCATCGGCAAGAAGTTGTGTGAAGATTATGGTGCGATTAGGAACTAAAAACTGCATATTGAAGTAATTTCATATATTGTCATCTTTGAAGCAAATGTGCGACAGAAGTAATACAACGATTCTGATTTTTTTTAAATTTATTACTCTTAAGAAGTTGAGTGCTTTACAGCTAATACTACAGTAGATTCCACTTGTAGTTGTAGTGATCACTTTGGGTCAAAGCCAAAGTGATAACTACATCGGAATGATCAGTACATCCAAAATGCCTTAAAAATATTGCAAATCTATAGGTATACGAGCATCAGAAGCTTTGCGACTAGAGAGCCACTCTTTGGGTGCGCTTTGGGGACAAAACAATAATGCGTTCATGTCATTTTTTTATGTCAAATATAATGAAGGGGTGAAAAAATAAGCTGGGAAGCGACTTTCCATTTTTGTAACAGTACGAAAGGCTTGTAAAGTTTCTTGGGCTCATAGCGGTTTCTCCTCTGGCGCCCTTCATCGCCATTGTCTTCATCTTCTGTGGTGTCATCTCATTGAAACTGATCACTACAAGCGAATTGTTGATCACTAGAACCTGAGGATTTTCATTGTGTTTAGATACGGGAGATCCATTCCACGCTATTTTGATCAGTACAGCCGATTGATCGTTACATCCGTGATTACTACAAGCAGCGAAAACTGTATAATGAACAGACACAAAGAAATTTCAAAATTTCAATCAATATATTTATCAGTTTTATAATTTTTTTAACGTAGGACTACGTTCCTCCCAATGGGGTCTCAGGAAGGAATTTGATTCACACGCCAAAACGCCACAAAAATCGTTGTATGGGAGATCCTCTATATCTCGGGAACTACAAATGTTAAAAACATAACTAATATCTTATTTTAGAGATAAGGGGTAACAACAAAAGATACAAAAAAAAATTGAAAATCGGAATTGTAGTTCAGCGACTACTGAGTCGCAAAGTTGGGCAACATACGTATGAATTGGTGACGCGATCCTCTATATCTCGGTAACTACATATGTTAAAAACATAACTAATGTCTTATTTTAGACAGATAGGGTAACAACAGAAGCTACAAAAAAAAAATGAAAATCAGAAAAGACTCACGCGAGTAAAGTAGCCCTACGTCTTTAACTTCAGCGGCTGTTTGAAAAAGACAGCCTCCCGTAACCCCCCCCCCCCCTTTTTTTTTTATTTCTCGACAATTCAGAACTTTCTGAGGTATAGCGACAGGATTTATTTTTTTAAATTTATGGTTCACCCTAATGTCCATATACAAAAGAAATCTTCTATCCCGTGATTAAATAGAATATCTCTTTTGGCCTTTCTCAGAGTGGGCGCACATGGCACAACGGTTATTAAAATTGATCACAACCGATCACAAGTTGTATCAAATATTCCACTGGAATACTTCATCCCAACCTTTTAATATCTCGTTTACTCTATTTAATCTACTTTTTAAAAATCCGAAGATATTTTTGTCGTCTGTTACAAATTCAGCTTGGCTTAACGGCAATTTTAAAGAATACAATATTCTTCAAAAACTACCCATCTTTCACTATAACTTCGCTGTGCGCTCCTTTCACTAGTAGCGACAAGGGAGGGGTTCACCCCATCCTACTTTTTGCGGGAAAAATTAAATTTATATTTCATTTTAGCTGCCTATAACTAGGAATTATGAAAAAGCAATAGTGTCCGAGAAAGTCACCTAATTTTAAAATTTTGTTGTCTGCACTCTATTCTTTTGCCAGGTACTTTCAGATGTCTATAAATTTTTTGCCCTCCCCCCCTTTTTTCCACCCAATCGTTGCCACTGGTGACGTCAACGGGAAATTCCCCCTCTCTCCCAACCAGTATACGCCCTTTCAAATGACTCAGTCTTCCTGGAACATTTAGAAAAATCAATCTTAGCTAATTGTAGTGGATTTCTCATGTGTGGTTTCATATCCAAATTCAAAATAGATCCAGTTTGTCTTTTATGGTTTTATTTACACACACAACACCACTACGACACATATATATATACAAGTAAAATTCACATGGCTTAGAGCCGGATCAAAATCTACACCCGCTCGGGGGTAGGGTCAAAAGGAATCTGAGGATGAATCCCTGCGGGGGTGGGGATGACAGTTCTACTTTTCCCTTTCTGGGGATTACTGTAGTCAAGTTGCCACACTGATGTCAAACGTAACTTCTTTAAATTAAGACATTTCAGATAAACGACTCGGCGCACTGAATCGCTATTTAAGGGATTATGAATGACTCTGATTCAGTTTCATATTAGATTTAATATTTAATGATTTTGAAATTCCTTAAAATAGAATATTGTTGGCACTTAATAATTTAATATTTAACATTATTATTTTTAATGTTAAGTATTTAATTATTAAATGTATGAAATTAATAATTAGAAATCTTTTTCCAGAAAATGTTTAGTGACGTATAATGGTCTTCTTTTTGCTTTAAGAATTTTCTTAAAAAAATATGATAACTGTCAAACATTCCAAACATTTTGTCCGTTGTTGTTAATTCGCAAAAATACTATAATGGTTTGTTCAATTTTTTATGTAAACATGCATGCGAAAAATCGTTTTGCTGGAGTAGCTATTCAAAATGAAATTAAATCTGATTCCATATTAGTTTTTTTCTTGCTTTGTTTTGAATATAGTTTGGTAAAACTTCTCTAAGCGGCCACCCCTCTCAATGGCCACTTTTGTTGGCATGTATTTTTTGGCCCATAGATATAATGTTAAAATAACCACTAGGAACGGCCACTCAAACCCCTCTTAGCGGCCGGGGTGGTCGTCCATTCAACTTCAATGAAATCCATTCCTTTCGTCTCTTTGACCTTGGACCTTTCATTAAGAGAAAAAGGAGGAAAGAAAGAACAAAAACAACACCGAAAATCAGATTTAAATTAGTTGCTCCTTTCCCAGTGTGAAGAAAAAAAATAAACTCCGGTTTCTATCGGAATCGGACATTGAAGAGGACGTGGTTACTAAAGCGGAAAGATCCAAACACAAATTGTATCTTTTGTAAATAAAAAAAGAAAAGAGAGTACTTTTCGACTTAAGTAGAATGAACGAATAAGAAAGAACTTTCCTTTAGATAATTCTTAAAATTCACTTTGTTAGAAATAACGAATCAGGGCTTGTTTCAATACCTATTTTGTACTTCCAAACGTGAATCTCTTTCAGAGCGGCAATTTTTCTTGGGAACGGAGGGTGGCCGCTGTAGGGAGAGTTTTTTTTCCCTGTACGCCAAATTTACTGGTGAATTCCCTTCGTGAAGCCCGTAAAATGTACTAAGTACCTATGACCTGCCAACGTCAGTTCAACCTCTTTCACTATAGGTCTTAGTAAGACCATACGTGCATTTTTATTCTCCTATTGTAATCATTATAGTGAGATCCTGAACACATCTTCAAATGTTGTTATAAATTAAAATTGTAATTGAAATATAAAAAATCCCTGATTGAAAAGACTGCTGAAATGGAAATAAAACAATTATGATTAGAATTCCGGACTTTTATTGCCTAAAAAATCATTATGTCTATAGAAAGACAGTCACCGAAATTTCATATTTGGACTTCATCGATTTCTAATTGGATAGAAAGATTTGGATATTTCATTGCTACATCCATTGCTTGCAAAGAAGAGTTTCATGAGATGAAGTACATTTAACGATCAACTGCGAAACGCTCTTGGACTGTCTATTAAAGCAGTATTTCTTAGTTTTTTACACTCTCGACCCTTTTACGAGCCAACAAATCTTCCACGACCCCGTTTTTGGCTGAATAATTTTTTCATGACCTCAACTATATGTTTACTTAGGAAAACAAGATCTAATAAAGCATATGATTTTAACATAAATGAGAAAACAGTTAACACCACTTTTGGATAATTTTTTTGCAAAATGCATTAACCACAACGTGTCTTTAATTGCTATTTTTGATTACTGTTGTTGAAGAATCAAACAAAACGCCATGTTTTCACATTTTTAGAGACCCTAGAACTGTACTACCCGACGCCATAGTTCCGGAAGCTGCATGTTAAAGTAATGAACCAGCACGAATATTCTCCCTTCAACTTTCTCTTATGATTATACAATATGGTTCCTGATGAACTTTTGGGTCCAAAATTCGATACAAATCTATAATTTTGGTGGAAAGACCAGATACCAAAATTTATTCATCTAACTCGCTGCGCTTTTGAATTATCGCGTTCATAAACTCACGAATAGATAGACTGACAGAAAGTCAACCCTCTCACGGATTTGGACCAAAAGTCGGCAAAGTCGATATTTCAATTCAAATTTCATCCATCTAGGCCGTTCCATTTTTTATTTATTGTGCACAGGGACGGACACCGCTGTGCAGATCTATCCTCTGACTGTTTTGACTGACTATCCTGATAGTTTTATAATTTTGGCGTTAAGACCACATATCATAATATCGCCCATCGCCTAGCTCATTCCGTTTTTGAGGTATAATGTTCATAGTTAGACAGACATAATTCCAAAAATGTGTTTTTCGGACTCAGGAAGTCCTAAAATGCCGCGATTCATCAACATTTCGAGGTCAATTCTTTGATGATTACAATACTTTTCTTTCTGTATGCGAGAAAAGAAAAATATCACGAGTTCCTTACTTTTGCTGGTAGAAAAATGTGGATCTTTTGTTCTGCTGCGTACTAAGCTGTAAACAATGTTAATTTGTTTCATAGGCAAAAGTTACAAGGAATTTTTTTAAATATTATTCAAGCATTGAAAATAAGTGAAAATGAATCCGCTTACTTTTTTATTATTCGTGCTTATGAAAGTCACGCATTTTTATCACACGGCACATTACGTGAGCAATCATTTAAATTTTCAATTTTCAAGTTAAACAAAACAGTACAAAGCAAAATTTAGCATATTATTAACAGATAGAATAAGGAAGAAATATAAAAAAAAATTTAGGTTTATACCGTACTTCTTTTCCAGATAATTGACTGAAAAACACTATCTATCTATTCTGCGTAGCATATCTCCGTGATCTACCATCATCGGGAAAAATATATAATTTTAGTTTCCTGCTTTTAAAAATTAGATTATTATGGATAGTTGATAATAACCCGGAAAGTTTTTACTTATAATATAAAAATTCGTGAAATATGAAAATAACACAAACGAACTTTGAAATCCAAGTTTCTGCAACCGTTTTTAAAATAATATACATCCCACTTTTCAAGCACACGAAACTGTTGAATACTTGAAACTTTTGTAAGATGCAGATAATTCAAACTTTCATTATCTTTAACAAGAAAAACTATATTTTAATGAGAAACCGTTTCTTCAGTAAAATTATTTAGCGTTCTTTTCGCATAAAATGATACAAACGTGATGCAATATTATCAAACGGATAAAAGTAATTTACGCCAAAAAGAAAAACCCATAACATGCAAAAATTTTTGGTAGTATTAGGTAAAAGCAAGATTTCACATGACAAACGTAAGACTACCACTTTTGGACGATTTTACACCGGAAAGGGGTGTCAGGCAATGAGTCATATGATAGCATTTCCGGAGTTCTTTGTTAGATCACGCTCAGTAAAATGTAAACATCACCCTTCCATTCTTCACTTTCGCCCTATTTTGATGAAAATAACTCCGCCCGGCGCATGCGCAAAAGCGCTGAGGGTTTCCGAATCCGTTGCTATACAATACCTATAACGTACGCAACGGATTAAAAATAAATTGGCATGGCTCACTTGACGTGTGTCATGTGTAACAACCGAATATTTAAAAACTTTTCAGTATTATTTTGAAAAGGCCATATAAAATGATGTTTCTGAAATTTAGATTCGTTACATATGATATATTGAACGATGCATTTTTCGTCTTCTGTGGACCTTCCCATCTTTTGCCCTTGCATTTCTTTGCATTGAAATCGATTTAATAAGATCTGTCCACTTCAATGACCCTCCAAGCCTATTTGCGGACAAAAGCACGGGCGAAGAAGTTCTAGTAGATTTCACACGATTTCAAGAAATCCGATGAAGTTTTTGCAGGAATTAATATTGTGTTATTTCATAAGTAGGGGGGGAGTTTGCGTTTAGAAGCGTAAAGGGTCCCAAGTCTTATTGGTCTGTCTTTCATGGAAAATAATTGGTGAGGAAAGTGTTATTTCTGTTTTTAGTCAGAGTAAATTTGAATTAAAAATTCAATGGTGTTCAAGGATTATAAAGATTATATTAAGTGATTGTATGTTTCAAAGATAAACTTTTGTATATCAAATTGAAAATTATACGTTAACTTTTGTTGAGAGGGGCGCAGAATATGCTTTGGCCTGGTGCGGAGAATATATTTTGGCCTAGGGCGTAGAAATGTGTAAATCCGGCCCTGGCTCAGTTGCATTGATATTTTAACATTAGTGTTTTTAATTTATTGTTTCATTCACTTCCATAAAAAAAACAGGATCTGCAGAAGGAAAGTTACAATTAAATTATTACAGGGATTATTTTTTTTGCATTAAGCTATTCCGCTTGCTTTCACAATGCATTAATTTTATTATCACGCAATAATTTAGTTCAACTCTACACTTACCGTTTCACATGTTTTTGATAATGTATGCGGAAATGATAAATTATTCAAAAGAAGTGCTTCACTTCATTACGGTGAGCAAAACTGCAAAGATAGGTGACAAAAGCTTAATATTATTATAGCTCTCGGAGATTAAATGAAAACAATTTCGATAATTGCTGCTTTCTCGAAATGCGTGATGACCAACTTGTTTTTAATCACGATAACGAAAAGCAATGTTTATGCTGCATTTTCGTCATTTAAACAACTCTAACATTCTTAAGTATTTCATTCCCTTTTGTATCAGTTACTTAACCTGTTTTCCAACAAATTGCGAGTAACATTCCTAAATGACAGTAATCCCCCCCCCCCAAATACTACTGAGCATATGAATAAAAACCAAGATTTAAGTGAAAAAAAATTATCCTTTATTGGTGACTTTTAAGTTAAAGTTTATCGATGACAGCGGCGATTGGGTGGCAAAAGTAGGGGGGAGGGGCAAAAATTTTTAGACACTTGAAAAAGTACCCTGGAGTATAGGGTCTAGACAACAAAATTTAAAAATTTAGTTACTAAATTAGCTAAATTTTACTTATTAGCAATAATTTAAATTTTAAATATAAATTAATATTTAGCAAAATTAGATAAATTTTAATTTTAATTCTTTTATATAATTCCTAATTTTAGACAGCTAAGATGAAATAACAACTTAATTTTTGCGTAGAAAGCGGAGGGGGGCTTTCGCCCCCTCCCGAGGCGCGTCCACTTAATGATAAACGACAGTGCTTACAAAAACAGTGTACTCAGTTAATTGACAGTATCAGGACCAGATTTTCCATAGGGCCAATCTAGGCCATGGTCTAGGGCGAATTTGTCAGGCGGCGCATGCACGGAAGAAATAACCACGAAATATTTACAAACTTTTCAGTATTATTTTGAAAAGGGCATAAGAAATTATGCTTTTGAAATTTACATTCGTTACATTAAATATATTAAACGATACATTTTTTTTTGTCCTTTGTGGACCCCACCGTTTCTTACCCTTGTACTTCCACGCGTTGGAATTAATTTATTAGGATTTTTCCAATTCAGTGATCCTTCAAGCCCATTCACGGAGAAAAGCGTGAACAAAGAAGTTCTAATAGATATTTAACTCCCTTTCAAAAAATTAAATAAAGTATTTTTGTAGGTGTTAATTTTATGTTATTTCACAAGCAGTGTAATTTTGAATTAAAAATTTAGTATGGTTCAAGGATTATAAAGGAGGCGCAGAATATGCTTTGGCCTCGGGACGCAAAAAATGTGTAAATCCGGCCCTGGATAGTATAGTAAAAGTCGACCGACCTTATTATTCTACTGAGTCAAATATTCCTGCAATTATCCTAATGCAGTTTGAAAATAAATACCACATTTGAACAGAATATTTCTGATTCAATACAGTCACATGTCTTAGACTATAGTGAAATAACCAGGCGTTACACTCATCGAAATCATGAACCAAAAAAATTGCGTACTCTCCACACTATGTTGGATACTCAGCTGACCAGAGTCTAGTAAAGAACTGCTCGAGGGCATGATGAATAATTCTTGTTCTCATGAGAAAACACATTAATATCAACGTAGGAGACCAACTACCACAAGTGGTTTCATCACAAGCGTCCTTCTCGCAGGTCATTAGTCAACGGGGTACAGTATCATCTGTCTTTTAATTTATGGTTCATCACGAGCTTTCAAAAAGATTTTAGAATGAAAGAAGACACTCTCTATGGAGCGTATTTTGACGACAGTGTTTTCAAAACAAGTATAAATGCATACATTTCCATTGAGGCCTACTTAGGCAGCTGGAAGAAACCTAGATAATTTCAAAATCGGTTCTATTTTCCCTTTAACAGATGTCTCAGTGATCAATCACACTTGTTGAACAAAGATGTTCTTTCGACCATTTTGACAAGTGGTCAATAAGAGGTACGGAGTCGTCTTAACCCTTTAAGTCTCGCGCCCGTCATATGTATCGAATTATCGCATTTTTAGGCTGATAAACTAAAATTTAATCATTAATTAGCTTTATAATTTGACACTAAAATTACGTAGAATCCATAAGTATCTCAAGTATTCTATGACTTCTTAGATGAATGAAAACGACAGCCCCTTTCCGAAAAGGGGGGAGTCATCTTATTAGATAGCAAAAAAAAAATGCGATCCTTAAGGGGTTAACGAAGGGGGTAGGCAGGTAATATTGATAACAATTCCGACAGTTCTCCTCATTTTTACACATTTCAAGACATCCGGTTTCAAATTCTCGTGTGAATGTCAGAGGGTTAATTAAAAATTAAGCACCAGTGATTACTCATTTAACTTCCTCGGACATTACTTTTTTTTAAAAATTTTTAGTTTTGGGCCTCTAAAATAAAATAAAATTGAATTTTCCCCACAAAGAGTGCCCCACTCTTTGATCGAGGATATACGAGGCACTAAAGAAACTAATACAACTAATACTCTTACTTAAATGTTACTAAATATATGAATAAAAACCAAGATTTAAATGAATAAAAATATTCTCCCTTATTTGTGACTTTTAAGTTAATGTTTATCGAGGATATACGAGGCACTAAAGAAACTAATACAATTTCTACGAATTGTTGCTTCAAATAAAAAGACCAGACATTTCAGATTAGACGGGCCATCCTGATTTTTGACTGTTTGTATTGGCTTGAAAAATATTCCGAATTGTCCTCGTTTTTACTTGTAAGTTAATAGCTCATATTCAGAAAAATTGAAATAATAATAATAATTTTAAAAAATTAGTTTCTGAGGAATTCTTCTTTCCATCTTTTGCTTTAGATAAAACTAGCAGTACAGGCATGGCGTTTCCCGTGGCATGGTTATAAGAAGCCATCTGGCTTCAAGGTGCATTGAGTCGCCATCAGGGCTACCTGTGTGCCAAATTGTAGGGCTGAAAGTGCAATATTTTACGTCTAAACATCGCGAACGCGCACACACACATATATTAAATGTAGAATTAACAACATTGTTGTCACTACATTAATAAACGTTGTTAAACGTAGAATTTAAAATATTCTCAGCACTATATTGGTCTACGTTTTTAAACGTAGAATTTTCAATATTGTCACCACTAAATTGATCAACATTGTGGGAATATAGGATTTGCATATTTCTTACACGGTGATATAGAGTATTCGACTTTTTAATGTAAAATTGTTCCATTGAATTTTTGGAAATAAAATCTTAATTAATTAATTAAGTTAAAACTAATATTTTTGTGCCAAAATTTTACTTTCGCAAAACTTTTAAAAATTTAGATACAGTATTCGGTATTCCTCAGTTTTCACAATATTGTTCATTATTACCCAAAATATTTTAGAATATTGTTGTGCTACTGGGGTTTATGACCAGAAAGGGGACAACTCACGAAAACAGAAAGTATAACCCATGAATGAAAAATCAAATCAAAACAAAAAGTATTAAAACAAATAAGCAATAATCTTTAATCCTCAGATTATAAATTAAAGAACGGGGAAGAAAGCAACACGTATTCAATCAAATATAATTCACGAATAAAACTATCAAATCAAAGCAAAGAGTATTAAAACAAATAAGCAATTATTTTTAATCGCCAGATTTAAAAATTAAAGACGGAGAAAAGAGCAATAGGTATTCATCAAATAAAACTGAAAATGAAATTATCAAATCAAAACAAAAGTATCAAGACATATAAATTAAAATCTAGCAAATAACCAAACCAGAACGGCATACAAGGACTCTGTTACCAGAAAGAGGACAAAATAATGTACAACGTATCCGATCGAGTAACAACTCGCGAATGAAATTATGCTTAACAAAGAATGCATCTTTTAAAGGGAATTGCTAAAATATGAGTCACAACAACTCAGTGGCGCCAACAAACGTTAAAATGGAAGAAACATTTATATCCTTTAGGCTGACGCAATACAATATTGGGTTTTTTCTTTGTCCAATTTTCAGGGCTGCAAGTGCAATATCTTACGTCTAAACATCGCACACACACAAACATTGCCTTTTCTATATAGAGAGATAGATTAGTATAGTAATATCTCAGAGAGCTTGGTTTACAGATTCCACAAAATTTTGGTGAAATAAAATATGAAAGGAAAATGTATTAGGATATTATCTCAGATTACAACAATATACCACAACATATCACCCCCCCCCCCCCTTTTAGACGCTGTAAGACAGCAACGCGATGAAAAGAGTAAATGAAAAAATTCCAAATTACTTTTAGTTGTAAAACCGTTGTGTTAGAAAGGCGTAATTTTGAAGTTTCGATTTTCACTAGACTGATTTTTCTCAAGTTATATAATTAATTATCAGTTTCAAATATTATAAATTCTGAAGAAATATCTTGCTCCATAGCTATAACAAGGAAAAATAATCCAATGCTTCACTGTTTCAGCTTGTTTCTCTAAGATCATAAAAAAAAATCTTATGTGCGTTAAAAAAAAAAAAAAAAAGTTATTATTTTAGTCATAAATTTAAAAAGTCTAAATATTTAAAACAAAAATACATTTTAAACAATGTATTTGTCATGATTGTTTTATAAGAATATCGTGGTGAAAATATCGTTTATTCGAAAAGGAGGGGGGCAAGAACAGTTGGGGCGGTCACCCCTTCCTCCAATTTTTGCTGAAAAAATTAAATTTTTATTTCATTTTAACTGCCTAAAACATGGAATTATATATAAAAAAAAGTATCCGGGAAAGTTAGCTAATTTTGTTACTAAATTTTTAGTTTTTTTATGTCTACCTCCTGTACTCCGGGGTACTTTTAGTGTCTAAATTTTTTATCACCCAATCGCCGCCACTGCGTGAGAAGAAAATATTGAAGTACTCTTGGATATCAAGAACAAATCAGAAACACGTGCTGCCATCTGGCGAGTTCTTCTTCGATTAACATTTACAAACATTTACTGAATAATTTTATTTTCTGAAAGTTTCGAATGCAATCTTACTCAGTGATTTTCAGACTTCGAATATGACTTTGAATTCTGTAGAAACAAGAAAATTCGTTGGCAATATCTTTGTTCAGAACACTAGAAATTAGTAATAATTTGCTTGTTAAATTGTAACACCATTTTGAAACATATTAAGTAACTGGCTCGATCACATCAAAAATTAACGCCATCAATTCTGTCACGGACATTCGCATTAGAAATTCTCGAATGGACTTCTCTTCGGATTCTATCAAATACTTGTAGCGTATGAGGTGCTGGTGTCCGTTAAATCTGTGAAGGTTCGGTACATTCTCCTTGTTGGTGTGGCAAGGAAAGGGCAGAGTGGGGTACCAGATCAGGTGTCAATTGGTTACATTTGAAAATTAAGATTCTTCCTCAGTAGCACTTGTGTAACCTTCGTATATTTTAGACTAAATTCATATAATTTAAGAGCATTTCTACCAACATTCTATTATTTGAATTTCCTTTGCCCAAATATCTGACTATAAAAATGAGACAGTATTCCACATCCGTTATTTTTCAACAGCATTATTTTAGATATTTAAATATTTCTTGTTCTCAGATGTTATTTACCCGTGAAAAGGAAATAATTTAAAGACGTGAGATAATTATACTGTCTTGAATGTCGTAAGTAAACAGCATCAAAAATATTTAAAACTTGGTGTTTTATCTCAGAGATTGGTGAAGCAAGAGCCACCCAATTTGGAACATACATTATTTGAATGTTTCTTAACTACATCAAAGAGCAATTTTTATCCCAATTTCATTGATTTCTAATACATTTAAAAGTAAGCTAAGTTTTGAGGGTTTTTCCCCCTTTCTTTTCACGATTATTCATCTATGGCTACTGAAACAATTATTGAAGACTTGCATCATTAAAAAATTATTCTTCAATAATATTGGTTTCATTAATGTAATTATAGTTATTGTTCAAATTATAGCAAATTTTTAAAATGGTATTTAAAACAGTCAACAATTTCTATTGACGTAAAAAAGATATTCTATTCTTCCACCAACTTTTAAAATATGTCCCTCCCCATTTGCGAAGATCAAAGCATAAAATCTTTGATTATTTATTCTTTTGATCATTGTAGCCCAAACTTTGAACTTAATAACAGGTTTTCGCTACACTTTTAAATTCGTAGTTCATATCATCCTAACACAGTGGCGAATCCAGGATTCGGGTCTGGGGGGGCCCGCCTGAGGTCATAAAAATTTTGTATCGTAGTGACGAATGTCAAACCTCATGGCTTATATAAACCAAAACACTTTAACTTTACAGGCTTTCCTCTCCTGACAATAAGAATAATAAAGAACACTACAATACTTTCGATAATTTAATAAAAAAATGCAATGAAATAGCTGACCAAAAAATGTTTTCGACCGCGCCAACGCTACAAGTGCAAGTGGAATGACTAGAAAAAGTAGGAAAATTTTCGAGCCTGTCAAGTCAGAAAGCAATGTTGTCACGATTTTATTACTATTCTTTTAAAATGAAAATTAAGATCAAACAGTTGCAGTGATTTTAAATTAAATCAAGAATTTTGGTTTAGCTCTGGGGGGGGGGCTGCAGCCCGATAGCCCCTCCTCTGGATTCGCCACTGTCCTAACACATATGCTGAGTAGATACAATTAGTGGTTTGGTATGCACTTTTTTAACTTTGCACTTTTGGTATGCTTTTCGCTGATTTGTAAGATAAATTTCTCAATAGGAGAAACTAGGGATTTGACCCTGCGCGATTTTCTCAGATTGTGAGATAATTAGTAGTGTGCCATTTTTATTTGACATTTGATCATATGGTCTGTTGAGGGGATTTTCATTCCAGTATGAAAAGCCATCGTAATGGTGTGCCGGTAAATGTTTTGGGGGTCCAAAAATAAATTTTCACTTTTTCATTCCTCAGTGGATTGGAAGTTTATAATTGATATACGTACGATGTTATGCAGTACCTTAATTCTAAATGGTTTAATTTTTAGAAAAAGTCAAGTTAGGAATACTTGACCTTACCAAAAGCTACTGCTCGATGGTTTCGCTAAGTTTCGATGTCGTAGCCGCCCGAAGCACATTGTATGACTGGGATCAATTTTCTAGTGCGGTGGAGTTTGTCGCAAATATGGCAACTCAAACATAGAGAATAATTATTTAAAAATATGTCAGCAATTATTTAATAAATAAAATTTTTTAATATGGGAATTTCACATAATGCAAATAATTATTTTTGTGAGAATTTAAAAAAGAAATGAAATTTATTTATGCCAATTTCTCCTCGATTGCGAAAAAACAATTTTTATTCATTTATAATTTTAATAAAAATCTTTTGCTAGAACTATTTGTCATCGTTTGGTTTCTTTTAATGTTTCGCCGAGTTCGTCTCTTTATTGGTTTAAATTTTCTCGTAGAATATATTTTTCTTCTTTTTTTTTTGTTTCCATTGTAATATTTGGAGAACCGAGTAAGTGCATTTAGCTTTCCCAATTTCTTGTTCTGTACAATATTTTTTAAATCCTTTCTTTTCATTTTGGTGCTATTCTGTCCTATTTTAATTTCCCTAAAACGACTTCAAGGCGCTAGAGACGTTGCTAGATTCCCAGTTGCATTGCTATAATTTTTAACATTTAATTAATTCATTATTTCATTTGTTTATTTCATTTTGAACTAATTTCATTTAATTTAATAACTAGATTTAATTTAATGAGCAGACTAATTTTATTTATTAACTAGAATTTTATTTATAACAATGTCATTAATAACGTTTTATGAATGTCATATTATCTTATTTTTAATATTAATTTCATTAATATTTTTTGATAATCAAGACTCTTTCAATTCAGTAGTTTTAGCCTAATATCTGAATTTCGCGCACATCCAAATTATCGAAAGAATTCATGTACTCTTTTCATGTAGGGTCAAGTATAGGGATACTTGAAGAAATATATTCATTATTTGATTAAATGACATATTAATTTAGCATAAGTACATTTGTCATTCTTAAAACATATCCTTTTATTATGCTAACTATCAAAATTTTCCGAGAAATATAAGGAAAATTAAAACTAGAGCCAAGTATCTCTAGTTTCCCTTACATGTCTCAAACTATGGTAATTGTCATAAATCTTATTAATTTCCTAAAATGGTTGCTATTTTGAATCGGTCGTCAAATTAATATATCTTTAGATCCAGTCACCCAGAGGGTTTGGAGTGCTTCAAAGATCGAAGGGAAAAAAATTAAAATGTTATATTAATTTCCCCCCCAAGCTTTCTCAAAGGGTAGTTGTATTATTATTTTTTTAAACCCATGTCGGAACAAGGATTAGAGTGTTTTAAAGGTTGACGGGGAAATTTAATTTGAAAAAATTGACAACAGACAGTTGCTTTTAAATTTGTTTTCTGATATTCCATTTGCATTCATAAAGGGGAATGTTATTGAAATTAGCTCGTTGATTTTTCTATTTTTTTTTTTTTCGAAATTCACCCAGTCATTATTTCTGATGTCATTCGTTGTTCGTACATATCTTCCCTTATTAACTTCTTTTTGTTTTGCTCCGGTGTTTTGTAAAAAAATAAGAAGTTTTTCTTTCATCCCACTCTTTGTTTCTACGATAATGCTTTTCATAATGCTATAAATTGTTACCTTATACATTTAATAATTTATTTCTTTTCCTTTCGTTTCTGATCTTCTCTACATACATTGTTGGTCTGATGCATGATGGTTTAGTTTCCTTTTACTCTTTGAAGTATGGTGGATTATTTTCTGAATCACTCTGAATGATGCATATTTTAAGCATTCTTGCTGAATAGCGCTTATTATAAAAACCATATAATATCAAAAACACGTACATTAATTTTTAGGAACTGAAACAAATTAATAACAATATTTTTCAGCTTCCTAAAGCCCTAAATAAAGCCTTACACTCACACGTATATAAGTATGCATCTTATTATCTTTTGTGCCTCAAAGAGTTACCACATAGTTAATAATAAGTAAGCCTCTTTCCTGAGAACTCAATCTCATTTAACTCCTAACATCCCAGATACAAATAGAGCTAATTTATGCGACGTCGCAATCTGGGAAAGAGAACCTGGAACGCAACACAAAATATCATGTATACGCAAGGTGAATATTTTGAGCTTAAAGGATTGATTCCATATCCTTTTTAATTTCCTGTTATGAAACAAACTTTAATTATGAGCAAAACGTAAATAGTTCATAGTATAAATGAATGCTAGTCAAAGGGGTTGCAAGTAAAAAAGGGGCAGAATAAAAATTATTTAGAAATAAACAATGTCGTAGCAAAAATTAATGGAACTCTGTATGAAACCTTTTTAATTTATCCCCTCATCATATTTGGCTTTCAAAAGTAAAATAAACCCAGAAATATTGTCTTCTCGGCGCCTATATCCTCCTATTCCCTCTTGGTCCTATTCTATTAGATACAAAAATCCAAATGTCACAAAGACACTCACCACGCCCAGCAACGACGGGATCAACAACTAGTTTCCAGTACTGCAAACTATAACAATTAATAAGGCTGCACAATACTAATTAGCAGCAAATCATTCACTTCCGAGGTACAGATTTAATTCCTTTACCATTTCTGGGCATAAATTATTTCTTGAACATGACACAATATAGAGAGTGATTTAAAAAAATCACAGAAGTGCGGCAAAAATTCAGCCAGAAAAACTTTCAGTCTCAGAAAAAATAAGACATCTATATCTAATGAACTGATTTCTCTGAAGTATTGGAGAGCAGTCTTCTTTTGTTAAGAAATTACAGACCAGTGGTGACTTGTGGATGTTTATTAAAATATTACGAAGTATTGTAAATAATTGCTATTTGTTTAAATAATTTATTGAGACTGTTGTAAACTACTAACATACAGTGGTGCTTTTTTTTACTGTATTGCTAAATGAAATTTTTACTGAGTTAATGTGCCCAAGCTTACTATTGAGATAAAACTTGGATGCAACATATCGAAATTGCTTTTTCAGGGTGTTAGCTCAAACCATGGTAATGTGTCTAAATGAATCACTTTCATTAAATATTAGTGCTTTCATTAAGTACTAGGAAATACTACAGGTTTCTCAGCATGTGATTTTGAGAGTGTCAGTGATTCTTGGCTCAGTCTGATAGTTCACAGCTGTTAAGATGTGTGTTAAAAGCAATTTTGTGCCCTTCGTGTGATTAGAGACCTATTTTGGATGCTAAGACTTTAAGGCATTTATTTATTTATTAGTAACATACTAACATTTGAAATTATATTTGCATATCTGTGCCAAATTTAGTAAATAAATTTTTCTTTATTCATGTATGCAATCACTTTTCACCTCAGGCACCAATTTTAGGTAGCACCATGAAGACAAAATGCAACAGTATGTCACTTTTAAAAATCAAACATGATGAGGGGGCAGAAACAATGCCATGTCCCAAGTACTATTTACAATTCCTAAGCCACTGACAAAGACTGGGAGTGAAAAAATCATATATCCAGGTGTCACTTACCCTTCCTATGCCCTTGAGTGGAATGTGCCCTTTATTGCTTTTTAACTGATTGATTTAAGTCTACACATTGGTATAATGCAGAAATTTGGAAACTGGTGATGTTGGCTCAGATGTCATTCGACTAAATTTCAAAATGATGAAGCCTACTCTCAGTAGCTTATGTGTAGCATCGATACTAGTTGTTTATCAGACAAACCAATAAGCCTATACCATTTAATAACAATTAAAGGCATCACCTGTATTTAATTGAATTACTAATAATTAACATATTTTTGTTTTTTAATTGATATTAATATGAATTTACTACATTATACATAAGTATATCATCAGACCAAATTTGTGAACATGGAATGCCTTGCAAAGATTAAATATGTACAGTTTGATTACGATGATCTGAAAACAGCCTTGCAGAAAGACACTAAAATGTGTGATTTTTAAGTATTAAAATGGATAATTTGCTGTTAATATAAATAAAATGCCAAAAGCATATTACATCAATCACAGAGCGATTTTCATGAATCACAAGTCGACCTGGTTTTGAAAATTTTTTAAAAATTCTACTTTTATTATTTGATAATTTGGTTTTCTTTGATGAATCCAAAATAAACTTTCTTTCAATAGGGTAATATTTCAGTTATGTTTGGTTCTCTATACCATAATCAAACACACTTCATAAATGGTTAAATATTTGATACATACTTAAATAAAGATGAGCATCTCATTTGAACTGTGCAACAAATTAACAACAATAGCTATTTAATTTTGAACCATAGTCAAATTTTGAGTTTGATACCAAATCATTGGTTAGCTATCCATTAGATGTAAAAAAAATCCACCATATTACTGAATTCAAGTCAGCTGATATAGAGAATTAAGGATATTTACAGTTTTGACTATGTCTATATTTTCCAGTTAAATCAGCATTTAACTAAGTAACCAAACTATACAGCTGCTGACAGAAATGTTCAATAATTTAGGACATATAAGTTGCTATAAAAACACCCACAAATAACTAAATATTTCACAGCTCCAGATGTAATCTCAATAAAGGAAAATATAATCATACTCCCTTTTCAAGTAAAATCATATTGCTGTTGATTTGGTCAATAATTAGTTGAAAATACAAAAACAGTGTATTATCTCAGATGAAACTGCATAATATATGATTATTTAATATTAACAATTTGAAAGAGGTTTTTGACAAAGAAAAAATATTAATATATTCATATTTTCTATATGAATATATATACATATTTAGTTAAATATTTCAAATAATCAAAACATGTGTTATATTTTCAATATATACATAAATTAATCTAAAAATTAAAATAAAGTTACCTTATCAATAATCATACAAATGAAATACAAAAGATAGTTTGATTATATACTATTACGACTATGAAAAAGACGACCCGTAATTGGAAATCCAACAATCAAATGCCAATCGGACTTGGGAACCAATATTTGTCGCATTAATCTAGATTTGTAGCGCCAACCTTCTGCGATAGCCAAACATATTTGATTTCTCTTATTAAAACAGAACTCACTGAAAAAAAAGGACTGCAATTATCCAAAATTCAATTCACATAATTACAACTACAAGTTTGAACTATGTGAAGGTAAAGCTATTTTTGAAAAATTGTATTCTAGTAATATTTTTATAGCACTGCTTGTTTCTAGGAAGATGAGCCTCACTGCTGAAGAGACACCGTACATTTTTTTGAAGATTCACAAAATGAACTAATTTTGTAAATACTTCAATTAATGTATCATTTGACTACTTTTTTGACAAGAGTTAACAAATACATTGTTATTTACTGGTTCCGCCCTTTAAATAATTTTTTAAATATGTATATTATCCCTAAATTGTATGTAGAAAGGACTGGATCAAACAGCAGTGAGAGGTATGGAAAAGTGGTCCAAGTCAACAACTTTGTCTTCTTACATATCTGTAAGTTTTGCTGATGGAAGCGTGCAACTTTGTATGTAAGTAGATGAATGTAAAAGAAACATTTTACTAATCTACATTTTTGCTCTATGGGGCCGTATAAAAATTTAATTTTTGTAACTTTTTATTATTAATCCCCTCGGATATCTAAGTATGTTCATACAAATTCTTACCTTATTTGATGAAACTTTGTAATTGGAAGTATATGTCTAAAATCAAAATTTAAGGAAATAAATGCTTGTTCCACCTTTTGGGGACACCCTGTATATATATATATATATGAAACAATATTCTTTTCAGCAACGTAGAAAACCCTTTCAAAAGACCTTTTGAAGAAACTTTCAGTCGTTGATATTGAAAAACTAGTTTATTAAAATTTAAATATTCCTAATTAAAATGATGATGGTGCACATAATGCAACTGTAGATAATAATTTAACATTACCGGAGCCATGGGAAGCAGATTTACATTGTGAAAAGAGGGCGTTACAAACGTGCAGAGAGCTTATACACTTGGAAGAAGGGGACTCCCTGGAAAAAGACTCCTGCCTCTGGGAAGTTCAAGTAGAAGCAGAAGTAATTGAAAATGAAGTAGCGTTAAAAATAATTAATTTAACGAAGGTTAAAAGTTAAATCGCTACATATATCTGAAAGACCATTCTTTAGTTGAAATGAAGAGGCAGGTGTAAAAAAGTAGCAATCATCAACATCGAAAAAAATCTTTTATTCAGAATTCTCCATTTTTTAATCTTCAGTGGATGAGAAACTATTCTAACACTTCCGATCCTATTTTAGGTAGATCGAAGCCACAGCCATTGTTAGGAAAGTGCATGCAAAAGCAGCACGTCTGGTAAGGTGAATTACATGGTTACAAAAGAGACAGTTGGAACATCGTGGTGAGTTTTTATAGTAACTCCGAAAAAGGGAAAGTCCAGCTTGCTACAACCAGTTGAATCCGGATCTTTGCAAGTTACAGTGACAGTTATTCTGATATTAGAATTTAAGTAGAGATAATTAGTTATAAATTAAATGTTAAGAAGCGTTTTTAAAAATAGGAAAATGTGAAATCATTCCATATATAAGGTAGCTTTATTTCATTTTAAAGATTAGGGATATTGCGATGTTTGTGTTTGGATTTTGTATATTACTATAATTGATATTATTACTTATCATATACACTGACGAGCCAAAACATTATGACCATCCCCACATTTTTCAATGAACTTGTCTGGATGACATGTGGTTAAGTGAGAATGGTATTTAACTGCTGCTGGAGAAGTTAAGCAATCATTCTTGCACTTACTTTTGCGAGTGATGGGAAAGGCAGCTGATCTAAGCGAATTCGATAGAGGGCAGAACGTAATGGCCTGAAGACTCGGAACGAGTATCACCGAAACTGCACAATTGGTAGGTTGTTCACAATCTGCAGTTGTGTTAGTATCCATGTAAAGTGGATAAATGACGGTGACACCAGCAGTAGACACCAAGATGTTGGTCGTCCATGCGTCATCAAAGAAATAGGACGTCGGAGACTGTCCCGCTTGGTAAAGCAAAATCGGCACCCGACAGTGGCTCAGTTGGCAGCCCAATACAATGCAGGTCCAAGAGCAAGTGTTTCGGAATACACAGTTCAGCGGACACTGTTGGATATGGGAGTGTGCAGCAGACGTCCCACTCGTGTGCCTCTGTTGACAAAGCGTCATTGTCAACTACGCCTACAATGGGCCTGGGAACATTGAGGCTGGACCATGGATGAGTGGAAGAGAGTTGCCTGGTCGGATGAATCCCGATTTCTCATTCATCACGTCGATGGTCGTCTCAATGCACGCCATCTGCCAGGTGAACAGTTGCTCCCCTCTTGTACAGCGGGTCATACACAGGCTGGTGGTGGCGGTATTATGCTTTGGGGGACGTTTTCATGGACGGCTCTGAGACCCGTAGTTGTGGTAGAACAGACCATGAAAGCTGTGAACTATCTGAACATCATTGCGGACGAGTTGCATCCTTACATGGTGTTTGTCTTCCCAACTGGAAATGGAATCTTCCAGCAGGACAACGCCCCATGTCACATGACTTGGATTGTTTGGGGGTGGTTCGAGGAGCATACTGATGAATTCCATTTAATGTCCTGGCCACCTAACTTGCTGGATCTTAATCCGATGGAGCACATTTGGGATGTCATGGAGCGGCAGCTCAGAGCTCAAACACCACAATGTCCGATTATCTCGACTTTGCGTGACCACTGCTTAGACATTTGGTACAACCTGTCTCCAGTCATGTGCCAAAAACTTGTGGCATCTATGCTCAGGCGAGTTGCAGCTGTTTTGAAGGCCAAAGAAGGCGCAACGCGTTATTGAGTAGGTGGCCATAATGTTTTGGCTCTTCACTGTATATATATTTATGGATGGAATAATTTAATTTAATCCTAATAATTATGTATATTGCAAATATAGTGCAGTTTGTGTAGATTGCTGAATTGATATTTGATGTTTTTATTTACTATACATATGTTTAATAATACAGGGACACAAAATTTATTAAAATACTTCCTAAATTCTTATACAAAGTTAAAAATTAAAAGGATAATAATAAATATGCTAGAGAATAAAAGGGGGAAAAAAATTCCAAGATTTTTCACAATTACCATATACATCTGTAATTAGTGGCAATGAAGGAAAACTTTTAAGTTAAGCTCTACACATACTTTCCAATGCTTGAAGAAATACTTAATGATTGCTGATTAAATGTATATGATTTTATGTTGCAAAATATACAAAAAATGTCTGCCTCCAAATATTTGATTTTTATATGCATTTCTAAAAATAAATAGGTTTTTTATAAAAGGTAAAGACACAACATACTTAAAATTTTAAAAACAAATTTTTATCCAAGTTTACTTTGAATATTGTGAAATCTTTTAACAGAAGGTCATTCTCTAGGGAACTTCCGATATGGTTATTCAGACAGAATTATGAATCATTCAGATCAATTTCTATATTCGATGATTAGTACTTTTCATTCACACTTTCAGGGTTTGAATTTTTGAAAGACAAAATTTTTATAATATGAAACACAAAAGCAAATTCACACATGGAGAATATCATATTTTTGTTGAATAACTATTATTTTATTAAAAGAACAACAACAAAATCATGCTTACACAACAATTTATTACTAGCATGCACTTCCATAAAATTTTCTTTAAACTTATGCAGTTAAAAACATACATTAGTGCATATACAGCCACAAATTATGGCTACAAGACTAGTTTTCATATTATGTGACAAATGCCACACATTTCACAATAAGGCAGAAACATGACAGGCTACATGTTTCAATCACAGTATCTAGAAATTTATAAAATGTATAGTTATTCACAGCTCATTCATTGTCAAACATTTCCAATAAATAAGGTAGATGGAATGAATTTGTTATGTAGCACATCAACATGAAACATAAAGAGAAGCGTGAAGGTATGTTAAAGCCAAGTTTCTCTCCAAAAAATGTAAAAATAATCGTGCTATAAACATTTTGGTAAAATAGGAGCGACTTTTTACTGATATCCAGGACAATGAGAAAATGCATATAATGCAACAAGATCTTCATGCGCAATCTCCCATAGACAATCGATACATGGCCATTTCAGTTATTCCATGGTAATGCACACAAGCTGCAGCAATAACTAATATGTGAAATATCTGATGGCTATGAAACTAAAAACAAACAAAAAAGAAAGTTAGAGCATAATCATCTAGAATACAGAAAAAAAGGAGAAAAAAATACACATGTTAAGTTTCAGAAAAATAAAAGCCATGAATATAAATAATTCCCAAATTAAAACTTATTCTATTGAAGTGAGTTTACAGTTCCAATGCACTCTTGATAATCATGTTTTCTACAGAAAATAATGGATCGCTACCCAGTCTTAATATTCTATTGTAAGAAATACTTTAGCTTAGGCACATTGTTGGAAGCATATTTGCTGATGCATCAATTCAGTTAAGAAGCAATGCATTTTCTGCTTGCCTATAAAAATGTAACATTAGATAATAAGAATAATGGAACAAAAATAATTTGACAAAGGCATTCTCTTTTAATGGCAGCAAGTCATAATTAATATGATTTCATTCATAAATCAAGAATTCAAATGCACATTTTTATTCGATCTTAGTTATTTAGCCCAACAGTCTTGGTCACCCTAAAATTTAATTTTCTGAAATACAGTAAAAGTTAAACTAACCAGCATGCTCAGGAAACCCCAATTTCCAGATACCTGAATAGTCCGGATAGTTGAGTGTGACGGGAAAAATGGGGGGGGGGAGCCTTTTTTTAAAGATTTTTTCGGCCAAATAATTTGTTTTTGTCATTTTGAAATGTGCATTAAATATAATTTTTAAGAATACTTCTGTATCTTCCATAACATTGTATTTACAAAACATATTATGAAGATTTTAATTTAACATTGATGATAAAAATAAATAAAAGTATGATCTGTAGCCGAATTTTTATCGTAAATATATAGATTGTAAAAAATATAAAAATGGCCAACGAAACTTAAAAATATTCTACTCAGCATAATAAAACTCTTTTAAGTGATCATAAACAAATCCCAGATTGAATATCAAAACTAATTATCTTTTAAAAAATCGCAAGGGTTATTGCGCAATACGCACGCCTCCAATTCTCCAGCACGTGATATTACGTAATTGGAATCAACATCTGCCAGTATTCGGAGAGTAAATAAATAAAGTAAAAGAAAGAGATTTACCAATCTGGCGTAACCCTCCTTTTTTTACTTTCTTTTCACCAATTCTGTCCCTTTACCTTTTTTGGTTCTCACTTTTGCTTTCCCATAAAACAAGTCTGTGTACGTCACAGTACTGTAAATTACTTTTCTTCCCTTCTACACCCCTCCGTGCGGAGCGGACGTTGCATTCCAGAAATAAATTGACAGCATGAATGGAACGGCGCAGGCGCGCATGCTAAATTTTGGCAGGCAGATGTAAAATTTTTACAAAAACTCATTTTCTAATTTTTCCAGTTAGCTGAGCTTTCCAGATAATCGAGAATTTACTGTAGTTATTAAATGAAAAGAACTAATTTTAAATACACAGATGATGCATTCGTAGATCCTCTATATGGATCATAATGCATACAAACTGGCAAAAAAGTATTATTTACAAAAAAAAAGTTTAAATGTAAAAAGAAAACTGAAGGAGTAGAAATATGACAAATTATTTCACAATATCTGTAATTTGAATTATTTTCTCACTCTGAAAATAACTCTTTTGCTAAAGAACTCAAAATTTATTACAAGGGAAATAAATATATTTAGCATATCCTATATTTAAAACTGTTCAATTCAAATTTATTTCTGAGTGAAATGCAAAGAAAATGTTAAATACATTTCTGAAAAAAAGATTTAGATATCAAAGTCTTTTTTTTTTAATTAGAAATGACAGAAACGATAAAAACTCATTTAATTTAGTCTTTTGTTTACTAGATTCCAAACGTCTGAATTCTTTAACTGTCTATAACTACAGGTATATTTCCTGACATTTCAAGGTCACTTTCTTGTCCTACACAGTTGAAGAAAGAAAAGAAAAACAAAACATGTGATGCACATCTGCTAAAAGTAGTACTTAAGGTACATTCTTGGTGGTTTACATTTGAATATAACATTTGAATCTAACATCACCTAATTTTCCAATATTTAAGCTATTTTGCATGGTTCAGCCTTGCTGCTCATTTTAATAAAGTTTGGCCTCAATACTTTCTAGGAAAAACAATGCAACCCTGAAGTTTTTCAAGGCAATATCATTCTGCAGAACATGAAAACAAACTACGATTGCCAATGTGTTTGATACTGACATATATCGGGGTACTTCAAGTTAAATTGCCTACCCTTCAAGTTTACTATACCTGGTAGAAGGTTCTTTATTCTTTTCATATTAGCTCATTTCTAAATCATTAAGAAAAGTGAAGTGACATTTGTCGGAGAAGCACGGCCACCAACATGAAGAACTAACATAGCGTGATTATCTTCTCTAAATGCAGCCAAATTTTAACTAAGATTCAGTAACATTTGAATGGATAATAATGCTCACCCATAAATTGCAGCAAAACTAGTTGGTTATTGAAAAGTAAAATTAGTAGCAAAAGAAATGGACTATTTAAACATGCTCACAGATGAGTCAGGAATATTTTTAGCACATTTATGTTTAGAAGGAAATGTCATTCCTTAAATATACAAGTCATGAAAATTACTTTGAAGGAAGAATGATGGAATATCTCCTAAGTCTCTTTCAGTACTTCTGTAAAAAAACAAGTCAAACATTTGCTGCATGTGCACGAACATTAAAATTTTGATACTATCAACTTATGGGGTAATGTCATTTAATAAGACTTAAACTGAAAACTTCAAATTTGACAGGGACTCGACATTTTAACTCTTCACAGAATTTTAAATTCCTTTGCCATGCACTTGGTATGTCGTATTTGAATAACAAATACGACATACCAAAATTTAAGATGAAAAATATCACCATTCAATAAGTTTGTTGAGCAGTGCAATAATGTGTGAAAAGTAAAGAGCTAAAAAGTAAGTGTTAAATTCTTGAATTGTTTGACAAAATTATTTTGATGAGATCAACATTAAGTAATTACTCTAAATTATAATAAATATAATTTTTTTTTTACCTGATGTAATTACAAAGGCAATAAATAAGATAATAATTAGTATCAAACAAAATTTTAAATGCTTATACAACACAAATTAACTTACCCATATGTCACATTTCCCTGGAAAAAATCTCTCTGGTACTCGCAATGCATAGAAAAGGGCACCTATTATGTATAACATTCCCATTAAGCACAACCAACCAAATGAGGCTTGATAAACTGCACGAAACCATCCTTCTGCAATTAAATAATGTACAGCAGGAACAACACCACTAAGACCAAAGCCCATGAATACACCTAGAAGGGTTTAAAAGTAATGTTCATTTATAAAATAATACTGCAACATAAAAAGTACTGTGAAAGAAAACTAACAAAAGCATGATATTGCAAACACTAATAAACAGAGTGAATTTAAGACGAGAGCAATTGCAACATGTATGAACTGCACCAAACGATGCTACTTAAGAGCAGTACAAAACCTTAAACATTTGTGTTTTTTAACATAAATTTCTGGTTTAATACACAACTAACTAGCAATTCTCAACAACAAGAATCTTATCTGTAAATTCAGTTTATATGAAACAGCAATTAATAAAAAAAAAGGTAATATTTGGTAGGATTGATAATTAAATAGCTTGATATTGATATAGAGTAAGATACAGTATAATAAAACCATGTTCTAATAAAGAGTATCTTTACATTCCTATAATTCTCTCAAACACGATATAAAGCAATTTTAAACGACATATAGGTTCAGTATTACAAGTGAGGGAAATATCTCCCATACTACTGTCAACTGTTAAATATTACTCTAAGTCATAAGGTTTAAAAATGAGTAGTATATTTAGTTAAAAACATCAAGTTTAACTTTTGCTGTAAGTACAGCAATTTAGAACTGAATAATCTTGCTGACGAAGATGCCATCAATAGCATAGCTAAAGAAGGGTACAATTGACAATGATGATGCTGCAGGCAATACTTTTTTTCAAGCAAAAACTAAAAAAACTTTCCCAATAATTTGGAATTTTGAATTTGGGGGAAAAAAAGCAGCAGCAGTAGTAACGACAACAACTAAAAGGCATAATGATATTAGTACATACCACATATGTAAAAAATTTCAGCAACACCTGTGAATACTATTGCCATTACATTAAATAATAAAGAGGAATTACATCTATAAGTAGCTATGGATAATATGACAAAAATGAAATTTAAATTCAAGTAAAATGGGAAACTACAGATTGATACAAAGATTCAGACTCTTTTAATACTACAACGAATTGTTTTTAGTATCTAGTCTCATATTTAAAATATGAACTGATAACGGTTTTACCAGTATTTTTTTTTATGTATTTGTTCTTGAGGCACTGACTGCATGCAATGTGAATAATTGTGATTGTTTATATTTCAAGCTTGAAAGTTGAGTTCTTCAAATTTTCAGGACGACTCAACCACTTTCTTGTAAATAGCCAAAATAAACTAAATTTTTGATATTACATCAGCTATTGCTTTAGTCTGATGTTACAATACCAATCTTACATATCTATTACTCCAAATGATTTACAATTGTTATTAAATTCACTGGCGTAATTGCCACTTTTGCTGCCCAGGGTGAACTTACATCATGCTACCCTTCTTTTACAAGTTACACAGGGCACATAAATCTGAAATAAAAATTCCATGGGGGAAAAAAAAAACCTATCTTGTTAGCAGGGTAATTCATCATTTGATGCCCTGATATTTGCATTATAGGTTATGAATCACCACTAGTCTCTGTTGGCAGTTTACTGACAAAAGGCAAAAAATATGAATTAATTACATCAGTTGCTGGTACTCAGTGATTGAGCTAGTGTCCTGCTCTTAGTTATAAAATTATTTTCCTGCCTGACTGATTTTGCCGTCCCTTCCAAAGTACTGCCCCTCCTTCAGCTACACCACTGATTAAATTGCACAGCTTTCATTTACACAAGTAATAATTTAGTATTTCAAGTGAGTAAAATCTGTATTAGAGATATAAATTTGGATGTAAAGACTGTTTTTAAAATTTCAAAGCAAACAATTTATAATGACAATACCCTTGGCTGAACCATTCTTTTTTTCTTTGTTTATTAAGAGAAATAACAAGTAAAATTGGGAAAACTCTCAAAAAATAGAAAAGGAAGACATAGCTGTTCATAAACACTATACACATGCAAGATAACTACAATTATTCATTCACAATGCTTGGAAGAAAGTTGAAAGAAAAATTTAAATGAGCAGTCAATTATGTGCTATGCTCTGAAAATAAGAATTTTAAGCACAAGAGAAATAATCAAGTAATATACAAACAATTTTTAACTGAAAAATTTGAATAATACCAAATTTTACATGACAAATATCAAATTTTTGTTGCTTGCTATATAACGATAGAAAACTGCAAATTCACAGTTAACACATAACTTTTCTTAAACAATTGCTCAAAAGATTTTTTAATTAGATTGTGATTTAAAAACATTCACATTAAAAATTAGGAGATACAGTCGGACCTCTATTTAACAAACCTCTATTTTGCGAACTTTTTCTTGGAACCAAGAACATTTTGCGAATTTCTTCGTAAAATAACCTCCAAATAGCGAAGTGCATTCTCTATTTAACGAACTTTTTCTTGTGATCCAATATTTTTTTTTCTCCCTATTTCTCAAAATATTTCTAAACGTTTCAAACTTATTCTTTCTTTTAACACATTTTATGGTGATCAATGACCTTGAAGCTGGAAAATGTCAAAGCGAAAGTGCTTAAGCATCAAAGAAAGAAATTTAATTCTTCATGAGGCTGGATAAAGGTGTGAAAAAAAGTATATTGCTTTAAAATTTGGTATTCCTCCAAACAGCTTATCAACCATAATAAAAAAATCGTGATAAGATACAAAATTACGATTCATCGAATTCTTGTTCAAAACGTTTAAAAGCATGCGTCTATGAAGATGTGGATGAGGTAGTTTTGAAGTGGACAGTGTGAAAAATCAAAATAATACAGCAAGGAGCTGTGATGAAGACGAAGATGATGAAAATGGAAATGATCATGATGCAGAAATCAACAAACCTTCATATGATGAAACGCTAAAATTCATTAATTTTAATATAAAATTATTTTTTTAATTGAAAATACAGTGTGTTCCCGGACAATGTTTTGTTTTATTCTTGTTTTCCTTGCAGATTTCTTTTTGATGGGTAAAATATATAAAACAAATATATATATTAATTTACAAAATAAAGGTGTGATTAATTACTTTTTTAATAATATTTAGTGTTTATGAATTTAAAATCTGTTTTGTGTAGTATTTTAAAAGGTGAATCTCTATTTAACGAATTTTCCATGTAACAAACTTTTTTTCGGGATTTAGCGACTTCGTTAAATAGAGGTCCGACTGTATTTAAATTAAGCAAGAGAAATGAATGAGAACATAAAGTTGGTCGTCAAATCAAAACAATGAATCATCCTCTAAGCACTCAACATTTATTTAAATGTAAAGTAAATTGTTTTTTAAAGCAAAAATTCTCCATCACAACCAAGCTGAAAAGCAAAAAATGCATTTACTTTAAAACAGTAGTGAATGATGTTGTAGGGTGGAAAAAATTATAATGAAATCATTTTGCAATATTAAATTTTTTAAGCAAGTACGAGGCAAAAATATGCACACATATATTTCCTTTTGAAAATGCCAGAGTAAGCAAAGGGGGAAAGGACAACTGGGAAAAGAGTTAATATACCATATCAATAATACTAATTAACTTACCAGCTCTTACTGAGCGAAATCTTGGTTCACTAAATTTATCCCATAACGAAACAATAATAGCAGCTGTTCCCAACACTATCACAAGAACCAAATATACAAGCTTTTGTTGAAAATTACAATAAAATCCATAATACAGCCACGGCACGAAAGATCCCATAATTAAAAAAGCAATTCCACAATAGTCTAACCTGTAGTGGAAAAAAGATAATAAACACAAATGTGATTAACAATGCAAATTAGCTCATAGAAAACAAAATCTGATAGTAAATTTTTTGAAATAGAAAAAATCAACCACACCAGCACTTTAAAAGTATATCATTTGATAAATGACCAAAACAATCATGATAATAATAATTATAAATAAGTGAAATATGAAAATAAAACCGACTGTAATAGACCAACAATTATCTTTTTTACTTTTAAAGACAGAATCAAAATAGTTACATCTTTAAAAAATGAAATGGATATCTGGTTAAAACTTAGAGGCTACAGATGAGGAAATATTCCTATTAATGAGAAACATTTTGAGTCTTAAGAACAATGAATTCACAAGCATTGAAAATTGTTGACATTCCCGGTATACTTTCAAAGCATTTTAAAACTGTCTTCATTTTTTCCCCAAGAAGCAAAACCCAAATAAGATTAATTTGTATTATAGCATTAATGCCAAATACTGCAATCAATTATTTAAGAAATACCGTTCATGTTAGTTAATAGTTTTCTCTCTCACATTCCTAATTTTGAATAAGTATCAAGAAATCAAAAACTACACAATACCCAACATAAAGCTAAGGTAAAACCTTCACGTAAACACAAAATGGCAAGAAACTGAATTTACAGTAAAGCTTTCTAAAGCCTTCTCAGATTAAGCTTTCTTTCTTTGTTTTTGATGTCTTACGAATTGGAAGAAAACTGAATTTTAAAAATAGATGTAATTATATTTTTCGCTCTATTGCCCTAAATTAAAGATCCCAAAACACTGGAGATACAAGGAAAAACATAATAAGCTTTCTTAAATTGTTAATGTTATTTTTAATGTGCTGATATCTATTACTGTTAGTAGAAGAAAATATTTTATACAATACATTTTCCATACATGTTTTTAAAAAAGTCAAACTGTCTCTGCTAATCCTCATTTCTTCTTTACATATATTGCTAGAAAATAAAACCAGATGAAATTTTTAACTATTTCTCCGAAAAGCATATTTAAGAATTTAAACTTGAAGAATCCTTTGGAAATTCAACACAACTTTTACATGTAAGAATTCACACAAGAAGAGCATTGTTGCAATTACAGTAAGATTACATTTTTTGGGGGGAAAATCAGCAACACCCCCATATGGACTACCATTAACTCTTTGCGGCACAGTGTTCCACTACATGGAACACCTAACTTCACTCGCTTTTCAAATAGTTGAATTCAACTATAAATGGAAAATAATAGGTTTAGGATTCACACTTAACTTTCTTTTTTAATCATAGATGGCAGCACGAATCACGCCGATCCATAATTTTCAGCTATGGCACACTATTTAAAAGCCTATTTTTTCAAGAAATTTTGTCTAATTTTTTTTCTGGTTAAAAAAAATTGCTGGAAAAAAAATTACTACCTTATTTTGATGGCTGTATCTTCAACATTTTATTCTATATTTTTAAAGAGAAAGTATACATATAATCGTTGAATAAAAGAGCTGGAACACTGCGCCGATAACGCTATCATGTTACATGGCAGGACGTTATGACGGAAAGAGAACATCTGTGTCTTCATTTCCTGTTTTTCTCTTTTTTTGGGGGAAATGAACTCAATTCAAGGAATATTGTGGGGGAGGGTTAAAATTTTTGGAATTGACTAACCCTTACTCTGGGGTTTTGTGTTCCAACAGGGTGTGACATACTTGAAAAATATCATGAAGATAAGAAATAGATGTGTATATATATATATATATATATATATATATATATATATATATAGAACTGTAAATATTTATCTCATTTACTCATCACACATAACCAAGATTTTTTTTTTCTTTTTAATTTGTGGTGTAGAGTAGCAGGCCTCCTTGTGGTGCACCCTGGGTCATCCTAAATCTGCTACACAGGTATAAAGTAGTGTTTTTTCACTCATATACAAAAGCTTTTACTCATTTTCATGCTTCACTGCAATGCTCTAGTGGTGCTGTTTTCCAGCTGATGGAACACCCACAGAATCAAAACGGTGAGTGCAATCTTTACAAAATTTTACCTGCATACTCCTTTAGGCCTAAATAGACTACCTACAGCTTTTTTTTTTGTTCGAGTTTAATCTTTAAAGTAGTTTTAACTTTAAAGAGTAGTGCACTACAAAGGGTTAATGAGAGTAAATCAAAGCTTGAATCCTCCAGCATAAACAATAATACACATTCATGTTGAAAAAATAGCAACTCACACAAATCTGCTTTTGATGTGGATCTAAAAAGTGATACTACTTGGGAGTTTTCAATGTCGAAAAAATGTCTCATTTACAAGTGAACTTAATTAATGTATTAGGAGAAAGTGGATAAATCACGAGCTGTTAAACATTCAAGATCGAAAGGGTAACAAACTACACACATTTTCATGCAAAAAATCCCATTGCAATTATTCCATTATTATTGTAATGAGAGCTTTTGATAAGTAATATAAGTTCAAAACTCAAATGCATAAAAGAGAAAATTACCTTTTGCCCAAATCAGACTTTGAAAATTAATCAGTCCTTCCATTACTGGCTAAAATTAACATTTTAATAATTTCCATGAAACAAAGAATTTCTGTTATCATCTTTCAGCAAAATATTATCCAAATATATATGATTAAAATTGGTAATTAGTTCTTGCCACTTTTCATATAAATTCATGTGAACAGTTTATTGATTTTCACTTCATTAAATAAAAGTAAAATATATGATCTCCTTTTACTTAATTGTTTTATTGGAACAATATTTTCATTAAGTGACAAATTGCAGTATTGAAAATTATTCAAAATACATAATTCTGGTGTATTTTTGGATTTAACATAATTTAAAAGTTGTGCAACATTATCCCAAATAACCATGAAATGTGCAATTCACTTGCACAGAATCACATTTGCAAATGTTCCAGAAACGTTTTTTACTTACTCTTATTTGATTCTTTAGTTTTTCTTCATGCTTTCCATTTTCTCTCAGGAAACTAAGCTACATACATTTTTAATGTATTCTGCTGTACCTTGACAATGGATTAAAAAAGCGGTAACTACAGACAAGTGTTTCCCCTTTGTGGAATTTCATTCTGATTAATAGAAAGATTGGTAGGTTAGACTAAATTTACTGATGCAGGACACTTACGACTATATAACAATAACGAAAGAAATGAAACAGTAGAAAACTTTATATTTTCCTATTGAGGAATTAAGGAGGTACAAAACACTCTTCGGAAAAGCTACAGCTTTATAGATGAGTCATCAATGCAGCTAAAACCAGTAAGTTTCAAGTGTGATTTCTTTATATAGTTTTTATGAAGTAATATTATGAAATGTAAAGTATATATTCACTAAAAATACTTGAACAGAAAATCATTCCATAAGAAAATTTCAAACTTATCCACTGATTCAAGAGTATTATTTTTAGAAAATAAAATCAAATTGAATTCCATTACCAAACAGAAGTAAAACATTCACATTTGAAAAACTGAACAAAAATCATACATGCTTTAAGACCCAAGACTTCTTTCAACACGTAGGGTACTTGAGTAAAATAGGTATTTTTATGCATGGGCATACAACTAGCATAATGAAATCTTGCTGAATTAATTAATACAGTCATAGAATCAAATATCTAAATAATTAAATTTTAAAAGTCATAAAAATGACAAAGAGCTCAAGTTTCACATTTTATCAATATTGCATTAAACTTCCATATAACGCAGAAACAATTTTTCTGCTACACTGAACAAAGCTTCAAGCTTAAACAAATGTTACACTTTTCAATCCAATGCTCGAATGAATGGCAATTTAGATTAACTATCATTAAAATTTGAATTTAGTATTCATGAAAACATAGAAAGTACTAAAAAAACTATATGAACTTACATAAAGAAATGGAATGATGCAATGATTTCAAAAGACATTATATTTGGCAACAAAACATACAGCATCATTAAAAACTGCTATTTATTCTTTAAACAAACTCATTACTTCTGATGTGACATTTTTCAGATGTATACAGTCCTATAAATTCAAGCTAGAAAGTGAAGCAATATACTAAAAAGATCATTCTATAAACCCAGACCATGAAGTGAAAATATTTATATACATAAGGTAAAAATATGCTAAAAGGAACAGTTAAAAAACAGAATGAGAAAATATTAGACAAATCTAAGGCAACTCCACAAAATTTTTAGTATTCCGGTATTCAGTCAGATATCACTCAAACAGTTCTTTCTCTTACTTGTGTATAAATCCAAGCAGCACAGAACCAAGCAATGTGTGCTAAAACACTGCTAGATAATCATTCAATAAGAAAATTTCAAATTTATCCACCAATTCAGGAGTATTATTTTCAAAAAGTGGGCGTTGCCTATCAACAGCGGGAATTCGCAGTTTTTTGTAAATATTTCGGAAGCTATTATACATGAAACATCATTTTAGCTAGTGTTGGTTAATCCAATGAATAGGCAGTCTTTGATGATATTATAGTTTATTTTATTGAATCATGCTTTAATTGATAGGTTTCAGGTAATTTTAAATAATTCGGAAAAATATCAAGCCATTGTTAAAGTATAAATAGACGTAAAGCGCGATCACCGGCGACCAAGAAAAGCCACGCCAAAAACAAGCGTCTGGTACGAAGGTTACATGATTTTAAAAAGAGGAAGTTGCACCATTGCAGCGAGATTAAGTAGTACCGGGAAAGAGGGAAATTCCCGAATGTCAGACCGGTTCAAACTGGATTTCAGGCAGTTAAAGTGGCAGTTAATTGTGTGTTAGAGCTTAAGTATAAATAATTTTATGGATTAAATTTTGAGTAGCGTTTTTTAAAATTAGGAATGTGTTACATACATATGCACTTGATTTTTTGGATAACGTCTCAGCTTCGCTCTCATATAAAAATTTTACTATGTTACAATTCACTTTTTGTCACAGTCATATTAAAATTTTTTTTAAATATTTAATTTTTTTCATGACTTAAAGTAAAAAATTAGTGTTCTTTTAGTGAGTGAAAAAAATTTTGAGAAATATATAATACTTTTCGAGATATCGTCAAAAGTTCCTAAAATTCATTTTAACATGGGAAACGCCATTTTTCAAAACCCTACAACTCTTGAAATTATCATCACAACTATATAAAAATTTATGGGGAGTCTAATTTCATGACGGGGAGCCGATTCAGTGAAAAAAAATTGATAGGCGTAATGGAAAAATTCCAAGATAGATGTTAATTAACTCGGTTAATCAGTTTTTTAAAAATCTGAATAAACCTGTCCTCTTGAGCCATTAACATCGACACTAGTTTTGTGAAGATGCAATAATATATACCAGAATTACAGAGGTGTCCCATTCATTTCATTGATCGACTGTATATACATTGTCCTTATTTATTACCATTTGTGAAATGAATGGGGATTATAGAATGCCACAAAGGGAACAATTCTTGTTAAGGATATTTTTAGCTTAAAGGAATCAGTTTTTCAGATATTTGGAGTGAATTCCATTTGGACTTCATGATGCAGATGGATACTTTTAGTTAGGAAAAGAACTTATATTCTTTGAATATACATATATCATGCAAGTAAAATAATGAGGATGTTAAAATACCACCCAGAACCATATATTTATCTGTAACTTAAATGTTTCAAACTGAGAGGACTAGAAATAACATGATCAAGAAAACTACTATATTCAAGTCAGAAGAAGTGGGGATGCTATCTATAATGATGGTATCCCATTAAAGAAAACATGTTTGTGTAACCCCTTAAACATGCTTAACCTCAGGTATGAAATTTTTCAATCACCAGATAGCTATAATTCATGCCTGTAATTTAATTTAATACTAAAAGTAAATATTTTATAAGGTCCCTTTAGAAACATCAAATAACTGAGATGCAGAGTTGCATTTTAAATTGTCTGTTACAAGTATCACTGAATAATTTCTATTGAGACAGGATTTCAGCACTAAAATGAAACATAAATTACGATATATTTGAACAAACAAGTCATTATATTTGAAAAAATACTACATAGTTTATTAATTTCTACTTGCCTTTATTGAAAGAACACTGCAGTATTAAAAATTAAATATTCTTGAAAATATTTTAAATATAAATTTCAATGCATATTCTAAATAAATAGCCCCCAAAAAAATCACTGTCAAAATGTAATGGCCTACCAAATATATAAATAACTACTTGATGTTAAGAACATAAACAATATAAATTTAAAAAAAACTTCATAGTTGTCATCAAAACTCATCAATGAAAACAGAGTATTACAGCCATTCTGAATTGTACCATTTTGAGCAACTTGTGGCAAGTTAGCACACCTAGAATTTGTAGGTGCATAATTCTCAGACAGCATTTTGCTTTTGAAGGAGCTTCTTTGCGGCAGTGTGGGCAATGGTGGGTTATTGTATCTCCATTTGCATCAGTATTTTAGTTTCATAATTTTGTTTATAACACAATAATATCACATTCTAATAAAAATATAGTAGAGTTAAGGTGTAATTTGCGATGACAGAGCTCTCAACAGAAGATATTTAGAAACATACACAAATTAGATAAAATAATAAAAATGGCTAAGTTAATATCAAGATGTTCTCCAATAAGACTCTACACCTTTGATACAATTCAGTAATTTAACATCTATCTCACTAAATGGTCCAAAAAGGCATTCTACAATTTAGTGATAATTTTAAAATATAAAAAAATAATAAAATACTGTTTAGTTACAATGCATAATTATATAGATGAATAAGTTTACAGCCTAAAATGGTTAATATGTTGCTTTGTTTACAAATGCTGCTTTGATCTCAACATACAGTCAAACCCCGTTAACACAAAATCGTTTATCACAAAATTTCGCTTAACAAAAATTAAATATTGGACCATGTCGATTAAGTATGGGGAGTAGTGTTAATTCATTCCTTTAACACGAAAACACAAAATACCGCTCAAGACGAAAAGAAAATATTCTTTGAAAATCAAAATCCATTCTTTTACAAAATTTCTCAGTCTCGAGTTTGTGTTTTGAAACTTCTTTGATTTTCCATTCAACTAGGCCTCCCGAAAGAGGGGCAGGAGGGACATGTAGGCTGGTGACAAGGCCGGGGAGGAATTTTATTGAGGAAGTGTTAGGTGTCTGTGGGGTCAGCACGCCAGTACTTTGCCCTGGGGCATGGACAAGCTCTCAGCAGCCCTGCATTCGTCATTGTGAATGGAAAATTGTTCACAATGGATAAAGCAAGAGTTTCTTTCTCACAAGAATCACAATTCCTACCCTTTTGCTTCTTAGTTTGGGAATGGGAAGGGACAGAAGGGAAGATGCCTTTCTCGGAGTGACTCTAAACGAAGAGGCAATTGCAATGAAAACAGTGTATTGTTTTCTTATGGAACAGGATAATGCTTCGAATGCATAGGATGATTTAGAAAAAGTGGATGCCTTTCTGAAAAAATGTCATCTTAAAAAATTGAAACAAAAGTCAATAACTGACTTTTTTAAACCTTGAGTAACAGGTAAATAAATTTATTATTTGATATATTACATACAATATCCTTATTTTTTCTCTAAACTTGAAACTTTTATTCTTTTCAGATTTCTGAAAACTGTAATATTTTATCTTTTATTTAATAGCTTGGTAATTGCTATGCTTGGTAATGGCACTGCTATTTTAACAGTTAACACAAAAAAGTTTTGTGGTCTTGCTGATTTCGTGTTAACAAGGTTTGACTGTATGTGATTTTATTTAAACTCGGTAAACTATTATATTGGCAAATCTGAAATACATTTTAACTGGCATTAATAGACGAAGAGGGGATAAAAAAACTATCAAGTGGATGAAATCATTGTTTTCTTGCAACTTTCATTTTTTTTCATGGTAAGTACAGAACCTGAACAGAGAAAAATTAAACAGATAGTACAAGAAAATATTACGTAATTTACAGATTTTCACTGTTTACATTTTAAACAAAACAAAAGTTATATTTTCAAATTAAAAACACCTGCTGCAAATATATATATGCATACATAATTTTCAATTCAATATGTTCTTCAAAAATACATACTTGCTGAATAGTTTTCCAACTTTTTCTGAATGGCAATGAACTGTATGGAAAGTGAAGGACATGCCTAAACATGCAATGGCACCAGCAAAGAATGTAGCAAACACTACTTTTTCCTGCCACTGTATTTGATTTGATGGACGAGTCAGAAAATAGAGTGCAATTCCAATAAATGATACACAACCTAAAAAATCAATGGTGGAAACACAGAAAATGTAGGTAATTAAAATTACGCTTAATAAATCACTTGTGATTCCAAAATAAAGGCAATTTCAGTTACCTGAAGAGATCATAATCATAGCCAAGACAATTTTGTTAATAAGGTAATTATTTAACACATTCCATGGTTTTTGGATAGAAGTAAACAATTCAAGACATAGTCAATTCCTTTGCAAATTACATTAGTCAATAATACAGACCCAATGTGACCTCTATCAAAGTTAAAGTTCTGAGCTGCATGCATTGGCCTTAGCAAGGAGTTAACTCATGAAACTATGCTGGTATCATCTTTCGATATTTTTAGAATTGCCTATATATTTCTCAAAATGCTTAATAATGAATGGTAATCCTGTCATGTCCCTGAAGTTTAAGATCAGACAAAAGAAGCACAAATAAAGTGAAAATCTGTAAAGATATATCTGTTGGTTTCCGAATATGATAGTTTATGATGTATTTTCAATAGGTAGGACATTCCAAAATAATTAATGATGCAAATTTGCTATCACCCCCTCATTCACATACATACAGAATTTGCTGACAGTTTTGAAATGAAAAGACAATTTTTATTAAATCTTCCATGACTTTCAAATACAGACTTAATGAGTGTATCAAAAATAAATCTATTAAATTTTATTTTACAAAACACTATACATGCATTAACACACACTTTTGAAACCATAAAATTCACAATTTAATTTTAATTACATTTTTCTCTTTTCAAAATAATACAAGGACATTTTGTTTTGTTAATACTAAAAGAATGCCAAATCAGAATACCATCAACCTTACAGCACAATAAAAGCAAAAATAAATAAATACAATAATGATGCCTGAAACATTTATTTCTCTCAAATTTTATATGGCAACAAAATAGTTAACCAATTAAGACAAACATCAAATATTAGTTTTATGAAAGGATTTTTTTGAAACTAAAAAATTGGTTGAAATTTGGTCAAAAATTGGCAAAACTGCAGAATTTTTGCATATTTGCCAATACTCTGCATCTTTGAAAAAGGCAAAGTTGAATACCTAAGGATAATAAACACATGAATAATAATAAAGAGCTACTTCAGAACTGGTTAATAATAATAAGGTAGCTTGAAAGCTACTTCAACTCCCAGGTAGCTTAAAAGAATGATGAAATTTTTGAAAACCGAGTCAAAAATAGTGAAATAAAAAATATGAAAGAAAATATTTAAATAAATATTAGTTCACCCATAGAATTTTGAAACCTGTCACAGCCTAATTTATTTACAAAGGCCTCTTAGAAAATAATGTAAAACCAGAGAAAATAAATCATTTGAATTCAAATTTAAGTTTACTGCCAAGAGCAAAAATATACAGGGTGTCTACTCTTATTGTGGCCCAATAGCTAATTTATAAACCATTAGAGATACACTATCTGATCAAAAGTATCCGGACACTTTTGGATTTTCACATTTTTTAGAATTTCTCCTGAAAGGCTAAACTGATGGCTCCTTGAACTTCAAGCATGTAAAGAATAGACTCTAACTCACATTTTATAGTGAAGAATTGGTCCCGAGCGCGATTAGGGGACCGTCTACAAATTGATGAAGACGAAAATTATTTTAGCCCACCCTACTTCAAAGAAAGTTTATAACGAGATGAAACTTTCAGCAATGGTTATGCTTGATGTGCATAATATTTACATGAATTTCCTAAATGCAGCACAAATATTCAGGAGGATATAAAGCTTAAAAAATCCCAAATTGTCCAACTTGTTTTTTGTTTATAACATGCAGTTTTCTTTTATATTATACAAAACTTACAGAAAAATGACAATATATTAGAGAAGCATTGTGTAAAAATGAATGTGAAGATAATTTTCAAAACCTACAGTTTTCAAGAATTGTACTTGGCTACTTTTGCATGATGGGTTAAAATAAATGCAAAAGGTTTTGGTTAAATTTATTACAAAAACAGTTAACAGAAAAAAAAAAATGTATATAAAAAAATACTACTGATCATTACCCAAAAGATGAGTCCAAATATTTCCAGTTTCAGTGTGGATTCTAAATATCGATCTGAAACATGCATTAAAAGATGGAAGCGGTGGTCTGTGACCCCGAAGGATAAAGTCATTATCTTGTAACCATTTAGGTAAAGAACTGAAATGACAAACCTGCAAAATAAAAATATTATTTCAGGTATATTTTGAAATAGCGAAACACACGTTATTTTTACTACAGGAAAAAAAAAAAAAAAAGGCCTACTTTCCAAGCCTCTTCCCAAACTTTTCTCACTAAGTGTTCTGCCTGCTCTGCTTCTTCGAGTACTTTACGTACCAGATGCTCTGCCTGTTCAGCAGCTCGTGCAGGCAGAGACATATCAACAATATCTAAATTCAAGTCATCGTCATCATCACTTGACAACTGAAAAACAGAAATAATCAAACTGAAACAATAAAGATACGAGACATCATCATATGTCAGTAATAACACAGAAACAAACAATTTTAAGTCTTTACTCATTAAGAGTTGGTAGATTTTAATTCTTTCACTTTCACAGAAATTAATATACCATCACCTTTTAAATAATGAATACTCTATTAGTTTACAGAGTTGCTAAGGTATTCTTCAAAGTGAAATTAATTTTTTCCAAGTAGAGATAAATCTTGAAGTCTGAATAATTAGATATCCAATTTCAATAACATTAACTCTTTGATAGTTCATCCAAGATATAAATAATATATCTCATATATAATCTGCATTTCTTTCATCATAATAAGCTATTAAATTTTATATATACCATAAATTGTTATAACGACAAATACAGACACATGAACAAGTTCTGTGATTGGACAAATCACTATTAGTAAAGGGAGGTATATAGCATAGTGTAAAGGTTTACCATAACAAAAATAACGGATATGTACATAACCCAGAATTTGGTATAGATGAATAAATTTATAGGACATTATTTTTGAAACAATTTGACAAGATATTTATTAAGTATAATTAAAAAGAATTAAAAAAAGAGCAGTTTGTCTTAGCTAAAATGGGTCATACTACAAATGACAAGCAGATCAAAACTAAAAAAGACATAAGTACAAAAAAAAAATGTTTTTAATTTCATCTTCTTTTAAATGAAAACTATTCTGAACCATAAATTTAAAAAAAGTACCTGTTTCAGTTTATAATGCTTTTGCAAACTATACAATATTACATTTCAGTATAAAAGTATTCAGTATTTTCCCATAATCTCAGATAGGAACCATTTTATTTTATAGATAATCAAGCATAGGAGCAAGCAAGTAATATTTATTTGACCAAACACAAAACAGAGAAATCTGTATACAGTTCCCTAAAATGGACACTATGAAGGGTAAACTATGCACAGTTTTAATAATTTACAGAAATAAAAACAATTACATTTGCTGCCCACATCACTTTCTAAACTAGAGGTGTACCAACTACAGTCAAACGTCGCAAATCCGGACCTTTTTCATTCCATAAAGCCCTTCCCCAAAGAAAAAACAACAACAAATATCCTAACTTTTATCTAACAAATCGGCGCCCAGAGTCAGCAGAAACCGGTCGTAACTATCTGGGGAGGGAAAGTATTTAACCACTTGTACAACGATGTGCGACGAAGCAAAGAACTTATAACACGCTGTACATTCTTTGGACGAAGGTATTGCGGGGGGGGGGGAGAGGGTATTGTAACGCGAATCGCGGAGTTACAATACCTTCCCCTCTCTAGCACTCAAAACGAACTAGTCCAGAATGTAAGAAATGTTAACAAATAAGATGCTCGCGCAACTTTCTCTCCCCTTCTGGCTCACAAAGAGGATTTGCCCAGAACGAATGGAATTTTGTAGAAATTCGCGATTGTCTTTAATTCCGAACTAGCCCTCGCGAATGTAGTACTTCTCTTATGTGAGTTGATATATGTGGCCGGCAACCATATTCTATGAGGACGAAGAAAACGTGGATACCGATTTCAGATCTCTAAAGAAAAAAAATTTTGAACTACTTGATTACGACAAGTCAAGAGGACAAGAAATCGCCGAATATGACGCCTTTTAAGTACTACATTGCGACGATAAAGCTCCGACAGTGTGTCAACTCACTGATGCCGAAATATGCGGTATAGAGTTGATGAACTCCAAAACTTCGTATCTGATAGCGAAGAAGAAACACAAGCGGAAGATAAAATGTCAATCGACAGCTTAGTGGAACTGTTGAACGCCACAATAAAAGAACTTGAGCAAAGAGACTATTTCGGAGTCGGACATAACGGCGATACATAAAATAGAGAAGTTACTGAATCAAAAACCAAAATTAATGAGGCAACTCACTTTAAATGAAATATTTTGTAAAAATGTTAAAATTAATAAGAAATAATATTAATTATGTTTATAAATCAAAGAAAACAAGTAATAAAGTTTTTAAAAAATTTAAATTGAATTATGTGTTTTATGATGTTAAATTCACTTCTTAATATTGAAATGATCTAATATCCGGAATTATTCCAAATCCGGAATTGCCGAAGTCCCGACGATTCCGGATTTGCGACGTTCGACTGTATTTTCATTTCTAGGCGTCGCAACCCACGGTTTGCGCACTACTGTTCTAAAAAAAAATGCCTCTCATATAGAGAAAAACTTTTCAATTCATGAAAATCATAAACTTATATGAAGTACATTCACAAATGCAATATATTCTTATAAGTTAAACTTGGATTGTCTACTAGAATCTTTTATCACAATGCTGTATTTATAAGAAACATGTTCAGAAACATTCATTTTAACCTTTTCCATTTCAGAAATCTATTACTGCTAATAAGTAGGCAATGAAATTTCATTTTTATGTTCAATTTTTTAACAAGAATTAAAAATTAAAATTTAACAAAATAAGGACTAACAAAATGAAGACATAGAAGCCAATTCACTTCAAAGTAAACTAGCAGAAGTATAATTTAAAAATACAACAGATATTTTTAACAAAGCCTTGCTGGAAAAAGGAGAGTAGCTGAAAAAATAGGTTGGTGTTAAGTGCATTTCAGGACTGTCAGAAAATTTTCCTTTGATCTTTAAACTCGTGATTTTTTAAATGTATATTTTAAAAATATTTTCAGTCAGTTTAGAAATTAAAGATTACAAGGAAAATAATTGAAAAGATAAAATCTCAGTTCTATCATGAAGTATTGCTTTTGGAAAAAAAGAAAAAATGATGGGACAAAAAAACTAAACTTTTGGCAACAAAATGCATTTATGGATTAAATGTCTTTCCTTTGTAATAATTGATCTACTGGCATCATGATGGTAAAAGGATTAAAAATATTTCTGTGTATTTCAAAATATTATAAATTTAGACTCATGGATTGTCCAACTTTGAAGAAAATATTTCGTTCAATCAACTCTTCATTTAAAATTTCCTTTAAACATCAATTTCTGCACTTCAGGCACAATACATTATTTGAAGGTATGGTGCTTTAATAACACTGCTCTAGTCAAATTTTAAATCCCCTTCCAAAACATTTTATTAATTACTTGATTGTAATTAACCAGCTTTTAACTTTTCAAGGACAAAATATAACTTTTTTTACAATTTTCAATAATTTTAATGCATTTACCTAGTAATTACTGTTATAAATCCAAATGTATTTTACCTATTATTGGCTTCTTGATGTTTATTCATACTTGTTTGGAAATTAATATTTAAGTGCCTTTGTTTTGGCCTAACACCACGCACACCATTTGAATCTTCGATCAGCAATATTAAATTATATGAAATTTGAATATCCTGAGTACCCATCTGAATTTATAAATTAAATACATAATTAAAATTGTAATTCAACGATTAATACTCAAAGATTCAAGAAAATATTTATTTGTAGAGAACCCCTCGTCATTTTGTTTCTCTTAGAACAGAAATTTTGCTTGTTGCAATGCATACAATTTTCTAAATCTTAATGGTATTCAACTGGAATTTTTATATAAGCTGCCTTAGATATCTGGCTTCGAAATTATGAAAGAAAATTCACACTATGTTTCTTGCATACGTTAAAAGTATTTACTACAAATACTTAAATTTCCTCAAATATTCAAGGAATTTACTTCAAATTTTAATACCATGTTTCTCTAACATATTGTCAAGTATTCTGTCAGTTTCACAAAATTTGGCATAAAACTCTGCATGCTATAAGCAAAAAACACATGAAAAATTTGGGATATTTAAAAAAAAACTTTTATATCTTCCCAAATATTCACGATATTTAAATGAAAATGCATGTAAGCAATGTGCATAAGAAGCAAAACGATTGATGAAAGTTTCAAAACATTATCAGCCTCCTGTGAAACAGGGTGAGCTCAAATCATTTTCGTCTTCATCAATTTGTGCATGGTCCCCTAAATGTCCTTGTGACAAAATCTTCACAGTAAAATGCGAGTTTCCACAATTGCACATCCCACTATTATCCACAACTGATTGTGAACCATTTTATTCAAACTAACTCCAAATTTTTCTCATTTTACCAATTCTTGCAGTACTTTTGGCTAATAGTATAATTTGTTCTGTATTGAATGCACTTCGAGACAGTATTTTATCTTTGTTAACAGCTATTGTTTATTATATCAAAATAAATTCTACACTTAAATGTTAGTACTAGCCATCTTTATTCATCAATTAATCTTACTAATTAGTCTCTTAGATGCTTTCCAGGTTTGAAGGTCCACTCTAATTGGATATTCTATACATATAGAATACAACATTTCCCAGAATTAAATGAAGTTCTAATTATAAGTTTTCTAAAATAGGTGAACTAATTTAATTTGGCTCATACTTTTAGCAAAATTTTTGTTCATATAAATAATTATATTTTCAACAAGTACTTTGTAATTTTTTTTTAAAGAGCAAAAATCTACTACACATTTTAATAATATATTATAAATAATGCTAGCTTGATGAAATCATAAAGTTTGTCAAATAAATATTTAGCTGAACAAGATTATATTGTTAGGAAAGATTTTAATTCTTTGCCCAATTTTTTAGTTATGGATGTTATATATCTAAAAGAAAAGTGTTCACAAATAAGCTAAATTTGGATGACAAATAAAATTATGAATTACAAAATAGTATTTATCAATAACACTCTATTTATAAATATATTTACAACAGCAATTTTTTAAGAGACTTGAAAGCAAAGAAGCAAGAACAAACAATATGTTAAATTCAGTTAACAACTGAAATACCTTTAAACTAAAACTTCTTCAAACTAATCAAATCTTATTAACAAAATCATCACTTCTACTCATTAAGGTTATTTCATAAAATGCTGTTAATCAAGTGGAAGGAAATAATAAATAAAACTTTTAATTTTCTACAAAAGATACAACAAAATTTATAAATTCATTAAACTTCAACTCGTCATCTGGAAATTTTATCACATACAAGAAATAACCAAATCAGAAACAAAGGGTTTTTCCATACTTCCTGTACTGGGTAGAAAATATTACAATTATCTTTGCTCAAAACACTGTACACAGCAATTCTAAGGACCATAAGAACATCAAATCTCGGTGGTAAGCTTTTAAGGACACAGGAAACAAATTATGCAAAAAAAGTTCCAAAAATGAATAAGCAAAATCAGACACACAGTCTCTAGCATAAATATAATAAAGTTATCAATGTATAATAATTTAATAATAATAATCATAAAGCATATTAATTATAAATTTATAGGAGTTCAAATGACACTAACAACTGTCAATTTAATTAATATAAATAAGGTCATGAATCCCAAGATGTTTCTTTTCTTCTTAATTTTTTCCCAATTTTTTACATTATTTGTTTCCCCGTATTTTGAAATGCATTACACCAAAATTACGAGTTTTTATGATTGTTTTTTTCCCCTCAACAATGTTTTGAACAGGGATATTTTAAATCTAACCATCCTTCATATACCAAATCAAAATATACCTCACCATCAGAGTGGTTTGCAATGATTGTTAAGTTTGCTTAAGTCAAATTTTAAAAACCTACAACCTAGATATTTATTTTTATACTGTTTGGAGATGACTTTAAATTTGTATATAAATCATATATATTCAAAAAGTTTGTCTTTAATAGTGACTAAAATAAAGCTAATTAAAAAGATAAGAATTTTAAGATAAAATATGGAACGTTTAAAGTAAAGTTTATGGTGCACAGCCCTTTCTCTCCGCTTTAGCTCGCCAATTCCTTGCTGCCAAGCAGAAGACAGATTGGCGACGTCAGAACATTTGTTTTGGTTGCGAAGGAATGTTCCTATTCTTGTCTTGCTTGCGCCGGAATCTGTTATTTCGCGCTTTAGTGTTGTGATTTTATTCGTCAGGTATGTGCTATCTATGATTTCATTGGTCGATTTCTTCGAATTTGAATAAAACTTCATTTGGAATTTATCGTTTGGAACCGAAATTCTCGTTTTTGGAATTTTTTAAAAAAAACATAGATTCCTAATATTCAATTAAAAAGCAAAGCTACTATTTTCCCGCTTTGCTGAAAGGGAAGCCGCTGATGTCTTTTTTAGTTTAAAACATTTGTCCAGAACACACTTGCAATGTCGCATTCATTGCGTGCGGAAATTCTAGTTTTTGGATTTTTTTTTTAAACCTAAATTCCTAACATTCAATCAGAAAGCAAAGCTACTATTTTCCTGCTTTGCTGAAAGGGAAGCTGCTGATGTCTTTTTTTAGTTTAAAAAATTTGTCCAGAATGCACTTGCAATGTCGCATACATTGCATGCGGAAATTCTAGGTTTTGGATTTTTTTTTTTTAAACCTAAATTCCTAACATTCAATCAAAAAGCAAAGCTACTATTTTCCCGCTTTGCTGAGAGCGAAGTCACTGATGTTTTTTTTTTCCTTTAAAAAATTTGCCCGGAACCCACCTGAGATGCCGCAGGCATTGCATCCACAAAGCAACAATAAAATGCTCACTGCACACACAAAACAAATGTTTTCACATCGCAAAGCCATCTTGTTCTTGGCGACAAAAAGTTGGCGATCATAAGTGGGGAAGAACGGCTGCGCACCGTAAACTTTACTTTTACCTATGGAACATTCGAACCTAATATAATTGAATGCAGCTATTTTGTAATTCATAAACTACATAGTAATGGTACAAAGAACACTTTTCGCAAAAGAACTCAGATTACTGAATTTTTTTTTTTAAACTGATGCTTCAACATTCCAAACCTTCAGGTATTTAACAAACTTATACAGTCAAAGCAACTAAAATATTTAAACAATTCTAAAAATATTCTATACAACTTACCTCAGTGTCAGGAAATACATGGGTACAGCCAAGACCTTTAGATGTACCAGGTATGGCAAAATGAGCATCACTAATGCTTGTATCATCCAAAAATACATGGGGAGTTGGTAAGTCTAGGTTCCCTGGATCAGAAGTAAATTGTCTCTCTCGACATAAAGTGTTAGGACCAAAGATTTCATTGAAGTCCATATTCTTAAAATTAAAAAAAATTGCAGTATCAAAATCAGCTCTGAAAATTAAATAATAACCATAGCATGAAAAAAGTTAACAAATATTTAGTGAAAACTGTTATGACATCAAGAGCCATTCTATGAGATTGTTAACATATGCTCCCCTACAAAAACTAAATGTGGGAATCTGAACTACATAAAAAGTATAACCAAATTAATTAGATAAAAATTAAAACTAATATTCGTTGAATAATCTGATTTATTTTAGATATTCTCTGCTATATTTTTGCTACTTACTGCAAAATTTTCTTGCAAATAATTTTGAAATATGTTTCGTAACACTATCAAACTTGCAAATAGGATTAATTTCAACATTTGATCTCCTCTCACAACAATATTTAGCATATAAATACTTTATTTTACAGAAAAAGAATCAAACACTCATTAGTTTTGTTGCTTACTATAACTTTCTTATTGCATCAAGTAAAAAATTCGTTATTATTATTTTTAAAATTCGTTAGTACATAATAAATTCACACCTACAAAAAAATCCCAGTAATTTAAAAGTAATTTTTTTCTTCTACCTACAACTAGAGAATTTCAAAAACATTTTGAAGAACCAATAATTTAAGTTACTTTCTTTACAAACAAAACAGTGAAAAAATTTGTTGCAAATTACAGGAGTCAATAGTAATCTAATAAAGATAAAAAGAATGGACAAAATGTTTTAAATTTATGAGGAATTTCTACAGTCATTTAATGCTATAGCAAATTTGGCAGCAGATTAATTATTTAAAAATGAAAAAAAAAAAAAAAAAGACTACAGAGAGAAGATCTTAATTATTAATAATAAAAAAGCTTTAAATTCTTAGAACTAAAGGAATTTTTTTTTGTAAAAAGTCGTAAACATTATTCTAAGAAAAATGCGACAGAAATTAATGACAGCCTCATAAAGCAAACTACAATTCGTACAAGACAACAATATCAGCCATAACAATACCAATTAATGAAATATAAGTTCAGTGAAAAATTAAATAACCACAGTTTGCAAAATTGATATAAAAAAATGTTATAACATATTTCCTTTTTCAAAGGATTTTTCCACTTAATGCAGAAATAGAGATTTACGCAATCGTAACTCGATACACAAAATAAGGTTTACTATTATTTATTCAGTTCGATAACGAGCAATAAGCAAACCATTAAGACTGCCTAAACATGTAAAATGAACACAAAATTTCTATTACAACAAAACACTTCTGCTCGCTTTTGAAAGTTGACTAAATAAGAGAGAACTTCACAAATTTATCTTTTAAAAAATTGAATAAAACATTTTAAATACGTAACAAATAATGTAGATTAATAAAAAAATTAATCATTTAAAAGTATAACAAAAATTTACGCTTTTACGTAAATAAAAATAGTTTCGAATTCAAAATTCATAACAGAATACTTACTAGTTTTACTCTCGCAATTTAAATACATAGTTTCAAGCCATCACGGCTAAAAAGAAAACGCGATTAAAAATCACATGGAATGTTTCGACGTTAGCAATATCGCACCATATTTCGTGATTACATAGATAAAAATATGAGACAAATGCTTGTTTATGACAGAAAACTCAAAACACTGCGAAACATTAGAAAACAGAGCAGTTACAGTAGCAGTGTTTTTCGTTGGTGGGGAGGGATAGGTTGAAGGTAAAACACAGTTGATTGAATGATTGAAACGCTCAAAATTTTTCTTTTGTTTCTCTGTCGTGTCTCATCCGAGAACTAAATATTACACGAAGCGGTTTACTGAAATTTTCTTTGGTCGCATGAGAAATTAATAAATTTTGTGCCAGTATTTTTGTCAGTTTTTTATATTTTTTTAATTAAAAACAGAAGTTAAAAATTTTCAGAATTGTTACATTTGCTTCTCATTTTTCTACTACTACTTCTGCATGGACTCATTTTCCATGCACCATTTCCGGCCGTAGGAATCTTCCGATTTAAGTAGTTATCAAATCCATTCGGTTACTATTTCGGATGTCAAGAAAGAGCATGTGGACTGTCTCTTCAACAAAAGCATACGATTTTGTATACTTTTTATTACTAAGGGGTCTATTCAGGTACCCCGGTTGGGTGGGAGTGATACTTTTCCGTTGTTAACGGCCGGGAAAAGTGACGTCTCCCAACCCAACCGGGGATACCAGAATAGACCCCTAAATCTTTCAGCCAATTAGTTTAAAATTTGTTAGTTAAAAAAATGACATCCAACCCGGGGGTCATCAGAAAATGTAATTAGTAATTCTAAATTTAAGCTCATGTATCACCAGAAAGATCGATAATAAAGTAATAATCAGTCAGTAATAGTCAGTGGCAATAATCAGTTATAAAGATATAAATACGAAATAAGGGAAGATTTAATTGTGAAAGAGTTAAAAATACAAAAATAATAACAAACAACGAGTTTAAGTTATAACGTATTTCAGTTAAATATCCGAGCTATCAGTGGCGGTGATTGGGGGCAAGAAATTTATAGACACCTGAAAGTATCCCCAAATACAGGGAGTAGTCAATAAAATTTAAAAAAAAATGTAGTCAATAAAATTTTTTAAAAAATGTGGTCAATAAAATTTTTTAAAAAATGTAGCCAATAAAATTTCCCCCAAAATGGGGGTGCGACTTCCCCCCCCCCTCCCCCGAATCGCTGCCACTGGAACCCATAGAAATAAAACCATCAAATTTGTTATTTTCAAAGCAATGTTAAGACATACAAATTGAAAAAAGTACTATAAATGCTCATTACCTGAGTACTGAATATCTGAAGATCTTCGCAGACCCAAACATCACCGGAAAATGATGTGATATGCTATAAGTTCGGATGAGTGTTTATAAGGTGACCAACTTTTTTATAATGAAAGTGAGGACATAAATAAATTGAAGGAAAAAATACCATAATTAAAGGAAACATTTTATTCATTTGCAACGATAATGCAGTATACACCATAATATGATAAATGCACAATGAAAATATTTGTAACATTTTAAGTTGTTATTATGCTTGTTGTGTGGTAGTGTGCATGCCTATTTATTATTATTTAAATGAGTACTTTTCCATTGAATGAATATTTTTTGTCAATGTATCATCTTTTAACAATATGATGGAATTATCTAAACAAGAAATATGCTTGCTATTGGATTTTACAGTAAGTACTACGAGTATAAACATTCAACCTCATTTTCTCACTTGTCTAAAAATCTTTATCAATTGAAAAAACCTGCTTATCATAGATCGAATACGGAGATTTACAGATTAGTCCTAAATATCGAAAAAGGAGGACACTTTTCAACGGATAACAGAACTTACAAAAGGAGTACTGTCCTCCCTGAAGGAGGACGGTTGGTCACCTTAGTGTTTCTTAATGGAAGATGGATTCGTCCATGAAAATTTACGGGTTTTCAGAAACTGGTTAATCAGCTCTACTGTTCAACAGTTATACTATTAACATTTAATACTATTAGTAAGCCAGCTTTCTTTAACAAGCATAAAATGAGCCTTTTAAAGTAAATTTCAACTCTTCAAGCTTCGGGTTCATTTTTTTTTTTCGGATTTTTCGTTTCAAACTAAATGAAAGAAATTGAAATTAAAAAATAAACTTTTTGCATTCTGTTACGTTATTAACAGTTTTTTGCCATTATATTAATAAAAAGCGTTGCATCTAATAATAATACATTAGGTAAAATTTGTTCATATTTGTTGTTCTTACAATATGTATAATTTAATTACATTTATTTCGTTGAATTTCGAGTTTGCCACTTAAATTCTTATTCTTGTTTCATAAAACTGTTTTAAGTCAATAATAATAATGAAAAACCAGAAAGAAATTAAAGAATTTCAAGGATGTGTAGAATAAGAAGAAAAAAGACGTTGAAACGAAAAGAAAAACAGTTATCAAAAAAGAGAAAATGAAGAGAAAAACAGTTATCATCGAGGATTCACAATTATAGTTCTAAAAGCTTCTATTTCCAATAAATATAAAATAAAATAGATTTTTACATGTTACTTTCAAAGTGATTTCATATCCTTAAATTTTTAGAATTAAAAGTATTTTGTGATGAAAAAAGATAAAATAAAAATCATTACTCGACTTGGAGTAGAAATTCATTAATTGTTTTGCAAAGCTGTGTGTATTTAATATAAGTTATTACATTTCGAAGTGACTAGATATAAAATAACTGTATCCCTAGATATGATAAACGGAACTTTTGCCCAGAGCCGGATTAAGCCCTGTAGAGGCCTATAGGCAGTGCAAGTTCAGGGCCCCCTTCCCTCTTCCAACTTTTCCCAAACCATATATTTTTTATTGATTTTAATTTAATCTCTCTACAAGCAGATTTTAAGTAAGAGAAATTATGACAAACTGAAATAGCAAAACACCGTGTCACCTTAAAGTTAATTGGTTTCAGTATTTACTGTATAAAAAAATTAAAGTTAAAAATTATTTTCAACAAAATGGTAAAAAAAAAAGAAACTACAAAACTTTTTCTAAATACTCCAATATAAAATAAGTCATGCTTTTTACTTGTTGAGACAGTCAGTCAACTGCAAAAAAAGAAAAAAAAAAAATCCGGATCACATTAATCTGCAAGCTAATTTGAAAACATAAAAAAAATCCTCAGAATAATGATCTGAAATTTAAACTATATTTGATTATAATTTGAATAAGTTCGAGTATATGGCTCTTGTAAATCAAATGAAAGCACAACCTGAATTATCTTGAAAATAGTTTTCAAAAATGTCGAGGCATTGGGAGTGTCAAATTTGCGGGACCCCTGGACAGTTGCCTACTTTGACTATTTGATAATCCGGCCTAATGCTTTTTACTTTCAGTATTGTAATCGTCAAAAAATTCGAACTCGAGATTTTGACGAATCTACACGTTTTAGACCTCCCTGAGTACGAAAAACACAATTTTGGAATTATGTCTGTCTGTGTGTCTGGGAACATGATAACTCGAAAACTATTAGAGCTACGGGGATGAAATTTGGTATGTGATCTTTAAACATAATTTGTAGGTTTCTATCAAATTTTGGACAAAATCCGTCCAAGGGAAGTCTGTCTGTCTTTATGTTCGCGGTCATGTGAACACTATAACTCCAAAATTTGAGTAGCTAGATGAATAAAATTTGGTGCACAGTTTTATCATCATGAATGTAGGTCCGTAAAAATTTTGGGCCAAATCCGTCAAAGGGTTGACTGTCTGTCGGTCTGTATAATCGCATACTTGTAAAAATTATATCTCCTAAACCCTTTCGCTTAGATAAATAAAAATTGGTATGACGTTTGCTAATATTAATTATAGATCTGTGCCCAAATTTCGTTTGAATCGGCAAAGAAAAAGGCGTTAAAATTTCATAATTAATTTTTCTAATCCGATTCTCCATACGCATGCGTACTGGTAGCAATCTCTGTGCACGCGGAAGGATTACGTCACTTTGTCCTTGTTTTACTTGCGTACTGGAAGCAAGCTAACGAACGAGGTCTGTTTTCTCCTCCGCACACGCAGCTTGCGGAGCGGAGCTTGCATTGGCTACAGTTTGATAGAAAATAAATATTGCTAAGTTTTAATACATACGCATCTCTTTCAATATGATTCTTCACCTAAATATTTTACTATCACTATAATCTACAATGAAAAACCTTCTGATAGTCATTGAATTCTGGTCTACAGTACACTCTGTCCCAAAAGTTTATAGCATTAGTAAAATATATGCTTTAGCAAAATGGAAAGACATACAAACACCAATTACAAATATGTTTATTCAAACCATATGCGACTTGCATTCAACGAAATATGGAGAAAAAATAACAATTTTTATTTCAATTATATAGCAAAATGGAAATATTAGGTGTCCCAAAAGTTTATAGAATATATGACATTTCAACAAAAGGTGCTCAATACAATGTTCTTAATAGTTTAAAGTCTTTCCATTTCTCAGTATGACATTGTATACACATTTTTCCATCGACATAATTAAGGTTCGTAATATCTCTAGTTCCAAGTTGCACCATACACTTTCAATGGCTGTCTTCAAGGCATTCACTGAATAAAATTGCCCTCTATTCTCATATACCCTCCGAGACATAATGCCCCACACATTTTCAATTGGGTTTAGATAAGGGCTTATCGGTGGCCACTCAAAAACAGTAACATTTTTCGAGTTTAAACAATTCTTCGTAGCATTGGAGGTATGGATGGGAGCATCATCTTGCTGATATTACCAATTTCGTCCCCCTATGTTTTCTGCAAATGGCATAAGATAATTTTCTAGTGTTTTTGTGTATTTAGGAGAATTCTGTCGGCCATCTAAAAAGTGAAACTGAAAAAGCTCCTGGGCTCTTTTCGTAAATCATGCCAATATTTTACATTCCCGTCAGGTCCATCGAGGTTCCATTTTTTTCATCACTGAAAAGGACAGCCATCCATTTATCATCACATGACATATGATTACAAGCCCATTGTAATCTCTTACTAATGTGAAGCTTTGAGAGTGGTAATCTGCGAGCTATTTTTGCATGGATCATATAACCAGATTCTATAATTCATCTATGAACAATGTTCTTGGAGATTTGCAACCGGGAAGCCCCAGTAATTTCACGAACCGACATTTTCTGACTTGAAAGCCATTCTTTGTATCCGTCTATCACTGCGAATATCCGTTGCACGTGGTCTTCCTGAACGAGGTTTTGGCTCATATGGCGTCTTACGAGTTAATACACGATAAATCATGCTTTTAGAACGATTTGAAAGTTTCAATATTTCCTTAACAGTCTTACAGAGCAATTTCAAATGCTTAATTTTACTCACTTCTTCATTAGAGAACTGCTACGCTTTAGGCATCTTGAAACGCAGAACAAACGAACGCTTTCCTTTTCTTACAACGTATTTATTAGGCTCCAAATCGACGTCATGATTACCGATAACATATTTGCATAAAATGCATTTGTCTATAAACTTTTAGGACAGGTTATTTCAGTTTATTCTACGATTTAAAAGTTGGCATTAAATATACGGGGTGGAACTGCTGTTTTTTCAATTTAATAGACATAATATATCTACACAGTAAGTTACATCGAAATATATCGTATACAACAAAAAAATATAGGCAAAATACAAGATTCTATAAACTTTTGGGACAGAGTGTAGGTTCGAATTTTTTATCCACGCAGGGGGAAGGGAAAAGACAAATGTTTGAGAAGTATACGAGAAAGTTTAGGGGAGGTCACTCCCGCTGGTTTGATTTCTGGGCAAGATAAGGTTGACGAACATGAAGTTGATATATCCGATACCAAATTCGAATAATGTGGCCCAAAAAGGTTGAAAATAAGAATTTCAGAGATAGACTTTGTCAATGAAATAACTGTAGGCTACCTGTAGATTACTTGGGAGAAAAAACATTATTAAGCAAACAGTTGCAAAAATTTGTGAAGTTTTGGAAAAAGTAACAGACAAAGAGACTAAAGGAATTTAAAAGAATCTATAGCTTGAATGGGTGAATAATATAGAATTTATCTAGAATTCAATTTGTGTTCTAATTTCCTAGGATGGGAAGAAGAGGAGTTCACACTGTAGAGACATCCTGTGGTTTCCATATCTGACCAGTTGCGCAAATAAGTGTTTTCAATGTTTGTTGCTGAATGTTAGATAAAAGCGATTTTTCCACATATTCTAGATATTTTCTTTTAACGCAATTTCTTAAATTAAACGATAAAATTTTTTCTTCTAACTAAATCTTTTGTCATGGGTTTAACTCTTTCGGCCCTAATGGGTTTATACGTCCCGGAAATTAGACTGCATTCCTTATTGGTAAATAAATCCCACTTTTACATGGGTTTTATGTTTTCAGTGTTCTTAAGGAATTAGGGAATAAAATTATGATTAAAGAAACTTGGAAACACTCTCAGATTGCAAATGGCGCACTTCAGTTTTTGAGAACGCACATTACTCAAGTTTCGATTGGTCTATTTTTTAAATTTTACAGTAAGTACAACTATATTTATGTCATACTTAGTGTAAAATAGTTCTTATTGTTATTATTAAGTTATAATTTAGCCTTTTTAATATCAGACTTAAGAAATTTTGAATAAATGCTTTTTGTGGGATGTGTCCCAGTCGTATTTAACAGTGGGACAACATATCCCATCAGTGATCAAATTATAACAAGATTATTGTTACGAAGATGTAAAGTTGTTTCCCTGACATGATAATCTTATGGCAGGAAAGAGAGTTTTACAGGTGTTTTACTGGAATAGTCCCAGTCGACTCTACGATTAGGACATATTGTCCCAGGAGATTTCTAGGAAACGGGAAAAGTGAAAAACTTTAAACTCATAGTACTGTCCTACTGCTACGAGAAAAACCCTGAAAAGGGTTGTCTCAAGTAGACGAGTAGAAGAAAGGATGGAAACGGGTACAAAATCAACCGCAATATTTGGCAAACTAATCGCAGTTCGTTAGACGAGGAATTCGTTTTCAACCGAAGGACAAAGCGAAATGAGGCTTCCACGCGTTCTATCTGGGCCAAATGAAATAAAGCCCTTTCCTTCACCCCTAAAATGCAGCGGAATATCCGGCACCTGCATGTCTGGGGTCTGGGGTTTTTCTCATGGCGGTAGGACAGTATACTTCTTTTAATATGTCAACATTAAATTAAACTACTTTTCATAGTTAAATTTTAGTGATGCAAGAGTCGGGTCGAAAGGGTTAAATAACATCAAAGTATTTAACTGTTTGCAAATGTAACAAAGGTATGCAGTAACCAACTCATATCTAGTGCTTTTTGTTCGAAATTAATCAAATCTGAGCAAACTCATGGCTCTCATTTCCCATGCTGATAATACAAAGACCTCATTAATTAACACATTTATAAGGATTAAATATTTTATATTGTTACAAAAATAGTCTGGTGGGTGTACGTGAACGTAGATTAACAAGCAGGATAATAATAAAAAAAATGACTCTATTCCACAAAAATTTCAGCAAAACACTAACGTAGCACAGGTCAAAGCGAGGCTTCAATCTATTCAAGACATTGTTCTTTTCGATAGCCTCTTTCAGGTCCCTCTGATTTTTCTCTCCGATTTCAGTCCAGACGGAATTCCAAATATGGCAAGCCGTTTGGCTCATTTCCATAGATTTTTATCTCTTTTTCCTTCTCGCGTTCCAAAATATACAGTTTATCTGTGAAATGAATGACCGGCTTAACTTTTCGCGGACCACTAATACGTCATCCAAGGCCCACATGTTGGGAACCGTTGCTCTACCGCATTTGGTATAGCAAAGTGCATTTTACCAAATTTCCCGAATAATCCGAATTTTCCGGAATCCGAACAGAGGTCAAGCCCCAATTAGTTAGGATTCCCGAGGTTCCACTGTATTTTTTCTTATTTAACCCATTAACTGTGGTGCTTGAGTGATGTTCGTGCAATGAATTATCTTATTTTTAAACTTATAATATAAAATTAAGTCATTCAGGGACATTATAATTCGATACAAAAATGACGGGTAATTCATAAACATCTCAATTGCTCAATGGACTCTTAGTTGAATCAATATGACAACATATTTCCAAAACACACGGTGTCATCTTATTAGACAGTAGAGGCAGCAACACATTTAAGGGATTAAAAATCTTTGCAATTGAATTTTGAGGAATTCATAAATATCTAAGCAGGAGTTTGGCTATTTGATGTGATTATCCAAGAATATCTCTGAAGTTCTAGAATTATCGTATTATACTGGTTAAACTTTCAACTTTAACTTGTACTTTGTAGTTTTTTTACAGTGTAAAATTACATTTTCAGAATATAAAGCAAAGTGTGCTTTGAATTCGTTTGAAAATTATTATTGAAGTATTTCACTCAAACATTTTTAAATAAATAAAAATTTAGTTCATAGAAGGAATGAATGTAAGAGTTGTTACTTTACTTGATTTGAATTGTATCTACGAGAGATACGAGGTTTAGGGATTTTTAGCAACAAAGACTGTTATCCCCTAGTTGAAAAAAGCATTCATTCCAAAATTCGTTTCAATCCGCTTAAAAATTAAGTAAAATTGCCGATCCAATTCGGTCAAGACAAAAAAAAAAAAAAAAAAAAAAGCGTCCTCCCAGAAGGGCGGCCATATTCTTTTTTCTAAGAGTTATCACATCAAGCGAGATTGAGTCGAAAAATTTAGGGATGGCTGCGCAAGGGTGCATCGACATCTCAAGCACCAGCTTTGAGGAGTAACACGAAGAAAATATATTAATGCGTTTATTTCCCATTTTTAAAGCCAAATAAGATGGGTGGGAGAAATGAAAAAAAAAAAAAAAATTCCGGATGTCATTTACCCTTTCTATGCTACTAGGGTTACAACAGCTCTGAAAATATGCACTACCATTAATATCTCCAACATTAAGAAGGGAAAATTTTAAGAAAACCATCAGGAATGAAAATGTTTTGGCAAAATTCACTAAGCAATTGTACAAAATTCAACTTCTTACTATTAATCATTTACCCTGGAAAGGTAACGTAACTTCGCAGTCTTCGCTGTTTGAATGGAAGAAAGAGTCAATTTGACTCAACGTTACCATTCCAGGGTTAAGAAACTCTCCATTTATTCTTATGTACACAAATCTGGGATCGAAAAAAAAAAAAAAAAATGGATACAGATAGGGTCATGCACATTTTTTTCAGCCAAAAGAGTCCAAGAAGCCTTGATTACAGCATTGTTCATGATAAATTTTCTCATTTAAAATATTTGCACCATGTTTTCTGCAATTGTGAAGAAAATAGTAACATATGCATTTTAGTCTACGTGTATTATTTATGAAATGTACCTAAAAAAATCATAGTAGTTTTTACTACTGAAGTTCAGAGTGAGAAAAGATAATAATAACCATGCCATAAATATAATATGTAAAGAAAAAAATGTGAAAACTGTGAAAATAAAAAAATCATTTTATTTAAATCCAATAATTCTTTCATATTGATTCGACTGTTAATCTTTTGAATTTCCTTGATACACCGATTAGAAATTTTGTTATGACTGATAACTAGGGTTGCCATTCGTCCCGTATATACGGGACTGTCACCGTATTTCAACCATTTTTGTCCCATTTTCGGGGGAAAAATATTAAGAACGGACAGTTGCATATTTACGAATAGGAAACATCGATATTAGGAATACTGAGATTCTACCCAACCAGTTTGTATATATAAAAGATTATTTAAAGAAAAAATAATACCAATCAAAACTGAAAAGCAACTATGAAACTGGGTATGAAGGAGAAATGCCTGAAGTTTTTTTGCAGATGCGAAGTATATTGATCAGAAGTCATGTCTAATAAAGCTATGCGAATACGTATTTGCCATTCCAGCCCACAATGCAAATGTGGAGAGAATATTTTCTCGAATGTCAACTCAATGGCAGACGAAAGAAACAAGTTATCAGTGGAGACAACTGAAGCAATTTTCATCTGTCATTGCAATTTTAAAATGACTTGCGCCCAATTTTATTATTATGTGAAAGAAGAAAATGACATAATTAAAAAAAGTAAAATCAAACTTTAAAATATTACTAGGCTAAAAAGGATTAGCCTTGCATCTTTTTTATTATTTCACGTGTGCATTTTATTAGATTGCTTTTACTTTATTGATTTTTATCAGAGGAAAATAAACCATTACCTACCCACTCTTTTCATGTTTTATTTATTTAGCTCTTAAACGTCTCGTATCAATGCTTGGCAATTATGGCAACCCTATTAGGGTTGCCATGCGTCCCGTATTTACGGGACTGTCACCGTATTTCACTATTCAGTCCCATATTACTTTTAGTCCCGTTTTTGTCCCGTTTCTTCAGTTTCTATAAGATGTATATCCAACCAGTTTGTATATCTAAAAGATTATTTAGAGAAAAATAATACCAACCAAAACTGCGAAGCAACTATTAAATTGAGTAAGGAAGAGAAATGGCTGAAGTTTTTTTACAAATGCAAAGTATATTGATCAGATGTCATGTCTAATAAAGCTATGCGAATACGTATTTGTTATTTCAGCCCACAATGTAAATGTGGAGAGAATATATTTCCTAATGTCAACTCAATGGTCGGACGAAAGAAATAGGTTGCAAGTGGAGACAACTGAAGCAATTTTGGTTCGTCATTATAATTTTAAAATAATTTGCGCCCAGTTTTATAATTATTTGAAAGAAGAAAGTGATATAATTAAGAAAGTAAAATGAACTTTAAAATATGACTAGGCTAAAAAGGATTAGCCTTGCATCTTTTTTAATGTTCTACATGTTCATTTTATTAGATTGCTTAAATTTTATTGATTTTTTTTATTATAAACCATTACCTTCCCACTTCTTTCATGTTTTATTTATTTAGCATATAAACGTCCCGTATCAATGCTTGGTAATTATGGTAACCCTACTTAAAGCTCTTCAAGGTGAGCAAAATATTGTTTCAAACATTGCGGTTTTAACATGATTATTTTAAGATGAAAACTACAGGTTTTCAATTTTCTCACTTTGGACTGATGCATATTTTACATTTAGGTCGGAAAAATCTTTTTCTAAAATTGTTTCAGTCATAGCAGTTCGAAAAAAAGTGAAATGTACTTTCAGATGAATGAAAAAAAGTAATACTTGATGACTAAAAGTAAGATCAGATACTTTGTGTTGGAGCGTGGTTGAAGGCATCGGCTATCGTTAGGGTTGCCACGAGTCCCGTATATACGGGACTATTACCGTATTTCACTACTGAGTCCCGTATTACTATTTGTTCCTTTTTTGTCCCGTTTTCGGATGACTCTCAACTAAGTTCCTGAATGGGAAGAAACAGAATGTACTATTGCATAATTATAAGTAAAAAACATCGATATTGACAACACTGAGATTCTATTCAACCAGTTTGTATATCTAAAAGCTTATTTAGAGAAAAATAATACCAACCAAAACTGCGAAGCAGCTATGAAATTGAGTGTGGAAGAGAAATGGCTGAAGTATTTTGCAGGTACAAAGTATATTGATCATAAGTCGTGTCTAATAAAACTATGCGAATATGTAGGGGAAAGTGGGCAAAAACCGGGTACCTAAGATTCGAAGGCTTGTTGGAGCTAAACTATTAGATATAGAGCTTGTGAAACTTTACTAAAATATTCATTAAATATCAGAGTACAATTTATTTTTCAGGAAAAGTCATAGTTTTACTACTTTTTTACTACTTATTTTTTGTAGAAAAATTCAAACTACCCTGTTTTACCCCATTAGTGGGGTAAAACCGGGTACACAAGTTAGCTCTATGGGAAATTAGGGAAAACTAGATTTTCAGTGGAAAAGTAGCATAAATTTTTATTTTATATGACAATTTACAGTTTTTTTCTTAAAAAGATTCATCAATAGTTACAATAGTTGTCAATTTAAGAATAAAGACAACCAATTTATACATTTTTGCAAAATTGATATCTAAATTAGTGATAAAGCTGTAGGAATGAAATAGGGAACCTAGTAATGTCACTAGCGCATTAAAACATTGCTGGTTTGGAAATTACAATAGAACAGAATAGCAACAAATAGTTCTGACAAAATGATTTGTAAGAACCTAACAAATGCTGTACAAAACAAGAAATTGGAAAAACGTAATAGACCTACTGGGTTCTCCTACTATTTTAATGATCCAAATCCAAAAGCATAAGAAGAAAAATAATCCAATCCAAAAGCAAAAGAAGAAAAATGTATTCTACGTAATTCTTTCTTCTTTAAAATCAAGCTAACTAAGAGACGAGCTCAGTCGAAATCACGATGAGTTAAATAAAACCAAACGATTGCAAAGACTTCGAAGAAAAGATTTTTAATTTTACATGCATTTTAAGTTTTATATGAGAAAAAAAGAATAAAAATCGTTTATTTGCAAGCGAGGAAATAATGGAATAAATAAATTGTAATTCTTTTTAAAATTTTGACTAAAATAATTCTTTGTACTAGGGGGTTACACTCCCTAATCGCTCCGCTCTTCAACCTCCAAGAATCATGTTGTGATTCTTTCGGGATCACTATGTGATCCCAGATAGCTTAGCTGGCTCGCCATACAGTTATGTGTTTCTGCTAGTAATAGGAAATTATAAAATCATCAATTTTTAAAGGTAAATTTAAATTATTTGAAATTGAAAGAACTGTTAACATTAATTTTTCATCATTTACTAAAAAATAAACCAATTTCTGAAATTAAAATTTTCTGGTAGCAGAGCGATATATATGTAAATCTTGGAAAGAAATTTGAATGCCAAAAATATGCTTTAAAAATTTGAATTCTAAAATATATAATTCTAAAATATTTGAAAATCAAAATTATTTACATCAATCAAAAATCAGTCGTTTAAAGCTTCTTGGTATACACTATTGGCTATTTCTTCAACAGTTTCATTTGCCTTAACGTATTCCACTAAACTTCTGCACTCTTCTCAATGAATTGTTGTTCAGAAAAGCTTTCCTACATATATACATACTCATTCCAGTAATTATGTGGTCAAGAAAGATTTGGTGTTTTTCTCTGTGTAGTCATTTGTGTTTTAAATCAGAAAAAAAATTGAGTTGTGTTAAGATGACAAAATCCATTTTACAATCTTTTAGCTAAAAAAGAAAATTTAAGGAGAAAAGTGGCTTAAAACATGTTCATATTAACTGTTCAAAATTGAAAACCATAATAATTTTATACTTTTAGCTTTTTAAAATTGATAAGATAGCCTTTTCTTCTTCAAAAATAAAATTAAAAAAATGCTTTTTCCATCAAAATTTCAAATATGCCCTCTTTTCAATGAAATGTAGTTCAGAAAAGCTTCCCTACATGCATACACGCTTAATGCAATAATTATTACTCAAGAAAGATAAAGTGTTTTTCTCAGTATAGTCAATTGTGTTTTAACTCTCAGAAAATTTGAGGTAGTTGGAAGATGACGTAACCCATTTTACAATCTTTCAGCTAAAAAAGAGAATTTAAGGAGAAAAGTGGCTTGAAACATATACATATTAACTGTTCAAAAATGAAACCCATAATAATTATGCACTTTTAGCTTTTTAAAATTGATAAGATAGCCTTTTTCCAAATTTTCAAAAAAAAAAAAAAAAAAATGCTTTTTCCACTAAAATTTCAAATATGCCCTCTTTTTGATGAAATGTAGTTCCGAAAAGCTTCCCTACATGTATACACACTTATTCCAATAATTATTTAGTCAAGAATTTGTCTATTATTATTCACGCAAACATAACTAACAAAAAAATATGAAGCAAAAACTCCTGAACACTGATAAAAAAATACTAATAAAATAAACGCTCTCTTGGTAACATCTGCGCAAACAGAAAAATTACTAGACCACCACTATTAGTCCAAAGTGCAGTTTCTCTGAGACGTTGAATCAGCAAAATATAGTTGAGCAATCCTGGCTGAGCTGAAAGAATATAAAGGGGCAATGCTAAGATGGAGATCAAAGTGATACATTTTACAAGAAAAGAAAATGGAATTAATTAGCAACAAAAATGCTTCACTATACTGAATTAATTAATTAATTTTAAAGTAAAATTAAAACAAAATAATGAAAGATCTAAAATTGGAGTTACTTCACAAGTTTTTACAAGGAACTGAAAAAAAAAAAATCAACACGCATTCTGCAAATGATAATTTTGATATAGCCCCCGTGAATCAGGCTTTTTCTAGAAAATAGTGCGAATTCACCATTATTATTTTTACTTTATCGCATAAGAAACATACAAAGAAAAAGGTGCTGTAATCTTCAAAAAATTCGACTTCAAGATTTTTAATCTTCACGCTTGAGAACGAAGAGTTCGAAAATACAATTTTTAGAATTATGGCTGTTTGTCTAACCGAGTGTATGTGAACATGATAACTCAGAAGCGGAAAGGTAGACAGATGAAATTTGGTATGTAGTTATAGTCAGTGGCGGCTCGTCCATTAAGGCTGTAGAACTGCAGCATCCCCTGAAATTAATTTAAAAGCTTGTTTTTCCGTTTTTTTTAAAAACCCATTAGTTTCTTTTCTTTCTACCTTCACGTATACGAAGTATATACAGAGAAAGTATTGTAACCGTCAAAAAATTCGAACTCGAGATTTTGACGAATCTCCACGTTTTAGACCTCCCTGAGTCCGAAAAACACAATTTTGGAATTATGTCTGTCTGTGAACACGATAACTCGAAAACTATTAGAGCTACGGGGATGAAATTTGGTATGTGATCTTGACACGTAATTTGTAGGTTTCTATCACATTTTGGATACAATCCGTCAAAGCGAAGTCTGTCTGTATGCATTCATATGGACACTATAACTCAAAAACTTGAATAGCTAGATGAATGAAATTTGGTACACAGTTCTATTATCAGGAATGTAGGTCCGTATCAAATTTTGGGCCAAATTCGTCAAAGTGTTGACTGTCTGTCCGTCTGTATAATCGCATACTTGTAAAAATTATAACTCTTAAAACCTTTGGATTAGATAAATAAAATTTGGTATGACGTATTTCAACATTAATTATAGATCTGTACCCAATTTTCGTTTCAATCGGTTAAAAAAAAGGCGTTCAAATTGCATATTCAATTTTCTAACTATTGTGGCGAATCTTCTCTCCACGCGCATGCGTTCTGGGAGCAATCTCTGTGCATGCTATTCAGAGACTTTATGACGGAAGGCTTCATGCGTAATGACTCCTGCTTGGCTTCTTTTTCTTCCTTTTTGGCTCCTTTTTCTTCCTTTTAGCGAATGCTGATCCTGCTTGGATTATTTTATTTCCGTTTGTTTTGTTGTTTTTAGGTGTCGTGGGAAAACTCGTGGCGTTCTGGGCGTAGAGCAGATTCGAAATCTTTATCCGAGCGAGGGTGCGGGGAAATGACACCTTATACTAGAGTTTTTGAGAAATGAATATACGAGAAATTTTTGGGAAGACCACTCCCGCTGGTTTTCTTATTGAAAAGTTCGACCATAAACGAAAATGGAGAAGGAAAAAGCGATCAAGAAAAACAAGACAGAAAATGCATCAATAAGTAGGAGATACACAAGTCGAGGCTGCTCAGAAACAGCACTCTCGAGCATCAAAATCCGTTCACTGCGCAACAGCTAATTGATGCTTCGAAGACGAAAACAATATTTCCTCGCATTGCGGTTCTTTGACGTAAAGCCGGCAATTCATCTATACTCCATTCCATTCCATTTGTCCCAAGACTGGTTTTTTTCCACCCATTCAAGTCAGAAAATCAGGCACGTCATTCACTTGAGGCTCCAAAGTGCGATACCATCGCATTTCTCCTCCCCTCCCCCCACGGCGGATTTCCGATCTTACTTTCAACATGATCTAGCCTCGAAGCGAGGTCCAATCTAGGCAGACCCTTTGATCTTACCGCTACCCTCGCTCGAGGCCCCAAATTTGAATCGGCGCATGAAGTGTTGGATTTTGAGTTCGTTGGAATTCCAGCTTC